>JASPKZ010007278.1:530000-1130000 GCA_030220185.1 Diploptera punctata | reverse complement strand
GTAAACTAAGTGAGAAATCTAAATCAGAAAGTTTTTGTTTTACACAATTTTTTAGTTCTGGTACGTTAACTACACTCGGTATAAATATGGGTGGTGGTTTATGTGGAAGTGGTTTTGTTGATTGAGATGAATTTATGTTGTCTGCATACTCAGTATCATCCATAAGTGTATCATAAGGATTATATACATTTGCTGATGGAATATTTTGAGAGGCTTGCTGATTTCATTACACTTTCGTTTTTTTCACGAACTTGTTGGCAGTTTGGATTCTGATCATCATCAAGAAGTCTCTGTATAGTAATATCATCTTGTGATATATTATAGTCATCTTGTTTTTCATTTAATTGAGGCATGGAGATTGTTTCTGTAATATTAGGCATATTATTATAACGAACAGACTTACTTACGGTTCTGTTATTCCGTTCTATGTTTTTAAATTGACATTCTTCATAAATGTAAGATTTATGCCACATAGGCCTTTACCAATTTGCGGAAATTCACTTGATATCTTATCATTCATGGTCTCTAGAACTGATTCGCCACAGTATTCAATGTCTCTTCTCGGTCCAGTTAAATTTTAAGTTGCTGTCTTTCAGCCAGATTACTTAAAACTAATACTTACACGCGAAATTAATATAATTAATAAAGTATATTGAAAATAAAATAAACACAAACACACTTAAATTATGAAATAATCAATATTTGTAATTCAATTGAAATTCGCGGTTGCAACAAAAAGCACAGCCACCTGGTTAAATAATAAACCAATTACCGTACACGGCCATCTGTTAGAATCGTATGGAACTCACAGATAATTATAACTATTTGTTAAATAATAAACAAATAATTTGCAATAAAAATAATGCGACTATAAATTTAATTATAAACTTCCCTAAGTCTCAAGTTGGATCAAACTGCACACAGTGTGCAAAATTTTATTAAAATCGGTTCAGTAGTTTAGGACTCAATCGCGGACAACGTGACATGTAATTTTTATATATTAAGATATATTAAAAAAGATTGGGTGATAGGCTAAAAACATCTCTTCACAATATAATGTGAAGTATTATGTGCCCTATGGTTTAATTAAATGGCCGTGGTATATTGACTGTGCCTACACCCTTGTCTAACTCCTAGAAATAAATCTTTAATATGAATTTCTCAATGATTACAGTGGAATTAATGGATCTTTAGACTTTACACAATTCAGCATTTGAGAATTGTGAGTCTGTGTTGCCATAACAATACATTCAACATTGACAACAGCCCATCACTGTGTGACCAACACCTATTCTTCTGCCCTCAAACTCAAAATCTCCTGCAAAATAATTTTATTTAAGTAAAATCAAATGTTTCATACCTCTCCTCATATTAAATGTTCTAAGTAAATCGCGATTTCGGGTTCATGGTAAACCCACCCTCAGTACTATTTTGCCGACTGATGTTATGTCGGTTGGAAGAACTACTACTACTTCTTCTTCCTTCTGTTAGTGGACCGATGAACCTCTGGATCAGGTCAAAATTCGCAGCAAAATAGTACTGAGGATGTGTTTGCCATGAACCCGAAATTACGATCTACTTAGAAGATTAATATGAGGAGAGATATGAAACATTTGATTTTACTTAAATCAAATCTCATAGTGATTTATTCCTATAAAAGTTCAATATAATTTTATTTGTGTTTTTATTATTGATTTAACATTTCTCAATGAAAGATAAATTATATTTGAAGATAAAAATTTTCGCCTAGACCAAGACTCGAACCCGGGACCTTTGCCTTGCCGGGTCAAATGCTCTACCAACTGAGCTACCGAGGCGAGTTACGATATAGACGCAAATTTTTCTCTCGGTCTAGGCGAAAATTTTTCTCTTCAAATATAATTTATCTTTCATTGAGAAATGTTAAATCAATAACAAAAACATCATTAGAAGCCTTACTAGCTTTATACAGTAATGTTAAATTCCCAATAAATGTCTTCTTAACTAAGAAGCCGCCATTTGCAAAGATAGAAACAATGGTTTCAAAAGCATTTGGCGAGAGGGAATTACAACGTATATAAGAGAAAAATTTGCGTCTAGATCGTAACTCGCCTCGGTAGCTCAATTGGTAGAGTATTTGGCCCGGCAGGCCAAAGGTCCCGGGTTCGAGTCTCGGTCTAGGCGAAAATTTTTCTCTTCAAATATAATTTTATTTGTTGCAAATTTTTCAAAAGTATGAGTATACACTCAAATATACTTTTAATTCATGTTTTGTTTATTATGTTTTGTTTTCATTCTAATTGTAAATATTATATTCATCAGAGTGACATGGTCGTCAACAAATCCCAAGGATCTTTACTAGAGCACTTTTAACTACTTTCAAAGTTTTTCTCAAGCCTTCACAACTACCTTGGAGTTGTCAGAGATAGAGTACCCATTGTACATCTTCCTGAGAAACAATCTTCTACTCAATAAATTACATTAGGAAGTAACATTATGAGGGTATTCTTAATAAATAAGGTGAATAAATAAGTGTTGTTTGCATTATTCTTACCTCGTACCGTTGCTTGTTAGCCTCATCTTCAGTAGTTACAGACTTGTGTTTCTCAAATTGGTCACAAAAACACAAAATTCTGGAAGAAACACCAGTTATAGACCACGGCCACATAGCCCGGAATCTCTTAATATTGTTATTAGAACTGCTAGAAAACACAAATGAACTCACCACATGGGAAAAAATCTACATGCAGAACAACAAGGAGAGAATTTTGAATTTGAAATTCCTGGGGTTAATTTTATTCTCCCAGTTAATTCTTGGTCTACCAACTGGGCATTTCCCCTCTAGTTTTCCTACAAAAAGTTTCCATGCTTGTCTTTCATTCCCCATTTGTGCCACATGTCCTCCCCATCGCAGTCTACGAGACTTAACTGTTCTTATATCTGGTTTCCTAAGATCATGTAGCTCAGTGTTATATAGTCTTCTCCATTTGACTATCCGATAGTCTCTTGTCTAAAAAATCAATATTTTAAAAAGTCTCTTTCTCTTGGATGAGAGTATCTTTTTGTGAAAATAGATAAATGAATCTACAATATATGTGAATCTATACTCGGTAAACATTTCTTTACATAAAATAAGTTAAAATATACCATCTTAGGTAAAATCCGTCGTCCTCAACTTATAAAATATGTAATCTTAATGCCTGTAGGCCTTTCAGAACATCCGTTCCATCTTCAGCAGGTCACTCTTTGCTATAACATCCAGTATGATAGTTGATGCTCCTGGTCCTAATGTGGCTTTGTCGTGACATTAGGACCAGCAGCATCAACCATCATACTGGATGTTATAGCAAAGAGTGACCTGCTGAAGATGGAACGGATGTTCTGAAAGGCCTACAGGCATAAAGATTACATATTTTATAAGTTGAGGACGACGGATTTTACCTAAGAAGGTATATTTTAACTTATTTTATTCTATGACTCTCCACCTCAATGGTTTTAACAATGAATTTTATTAGCATTGATTTCTTTACATTATCTTAAATTGTTCAAGACAATATGGAACATAAGATTGGTTAATTTAACTTTATGAGTTATGCATTTCAAATTTGCCTTAATGAAGAATGAATATTGAAAACATCACAAGATTGAAAAATTGTTTCGCTGATGTAATCTGTTGTGTGGAATTGGCAGCAACTGTTGGCAGGTGTTTTATTATTCCACACACTTATTAACATTCAAGGTATTTATCGGTTATATAACAATGTGCCTGACTCACTTTCTCATGCTATGACTCCATAATTACTGTAATTCCAAATTATATCTGCACCAAGCAAAACATACCTCCTTTTTTTTCATAACTAATAGATGTTTTATTGTACTAAATTATCAGAGGAATTTTCTGTTGAGAAACCTTAAAAAAAAACTTAAGGCGAGGCGGTAGGCCCTATCCCATCAATGTTAAAACATGTTAATTTGAGACCCGTTTTCTCAGGAACTACCAGATGGATTGTGATGAAATTTTTACAACGTATTAAATGAGGATTTTTTATATAACATTTTATTTACAGCATTATCCATCCCGGTGGATTACTGGATATGCTCCTTGCCTCTGGTCCCGAGGGTCGCGGGTTCAAACCCGGCCGTGGCCGATGGATTTTTTAGGACGGAAAAATCCAAGGAGCAAGTCCTCCGGGAGGGACTTTAAACCGTGGGTCCCGAGTCTGAAGATTTTCAGGCTCGTAAAAAATCCTTAAGCTTGAATGAAAAGGCCTCTAAGCAAATTTTACCGAATTTCCCCGTCCTAGTACTACCTTGGTTTCCTAGATGTCAGTATGAGGCGGAACGCTGACCACGGACCACACAAATATCTATACGAAAACAAGTGTAACTAAATTAGTATGGTTCAAATTCTTCCCTGTAGGGGGAGAGCGCCTAAATCTCTGTAAAGGGAAAACATGGGCTTACAAAATAAAAATCACAAAGAATGTAATACTACATGCTTTAATATACAAAATTATTT
The DNA here is from genome assembly GCA_030220185.1 of Diploptera punctata. NCBI lineage: Eukaryota > Metazoa > Arthropoda > Insecta > Blattodea > Blaberidae > Diploptera > Diploptera punctata. The sequence continues at coordinate 1,125,502 of JASPKZ010007278.1, read as the reverse complement.
ACATAAAATTATTTGCACAATTTTCTTTTGTTTTCATTCCTGTTCTATGGCCAATTGTAATATTATGATCTATTTGTTCCACTTACCTTACCCAATATAACATTAAATATTTCATTGAATTGGCTTTGTTTTGCTCTTTTTTTTCTTGAAAAAAAAGCCTGCAAAGTTCAGGTGCGTCCTATACTCGAAATTAATATAAAAATGTCCAGTGTTTGATTTAAAATTCCCGCCAGTCTTAAAAAATGGCCATATATTGGATGCTGCGGGGAAACCTATTTCTATCAGGCAACATTGGATTCAACTGGCAGCAGCAGTGCATCGATGCGACGAACATGAGTTGCGGGGATTCACAAGCTTGCTAACACTGTCTCCCTCCCTCCCCACCTTCACAAAACCCAGAACACTACCTAGCTTATGATGCGTCAGTGCAGTCTACGATGCCAGTGAACTTGATCGAATGGATGGTGGATGAACCCCAACATGAATTCATGCCGAAGAGAGCTTTAAAACAACATACAATCAAACAAGTGTGTCAGTGGATAAAAAGAGTCGTGGTCTAGAGTGAGAGAAGACATTATTGTTAAATCTCTCAGGAAGTGCGGCGTAAGTAACGCTCGCGATGGTAGTGAAGACCGTCTTATATATGCAGAGGACAACAATGACGAAGAAGTAAGTTCAGATGACAATTTTCAGGGATTTTAAAGATCAGAACGGTTTTATAAACTAAGATTTTGTTTTAGTCTGGCTTTACAATCTAATAATAAAAATGGTAAAAGTGATATTTAAAAAAATTGTTTAAACATTAAGGTGCGTCTGTCCCGCGCCGTAGCCGAGTGGTTAAGGCAGGAAGCGTTGGCGCAGAGCTACGGGACTTGCGCTGGTTCGAGTCTCCATGGGGGAAGAAATTTTCTCATGGCATTTCGGCCAGTATGGGACCGGTGCCCACCCAGCATCGTGAGACATTTGGGTAGCTACAATAAGTAGCGGCTCCAGGTTGAGAAAACCAGCTGTAACGGCTGGGGGACTCGACATGCTGACCACATGTCACCCCAACACTGGCTGATGATCATCTACCTCTGTGATTGACACATGTGGATATTAGGCCAGCAGCCGGCTGGTAGACTAATGCTACGGTTAATTATACAGCGTGTCGCGCCCGACGTGACGCGAATTCGCGTTTCGCTCGGCGTGATGCTGGTTCCACATGGAGCGCATACGCTACAGCGCATATGTTTATGGTATTGTCGCCAGATGGCACCACATATATGGGAAATCAAAATGACCAACGTTCATAATAAATTTCCAAATGTGTTTACAAAACGACATGATTTTATAATTGTAAATGTACATGCCCCCACAGAAGATAAAGATGACAAGATCAAGGATGAGTTCTATGACGAATTAGAATGCTTATTTGATAGCCTTTCACGATATCATATGAAAATTGTCTTAGGAGATTTTAATGCAAAAGTGGGGCGGGAAGATATATTCAAACCAACAATAGGCAAATTCAGTCTTCATGAAGATAGTAACGACAACGGGGTTAGATTAGTCACATTTGCCACATCAAAGAATCTCATTGTTAAGAGCACAACATTTCAGCATAAGGATTATCATAAAAATACACTTGGGACGTCCCCAGATGGAGAAGAAACTCGGAACAAGATAGATCATGTATTAGTGGATAAACGCTGGCACAGTAGCATCATCGATGTTAAATCAGTTAGAGGGACAGACTGCAATTCGGATCATCATCTGGTCAGAGTGAAAATCAGACAACGGCTATCGCTTATGAGAGGAACAAACGCTAAAGATGATTCTGTAAAATATGAATTAAAAAACTGAAAAATGATGAAATGCGGCAAGAATACCAAATCAAAATTGCTAATAGATTTGAAGTACTGGAATCTTCAGATGACAATGTGGCAAACGAAGAAGAAACTGATATAAATAAAGAATGGGAGGCTATAAGAGATACTATTAAATTGTCAGCATCAGAAAGCATTGGTTGTTTAAAAAAGAGGCAAAACAAGAATGGTTTGATGAGGAATGTGCCGACATCGTAAAGAAAAGAAAGCTAGCAAAAATAAATGGTTACACCAGCCAAATGAGGTAAATTTAGAGCAATTGGGTAGTGTTAGACGGGAAACCACCAAGTTACTAAAGAGTAAGAAGAGGGAATATTTGAGAGAGAAGATTAATGATCTTGAAATGAATGCAAAAAATAGGAACATTAGAGAATTATATCAGGGAATTAGTATAGAGAAGAAAGGGTTTCAGGCTAGAACAAACATAATTCGGAATGAAAATGGGGATATGATTGCAGATTCCAAGAGTATATTAATAGATGGAAAAGTTATTTTAATCAGCTATTAAATGTACATACAGAACAGGACATTGAGGAGGATAAGTTACAGACAGCAGAAATGCTAGTCGCAGAGCCAAGTGCATTAGAGGTTGAAATGGCAATTGAAAAATTGAAGATGTATAAAGCATCAGGTTCAGATGAGATCCCAGCAGAACTGATAAAATCAGGGGGAGAAAATTGATGGACAAGATACGCTGGTTGCTTAGTATGATTTGGGAAAAAGAAGCTCTTCCAGATGAATGGAAGGAATCAATTATCGTACCTATTTATAAGAAAGGAGATAAAACTGATTGCGACAACTACAGGGGCATCTCATTACTTTCAACTTCGTACAAAATTCTAACAAATATATTAGTAAGCAGACTTACTCCCTATATTGATGACATTCTAGGAGATCATCAAGGTGCATTTAGAAGAAACAGGTCTACAAGAGATCAGATTTTTAGTATAAGACAGATTTTAGAAAAGAAATGGGAATATAATGGTACTGTACATCAACTATATGTAGACTTCAAAAAAGAATATGATTCAATTAAGAGGGAGAAGTTATATAGTATCCTGCTGGAGTTCGGAATTCCTAAAAAGTTAGTTAGACTTATACGAATGTGTCTAAATGGCACAAAGAGTACGGTGCGTGTAGGCAAACTGTTTTCAGACACTTTTGAAATCCAGAATGGGTTGAAGCAAGGAGATGCACTATCTCCTCCACTATTTAATTTTGTACTAGAGCATGCCATTAAATCTTTAGAGAATGAGGAAGGCTTACAACTCAATGGTATTAATAAGCTGTTAGTTTATGCTGGTGAAGTAGTACTACTGGCCGATAGCGAGGAGATACTAAAGGACAACACGCACACACTATTGAGTAACACTAAGAAATTAGGACTGGAAGTAAATATCAGTAAAACTAAATATATGGTCACATGTAGAAATACATTATATAATGGAAATGGACAGATAATGACAAATGAGGGAAATTTTGAGGAAGTGGCTGAATTCAAATATCTAGAAACAATAATCACAAATAGGAATGAGATGCACAAAGAAATTAAACATAGGCTCAATTCTGGAAATGCATGCTATTATGCATTGCAGAGACTTTTGATGTCCCAACTCCTTTCAAAAAACGTTAAACTGAAAATATATAAAACTATTATTCTACCAGTTATATTATATGGGAGCGAAACATGGACTCTTACTTTAAGGGAGGAAAGGAGATTACGAGTATTTGAGAATAAGTTCTTAGGAAAATTTTTGGACCAAAGAGAGATGAACAGACAGTTGAATGGAGAAGACTACATAAAAATGAACTAAATGGTCTTTATAGGAAGCCAGATATAATAAGAACAGTTAAGTCTCGTAGACTGCGATGGGCAGGACATGTTGCGCGTATGGGGAATGAAATACGTGCATGGAAGCTTCTTGTAGGAAAGCCAGAAGGAAAACGCCCAGTTGGTAGACCAAGAATGAGGTGGGAGAACAATATTAACTATGACTTGGGGGAAGTAGATTATACAGGGAATGATTGGAAAGCATTAGCTCAGGATAGGGATGTATGGAGAGCTTATGTCCGTGCGGCCATGAACCTACGGGTTCGATAGTGCCAGTGAGTAAGTAAGTAAGTAAGTAAGTTTACAAAAACTAATGTATACAAACCTGTCCCTGCATAACCTAATAAAATAAATTACTTACATACTATTTAGTAAACTGTAAACTAATCTGATGTACACTAAACTGACCCATCGGAATCTAACAAAATGAAGTGATTGAATATTTATTTCTTAAAATATGGTTTGGAATTAAATGCAAATGTTGGTAATTCACACATATGTCCTGCCATCTGGTGGATTTAATTTTATGAGCGTTCACGTATGCCAACTTCAATTCTAATAAAGAACTTTGAAAATAATTGAGAGGAAAAGTCATAATTTGTGTACATTGATAAACATATTAAATTCTTCATAAAAAAATTTCAAGTGTCGTTGCAAAACGATTAAAATAGTTCGAAATATTAGTAAAGACAGAAAAAGTACCTAGAGGAACAGCATCATATGAATGTTGTATGGAAAATCATAGAATAAATTATTTTTTAGTTCTTAAATAAACATATGGTTGATGAATATACCAAATTTTAGAATACTTCAGATTTTCGCCTGAGCAGTTTTATCAGGTTTTGAATTTAATAGAAGACGAAATTTATGCACATCCATAATATCCCCGATATACAATATTTACAGCTTTTATTTATCTTTTGACCTCTCTTGACTAAGTTCAAGCCACAATAACTTTTTTCTGTACATCTCTGTACTCCTTCATGCTCGTATTGTAAAAAACATGTATAGATCTCGATGATTTGCAACAAAACTGTCTAACTTTCATCGTTAAAATTGGAAAGTTATAAAACAAGTACTGTATTTCCGACATTTTGTTAACAAATCTTAGTTTGTTTTTAGCAATTACACCAATGAGTACGGGTAATATCTTCTATATTCTTTGTTTGCGCTGGCAAATTGCGTCCTGGATTCAAGAGATTCCAAAACACGACGCGACATGTCAGCGCAATTTTTTTTGCGCCAGCAATTTGCGTTGTAGATAAACCACATCCATTTGAATATATGGGGAGCAATTTTTGCGCTGGCGCGTTGCGTCGTAGATAAACCACAGCATAAGGGCCATCTAGGCCTGTCGCGCCAGGAGTTTTTAGGTGCGTCTTTTAGTCCGTAAAACACGGTAATCTGTATTCAATTAATGTATGGGATAATTCAAGTGTGTACTCCTGTACTAGTCTTATTTCATTGAATGTCCATTTACCATATTTGTTGGTCATGTTATTCGTCTGGTTTTACACATTCAAATAATAGATGATGCATTGTTTGTTCTGCGTTTCCGCATGAACACAAGGGACTGTCTTTTGGGCACGCCGTAGCGTAGTGGTTAAGGCACTGCGCTACAAGCCGGAAGGCACTATGGCCCTGGGGTCAACCCAGCCTCTAACGGAAATGAGTACCAGACGCTTGTTCTAGGGGTAAAGGCAGCCGTCACGCAGGGCTGACAACCCGGTTGACATCAAGTGCCGATTGTCCAGAAAAAGTGGGAGCCTTAACCTCCCACTACCCCAAGGGCCTCCTGAGGCCTGTAGTGGGAATACTACTAGTTAATTAGACCGGATTTTGTTTCAATTAGATGTTTTTTGAAACCAAGCATGAACAGCTATTGCTGACTTTTCACCTTCGCCATTTTTGACATTTCTAAGTTGTTTTTTCACCCTTGTTTTAAAAAAATAAACTCCATAGTGGTTTTTTTCTGTAAATATTCAACCAAAGGTCATAATAAATAAGGTGAATCTGTTGCATCTTACCTCATAAAACTTGAGTTTTTCTAGGACATGTTTCAAAACCGGTATGTTTTATTGTCAGATTGACAAGCTAACGATAAAACAGAGTTGTTTCGAAACTTCTCCTAGAAGAACTCAAGTTTTATGAAGTAAGATGCAACAGATTTACCTTATTTATTAAGAACTCCATAATGTTAGTTCCTATTGTAATTTTATACCTAAGATCACATTACATCTATTAACTAAATGTTTAAATGATGCTATGAAATGGTGAATATTATAAATGAGTCTTAGTAACGAAATTCCAACTCAGAATTTGCCCTGACAACTGAGAAAAATTAGGCTTAAAAATCAGTTGGATTATATTTGAAGAGAAAAATTATACGCTCAGTCTGGGGTTTGAACCCAGGACCTTTGACTTTCTATGTCAATGCTCTACCTCTGAGCTACCTGAGAAACTCCAATCTAAACGCATTTTTTTCTCTTTTACATAGTTAATTCCCGATCGCCGAATGCTACGAGCATTTTCTCGATTATGCAAATGGCGGGCTTCTTGATTAAGATGACATTTATTGGAAATTTAACACTTCTTACTGAAGGATAAATTATATTTGAAGATAAAAAATTATATGCTCAGACTGGGGCTTGAACCCAGGACATTTGGCTTTCTAGGCCACTGAGCTACCTGAGAAACTCCGATCTACACGCAATTTTTTCTCTTTTACATTGTAATTCCCGATCGCCGAATGCTACGAGCATTTGCTCGATCACGCAAATGGCGGCTTCTTGTTTAAGAAGACATTTATTGGGAATTTAAATACTACTTTATAAAGCCAATAGGGCTTCTCTCGATGTTCCTATTATTAATTTAACACTTCTCACTGAAGGACAAATTATATCTGAAGATAAAAATTGTACGCTCAGACTGGGGTATAATTTTTCTCTTCAAATAGGCCTATAATTTATTCTTCAGTGAGAAGTGTTAAATTAATAACAAAAACATCAGTTGGATTGTTTGGCATCAAGATTTGAACCAAGGATTTCTCAAATATGAATTTTCCATTGCTACAAATTAAACTAAGTTTCTGGGATTTTTTTAAATTTATTTTTCTGCAGATAAACATTTAAAGCCCAATATCTAAAAACATGTTTCTGCTTTTGTTTCCTTTTTCAGTTGCCATCTGAATTGACAGATGATGTGATTACAGTGATATCTTGGCTATAAATTAAAGTAATGAGTACCCTGACAGAGACCCATCATTACAGAATAATTGTAAATCCCCATGTTTTTGTAATGTTTGTTCTGTTTTTCCCCACATTCTGTTTCGTAACTGTGTTCTTCAGAATTGTGTAAATATCATATATTTTCCAAAACATCTTAGTCATGGATGTACAAGTAGATTTGTCTCATAACAGTTCCATATTTCTAGTATCATCTTTTTCTTCTTATATTTTTTCTCCTTAGTTTCTTTCTCTATCTTCTCTCCCTCTTAGTTGTTCTTGTTCCGTTTTTCTCTCTTCTTATTTTCCTCTTTCTTCCTTTTCTTTTCATTCTCCTAATTCATCTCTTTCTCCTCCTTGTTTTCTTTAATTCTCTTTTTCTTCCCTTTATATTGTCCACCGCTGTGGTCTCGAGGTAGCGTGCTGCCTTGTGACGCAGCGGGCCCGGGTTCGATCCCCGGTCGGGGCAGTTTTTCTGGGTGAGGTTTTATCGGGGCTTTTCCTCACCTGTAAGACAAATGTAGGAAAACTTTAAGGCCCAAACGGTCCCCGAAATCATATGGCCATCATCATCATCATCCTTACCATTATCATCATCATCCTTCACCGGTGTGGAAAACAACGGGAAGCTACCACACCTACACAATTCCCTAGTAAAGCTGCAAGTATAGCATGAAAATGCTATGATTGCAGTGAAGGACCTGCCTTCGGGCAGAATTACTATGGATGGATCTTTGTATTCTCCTCTTTTATCTCCATATTCTTCTCCTCTTCCGCCTTATTCTTCTCTTCTCTTTCTTCGTTTTTTTATTTTCCTCTTCATTTTTTCGTTCCCTTTCTTTTCATTCTTTCTTCATCTTTTTCTTTTCATCCTCCTCTTCTATACCATTTTATTTTCATTCTCTCTTCTATACCATTTTATTTTCATTCTCTTTTTCTTTCTTCTCCTTTCTCTCAATTCTTCTCCTCATTCTTTTTTTAATTTGTTATTTGCATTCTCATTATTTTTCTCTTCTCCTTTTTTCTCTTTCTACTTTTTTCTCCTTTTCTTTCTTCACCTCCTTCCCTTTCATACTTCTCCTTATTCTTTTCTTTGTTTTTTTCTATAATATTCTCATTTTCATTCTCATCCTTATTATCATTATTTTCTTTCTTCTTTTTCTATTTCTTCTCTTTTGATTCCCCTCCTTATTCTTCTCTTTCACCTTGTCCTTATTTTTCTCTTCTCCTTTTCTTTATTTTCTTTTCTCCTCTTCTTCCTATTCTTTCTTCTCCATTTCCTTTTCATCCTTCTTCTCATATTACTATTATCGTTCTTCAGTTCTTATTCTCTAAATTGGAAACACCATCTTGAAAGAATGAGTTCAAATCAGATCCCCAAAGCTGTTTATAATTATATACCAAGAGGACGAAGATCTTTGGGCCGTCCTATGAAACGCTGGAGGGAAAATTTTCTATAGGATCGTAACAGGCCTTGGCCTAATACTTGGAAGGAAGAAGAAGAACTTTTTCTCCTTATTTTCATTCTTCTTCTGTTTATTTCCTTCTCATTATTACTATCATTGTCCACTGCTGTGGTCTCGAGGTAGCGTGCTGCCTTGTGACGCAGCGGGCCCGGGTTCGATTCCCGGTGGGGGCAGTTTTTCTGTGTGAGGTTTTTATCGGAGTTTTTCCTCACCTGTAAGACAAATGTTAGGAAAACTTTAAGGCCCAAACGGTCCCCGAAATCATAAGGCCATCATCATCATCCTTCACCGGTGTGGAAAGCAATGGGAAGCTACCACACCTACAATTCCCTCGTAAAGCTGCAAGCATAGCATGGAAATTCTACGATTGCAGGGAAGGACCTGCCTTCGAGCAGAATTACTATGGATGGATTACTATCATTCTCCTGCTTCTTCTCTATCTACTCATTTTATTTCTCCTTACTATTTTCCTTGTTCTCTTCTCCTTTTCATTCTTCTTTCTCTTTCTTTTCATCCAATTTCTTCATTTTTCTCCTTCTAAAAATATATATTTATTTCTCTCTTGCAATCAAGTTTTTTTTTCTTCCCTATTGAAACAGCATTTGAATGGAAATGATAGTTACTGAAACGTATTTATTAGCACATCCAGTTTGTGTGGTGCTTTATGAACAGGAAGTAAATGGACTATGCTAATTTGCAACTTATGATCTGTACTTTCACTTATCCGCGGGCTTTAAGAACGTGTTAACTTTCAGACTGCATGGTGCCTATCACTCATCTGATTGGCTAATTATTCTCTTCTGTTTCTACTATTTTTGTCTGACATACATTTTGGACAATCTGTATACATCCAATATACTATATAGGAAAAGCTCCTTATTCGCGGGGATATGTTCCGCGAATATGGAATGGTACGAGGGTGAATCAAATATAAACCGGAATGATTGTTTACAATTCTATTGAATTAACAAAAAAAAAATACAAAACCACCACCTCAATTTTCTACATAGTCTCCTGCATTTCCAACACACTTTTGCCATCGAGTTGGCAACTTTTTGATGCCGTCCTTAAAGAATGAGGGATGAAGTGCAGTCAGCCAGTTGCGCACGAACTCCTCTACCGCTGCATTGTCACCAAACCGCCTTCCTCCCAGGTCTTCTTTCAGTGGCTCAAACAAATGGTAGTCACAGGGTGACAAATCTGGACTGTAAGGAGGATGTTCCAGAGGTGTCCAATGCATTTTCATCAGTTTTTCGTCTTTTTTTTTTTCCTGGCTGAGGAGCCGAGGAACCCACCTGGCAGACAATTTTCGGAATTTGAGTTCATCACTGATGATGGCTTGAACACTTCCGAAGCGTATTCCAACGTGTGAAGCAATTTCAGAAATTGTTACGCGCCGATCCTCCTCAATAAGGTCCCGTACAGCACGAATGTTGTCTGCAGTGATGCTTGTTCGTTGCCGTCTTTGGTGGGGCTCTTTTTTCACTGAATCCCGGCCCGCTAAATTTTTTTGCGCCAATTATACACCTGCGTCTTCGAAAGGGTTGCTTCCCCGAACTGCGCATGGAGCCTTCTCAAAATTTCAGAAGGCTTAGTGCCTTCTTTCGCCAAAAACTTAATGATAATGTGTTGCACAACAGACGTGTGTACCTCATGCTCGCTCATGGCGTAGTGAAGCAAGCGACCGCTCTTCGGAGTGCGACACATCAAGATCCCTACTCCAGACACTCCCACCAACTTCCCCTCCAAACCGCAAGCTTTACAGTTCGCTATCAGATCCTCCAGATACAAATTCCGGTTTATATTTTGATCCACCCTCGTAATTTGTTTGGATAATAGGGGATACGTTCCAAGGTTACAAAATAATATAAATATTATCAAAATAAAATTAATTAATGAGAGATTTTGAACAATTTTTATTAATTATTACTGTCAGGCTTCGGCAAGGTCTTAAAGAACTTAGTTTTTTTTTTCCCTGTTTTGCCGCTTTTAAAGGTCTTTCAGTTCAGATTGATATTCAGCTGTGAATACAGCGATAGAATTCCTTATTTTGTCTTCGGATTTCTTGATGAGTCGTACAGTTGATTCATTAACATTGAAACAGCGTGATATAGACGCAAAATGACTCGCCAACGCATAAACGGTCAACCATTTCTGTTTTTACTTTAAGCGGCAACACTACTTTTTTTCGCTTCGGAACTAATTTTATTTCTTTTTACTCGACATTATAAATTGGCAACAAAGCAGAAAAAACACGTGTTATTAAAGCAAAATAACACGTGTTATTTAACCAAAATTATTGCAACGAATGTCAAGTTGAAACAATAAAACACCGATCGTGGCGATGGCGGCATTTATCAACGGACATAGCGGCACATGAAATACAATGTTGTGACGGTGACTTTTAACAACGAACTTTAGACTTAGTAACAATATGGTTTGTTTTACTTTGATATTAATTTGTCCATTTGGTTTGAATCACCCTTTGTAAAAGCCGCCATGGGACGTGCCTGCAGTAAAAAAAAAAAGTTCCCGATGCGTTAATAAACGATACCAAATCTTCTAATATACCGACTGAATCCGCGAATAAAAAAATTAGCTGCGAATACAGGAACTGTGTTGCAATTTTTTAACCCGCGAATAATGGAAACCGAATAAGGGAACCGCGAATAAGGAGCTTTTACTGTACCCAATATGATCATCAACTTTGTGAATACAGAATGACAATTTATTTCAAGATAATGAATGTTTATTCTCTTTAATTTAATATTATACCAGTGGCCTTTAGCATGGATTCCCTGAATTAGTCTCCGCCTGGAGAACCGAAAGGAGGACTATTTTACCTCTGTGGAACCAATGCCCGCGTTTCTTGACGGTTGTATTTTTACAACCAAAGATAGTCACTGCTACAACTCTAATTCAACCCAGTAAGTTACTACAGACCTTATGGGCTTAGCCAGTGTCCCCCTACGTACAGGGTGGGTAGATGTTGTCAAACTCATAATAACAGCATTTGTTTAGGGAGGGGTGAAGGGGCAAGGTTAGCAGTACTTTTTCCAAATCTATGTACTATACATTTAAAAAACATAGTTTTTCTTTTACAGCATGCAGACTAGTTTTATAGTAAATATGAGAGTCGACACTTTCATACAGGATAGTACGGATCCACACGAGCTCAGTGACAAGAGGCGAACGTCTAACCGCTTGCGCCACGGAGCCGCCTCTTTGCCTTGATATGAGAGGCATTCTTTAGTTCGTCATTGGTAATGTGTAAATCTGAAAATCTTGGGTTCAAGTCCCGATTCAATTGCAAGTTTTTTTCTCTCTTTATGTTACACTGAGATTTGTTTAGAAATGGATATGAAGACGGGAAGGATAAAAGAGAAAGGTGAAGTCACGACCACTAGCGGGTGACCTCTGTTACAAGATGAATGAAGAATGGAGTGTTGACCTTCATTGTTACACATGTTGACCTTTACCATTTAGAAACAATGGATAACATTTATAGAACGTTTGTGAGAAATTAATACAACGTGAAATAGTTTCATCGTGAGAATTGTGACCTTACATTAAGAAAGAATGCAATAATTATTAAGGACCAGCTAATACCCGGCGTGCCTGCTACTCCTAAATAAAATGTTAATGTGTTTACATTATATAATGGAAATGGACAGCTAATGACAAATGAGGAAAATTTTGAGGAAGTGACTGAATTCAAATACCTAGGAACAATAATCACAAATAGGAATGAGATGCGCAAAGAAATTAAACATAGGCTCAATTCTGGAAATGCGTGCTATCATGCATTACAGAGACTCTTGATGTCCCAACTCCTTTCAAAAAACGTTAAACTGAAAATATATAAAACTGTTATTCTACCAGTTATATTGTATGGGTCCACCGCTGTGGTCTCGAGGTAGTGTGCTGCCTTGTCACGCAGCGGGCCCGGGTTCGATCCCCGGTCGGGGCAGTTTTCTGGGTGAGGTTTTTATCGGGGTTTTTCCTCACCTGTAAGACAAATGTCAGAAAAACTTTAAGGCCCAAACGGTCCCCGAAATCATATGGCCATCATCATCATCCTTATCATTATCATCATCATCATCCTTCACCGGTGTGGAAAACAACGGGAAGCTACCACACCTACAATTCCCTAGTAAAGCTGTAAGCATAGCATGAAAATGCTATGATTGCAGTGAACGACCTGCCTTCGGGCAGAATTACTATGGATGGATATTGTATGGGTGCGAAACATGGACTCTTACTTTAAGGGAAGAAAGGAGACTACAAGTATTTGAGAATAAAGCACTTAGAAATTTTTTTGGACCAAAGAGAGATGAACAGACAGGTGAATGGAGAAGACTACTAACAATGAACTACATGGTCTTTATAGGAAGCCAGATATAATAAGAACAGTTAAGTCTCGTAGACTGCGATGGGCAGGACATGTTGCACGTATGGGGAATGAAAGACTTGCATGGAGCTTCTTGTAGGAAAGCCAGAGGGAAAACGCCCAGTTGGTAGACCAAGAATGAGGTTGGAGAATAACATTAACTATGATTTGAGGGAAGTAGATTATACAGGGAATGATTGGAAGGCATTAGCTCAGGATAGGGATGTATGGAGAGCTTACGTCCATGTGGCCATGAACCTACGGGTTCGACAGTGCCAGTGAGTAAGTAAGTAAGTAATGTGTTTTTACCACCAGCCGTGCGCTGTTATGCTTGCCCGGGAATCTGCTTATCCCAATCTCCTTGTCGTTATTGTGAGTTATCCGTAGAAGATAAACATGTTCTGTCGCGGACTTTTTTGTAGAGTTTTTGTGATATTCAATTCTGTGTACATTAATTTGGTGTATTTGTTATGGTTTAGGCAGCGTAAGACATTTAAGCGTCGAAATAGGGACTTTATTTCACGTTTTTCACTACAAAGGGCGATTTTTAGGGGTGAAGGGGTTGAGTATCACAACTCTCTTATAGCCTATGTTCATCCTGAGAATGTCCTGAACATTTTGCAAAAAAAAACTATCAAAATCTTTATCAACGGTATGGCCGCGCATAGAATACGAAGAAACAAACATTGATTTTTATATATTCTACTAGCGTGACACCCGGCAGACGTTGTCCTGCCCGAACGTTCAATTCTCATGTCATGGGCGGACGATAAAAATATGTTACTTTTTTACCATAAAATTCAGCAATTAGGACATAATTAGATATTATTAAATAAGTTCGCAGGAAATTCTCCTACAGCCTTCTGTTGTGAAAAAAAAAAAGATAAATCGATGAGAGTGAGTCAAAACAGTTTTTTTTTTAGCTAGATTTCATTTCTGACCCACTGTGCACCGGTCCCATACTGGCCGACATTCCATGAGAAAAATGTCTTCCCCCGTAGAGACTCGAACCAGCGTAAGTCCCGTAGTTCTGCGCCAAGACTTCTTGCCTTGACCACTTGGCTATGGCGCGAGACTTTTGGTATCAATGAAAGACAAAAATGGTTATTGTGAGTTATCCGTAAGGGATAAGGGACTCTTGGTATCAATGAAAGACAAAAATAGTTTTTGTGAGTTATCCGTAAGAGATAAACATATGCTGTCGCGGACTTTTTTGTAGAGCTTTTTGAGATATTCAATTCTGTGTACATTAATTTTGTGTATTTGTTATGGTTTAGGTAGCATAAGCCATTTAAGCGTCCAAAGAGCTGCTTTTTTTCACATTTTCCACTACAAAGGGCGATTTTTAAGGGTGTAGGAGTTGAGTATCACAACTCTCTTATAGCCCATGTTCATTCCGGGAACCTCCTGAACATTTTGCAAAAAACCTCATCACAATCGGATCAACGGTATGGCCGCGCACAAAGTACGAACAAACAAACATTCTTTATTATATATTAGATTAAATTCACAAAATGTTCAGTTGTTCTTATAAAAACCATGTACAGTAAAAAGTCCTTATTCGCGGGGGATATGTTCCGCGAATATGGAATGGTAATTTGTATGGGTAGGCTATATAGGGGATACGTTTCAAGATTCCAAAAATAAAATTATCAAAATGAAATTAATTAATGAGAGATTTTGAACAATTTCTATTAATTTTACTGTTAGGCTTAGGCAAAGGCTTAAAGAAGTTAGTATTTTTTCCCCCTGTTTTGCCGCTTTTGAACGGTCTTTTAGTTCAGATTGATATACAGCGATAGAATGCATTATCTTGTCATCGGATTTCTTAATGAATCGTACAGTTGATTCATTGACATTGAAACAGGGTGGTATAAACGCAAACGACTCGCCAACGCGTAAACGGTCAACCATTTCTGTTTTAACTTTAAGCGACAACACTATTTTTTTCAGCTTCGGAACTAATTTTCTTTCCATTTACTCGACATTATAAATTGGCAACAAAGCAGAAGAGACACGTGTTACTCAATCAAAATTATTGCAACGAATGACAAGTTGAAACAATAAAACGCCGATCGTGGCGAGGGCGGCATTTATAACGGACATAGCGGCAAGTGAAATACGGCGGCGGTGGCTTTTAACAACGAACTTTAGGCTTAGTGACAATAAGGTTTGTTTTACTTTTATATTAATTTGTCCATTTGGTTTGAATCGCTCTTTGTAAAAGTCGCCTTGGCACGTGTCTGCAGTAAAAAAGTTGCCGATGCGTTAATAAAGGATACTAATCCTTCTAATGTACCGACTGGATCCGCGAATATTTTTTTAGCCGCGAATACGGGAACTGTGTCGCAAATTTTTTAACCCACAAATAAGGAGCTTTTACTGTAGTTCACTGTTATGTTGTCTTTTCCATTCACCTGTCTGTTCATCTCTTTTTTTTTTTAATTTATTTATTTTAGGAGTGTTTCTGTTATTTACTTCGACCAAAATAATCTTTTTTTTTTTTCACACTTCGCGGTCTTGCATGTCTGCTTCTGTCATATTTTTCTTCTTCATGTTGTCTTGAATTCCCTTTATCCACATTGGCTTTGGTCTACCATGTTTCCCTTTTCCTGGAGGTATCCATTTCAATACTTCTTTGTTTCTTTCTTCTCATTATATGTCCATACCATCTCAGTTGGATTTCTTCAATCTCCGTTTCTGCATTCATTATTTCTCTTATTGTATTATTTCTTATTTTATCCAGTTTTAAAATTCTGGCCGATCTTCTTAAAAAGTCCATTTCTGTGAATAATAATTTATTTCTTGCTTTTGCTCCAACGTCCATTTTCCTAAGAACTTTATTCTCAAATACTCGTAATCTCCTTTCCTTCCTTAAAGTAAGACTCCTTGTTTTGCATCCATATAATATTAATTGGTAGAATAACAGTTTTATATATTTTTGAGTTTAACGTTTTTTGAAAGGAGTTGGGATGACAAGAATCCCTTTGATGTATAATAGAATGCATATCCATAAAATTGAGCCTATGTTTAATTTCTTTGTGCATCTCATTCTTATTTGTGGTTATTGTTCCTAGGTATTTGAATTCAGCCACTTCCTCAAAATGTGAAAAAATCTACAATGAAAAATACAAAGTAATGAATTTTGAAATTATGGAGGGAAAATATTTAATTTGAAGGTTCATTGGTCCACCAAACAGAGGGAGGAAGATTGATAGACTGTCAAATGAATAGTCAGACACCAGTTGAAAATGGGGAACAACTTCCTTGAAACTAGTCCTGGAAACAATACAAAATATGTGAAGTGTAAAATCTGATTAATTTATGATTGATAACATGCCATATTTCATATGATGAAATTCATTGTATTAATGAAAAGACTGACAGAACCAGAATTAAATGTTGAATGTGGGTCAGTTGGTTTCCCACTATCATTATCCAGCCACATTAACTGTTTTCATTGTTTTCTTTTTTCTTTTCATAACAAACAATTATCATAGGTTCAATGCAGTGTAACATGAAGTAGACCCCTGGCAGTTTTGAAAGTTGTCTGCTAAATAAATTAGATCAGAGATGTGTAATTATATTGAGAAATAATAAGCAAACTGACTTATTGTGCCGTTAGTTAAGAATATGTGAATAATTTTTCTCTATCTCCCCGAGTGTTTTCATAATCTATTACACTGGTCAACATAATTTTTGTCTCATGAGTACCAATAGTTGTACTTAATGCAGTTTTTTTATCGTATTTTCAAATATGATTTTGGAATTTTTCCATCACCCACAGTTTTTTTTATTTCAATTTCAATTAATGGATTTAAATAATTATTTTTTTAATAAATTTTTTTTGTCCATTTGTCCATTGTAAAATAAAACCAAATGAGCTAACTCAGGAGATTTCAGCTATGGAAAAGAGATATCAAGGCAAATGGAATCCTAATGTGCTGGCCAATTATTGTTGGACCATCAAGAGGGATGCTCCACAGGAGAAATATAGCAGAAAATAGTAATTTCCGAATGTTCGAATATTGTGTAGTTACGAATGTAGAAAATATTAAAGTGTTTGAAATTATAAATGCCTGTCTCTCAGAAACCTTGCGTGATGGAGAAAAACCGATATCATATTTGAATTGAGGAGAAAAAATACTATCAGAATCACATATTTTTCTTTCTGAGACAAAAAAAAAAGTTTATTTTTTGTTGCTTAATGTAATAAGCAAGCTGACTTATTGTGCCATTAGTTAAGAATATGTGAATAATTTTTCTTTATCTCCCCAAGTGTTTTCATGATCTGTTATCAGAGTATCTGTTTCTCTAATAATGGATTAGGACCTGTTTCATAAAAGTTTTACTTTTAAGTAATTAGTTATTAGTAAGGCTTGGAAGTTGAAAAATCTTTTTTTTTTTTTTAATGTTTGAAGACTAGGCCCAACTAAATATGTATACATTTTGGGTCTTTTTTTAGCTATTTTCTTTTTTTAGGTTTTAATGGCTTTTTTTTGTAACTTTATCTTGTTTTGACTACATTTATACCATATATCACATATTTTTCTTTCTTAGACAAAAAAAAGTTTATTTTTTGTTGCTCAGTGTAATAAGCAAGTGACTTATTGTGCCATTAGTTAAGAATATGTGAATAATTTTTCTTTATCTCCCCCCAAGGGTTTTCTTATCAGATTATCAGTTTCTTTAATAATGGATTAGGACCTGTTTCATAAAAGTTTCACTTTTAGTAATTAGTTATTAATAAGGCTTGGAAGTTGAGGAATAATGTCTGAAGACTAGGCCCAACTTAATATATATATACATTTAGGGTTTTTTAGCCTTTTTTAGGTCATAACAGATTTTTTTTGCAACTTTACCTTGTTTTGACTACATTTATACCATTTGTATAATTCAAGTTAAGATATGGTAGTGAAGCATGGACAATACGAAGAAGAGATGAAAGCCGAATAACAGCAAATGAGATGCGATTTTTGCGCCGTACAGCAGGCTACACAAAATGGGACCATAAAAGAAATGAGAAAATTATGGAAGAGTTGGATGTAGAACCCATTCTTCACCATATACAAAACTACCAGAACAACTGGAAAGCCCATCTTCAACGAATAAGTCTCATAGAATTCCAAAAGCAATACTTTGCTACTGCCCCCAAGGCAAAAGATCGCTGGGACATCCAAAAAAGCGCTGGATGAAAAATTCCTCTTTGAGCCCGTAACTGGCCACACAGCCTAATACTTGCATGGATGATGATGATGTATAATTAAAGAATTTGTAGAGTCTAGTCTTAATTCCAACTTCTTTTAAAAACACTATCTAGTTTTACTTTCCAAAGACTTTTCACATTGCAAACATTTTTGTTCTGCAAGAAATTATTGAACCCTCACAAAATATCCCTTATTTTTAACCAACTTACTGACCGCCTGAATATCCATTCAGGTGCGAAAAATTGTTCATTCTATGTAAATTCTCTAAGAATGTTCTTTTTAATGAGCACAGAATTCCTTTCTCAAACCATGTTGAATTAAAAAAAAAAAAAAAGTATGAAAGAAGATACATTTTCAGCATTCAAATTTTTTTGCAACTTACGTTGCATTTCACTAGAATTTTGTTTTTTTTTTAAATATTTTATTATATTTATTAAAAATGCAGTTGAAACTAAAATTATCATTTAATTTTAATTTGTTTTTACTCTCTTTTTTTTTTCAGTTTTTTTAGAATACCTTTAGGTCTTTTTAAAGATCTTTTATTTGCATTTTATAGGTCAACTTCCGAGCCCTAGTTATAAATAGTGTAAAATTTACTAATTAGCCGTCTAAAAAATTCAGTTTCATAAACACAAACCTATACTGCTAAAGTTGTTACACCACTTTCAACAGTTCACAGTATGGTAAGGTAAAGTGATCCCACAACAGGCCTCAGGAGGCCCTTGGGGTAGTAGGAGGTTAAGGCTCCCACTTTTTCTAGACAATCGGCACTTTATGTCAGCCCTGCGTGACGGCCGCCTTTACCCCAGAACAAGCGTCTGGTACTCATTTCAGTTAGAGGCTGAGTCGACCCCAGGGCCATAGTGCCGCCAGAGGGTTTGGGTCAGTTTAAAAATCCTGACCCCAACGGGACTTGAACCCTCGACCCTCCGGCTTGTAGCTCAGTGCCTTAACCACTACGCTACGGTGTGCCCCCTGTTCACAGTATGACTTCATGTAAAGAATATTTGACATGGATAACAATTATTCTGTCTGCTGGATTTCAAGGCCTTCTCTATTGGATTTGCATTTGCACATGACTCCAGAAAAAATGTAATAGTTCTCTGGATTCTTGTCTTTGTGCCATTTAGACACATTCAAATAAGTCTAACTAGCTTTTTAGTTAGTTAACTAAGTTTTTTACCAATAAAAAATTTTAATAATGCTTAATATTCATATTTAAAGAGAAAAATTATATGCTCAGACCGCGACTTGAACTTAGGACCCTTGGTTCTCTAGACCAAGTGCTCTACCACCTGAGCTACCTGAGCAAGTACTGATCTAAATGCAAATCTTTCTCTATATACGTTGTAATTCCCACCCACCAAATGCTATGAAGCCTTCGCTTCTATCTTTGGAAATGGCGGCTTCTTTAAGAAGAGAAAGATTTGCATTTAGATTGGTACTTGCTCCGGTAGCTCAATTGTTAGAGCACTTGGTCTAGAGAACCAAGGGCCCTGGGTTCAAGTTCCAGTCTGAGCGTATAATTTTTCTCTTTAAATATGATTTAGCCCTCAGGGGTCCTCATCTAGGGGATATGTGGATGGCGACCACAAGGTGCCCAAGCTGTGCAAAACATTTCTTCCACTTACTTGTGTTTTGCACTCTTTTAACTTTACTATCTAACCTCTCTTGGTTAACTCTTGTTTTTTCGACCCCGACGCTATTAGGGCACTCGAGGGCTAAGGAGTCTTTCCTTTCTTCCATTTCTTCTTTCCTTTATTTTCTTTTCTTCTCCAGAAAGCCTGACCAGAGGCTATAAGATGGCAGCCCCATCACTGGTCTTGCCTTCCTTTGGCCAGCAACCAATCGAAGGGACTATTATTATGCTTTCAAGTCTTATATGAGAATTTCCCATAAGGGAAAATTTTCTATAGGATCGTAACAGGACTTGGCCTAATACTTGAAAGGAAGAAGAAGAAGAAATATGATTTATCCATCATTGAGATGTATGAAATTAATAATTTTTTTTAAGCCCATGTTTTTCCCTTTACAGAGATTTAGGCACTCTCCCCCTACAGGGAAGAATTTGAACCATACTAATTTAATTACACTTGTTTTCGTATAGATGTCATTTGACTGGTCCGTGGTCAGCGCACCGCCTCACACTGACATCCAAGAAACCAAGGCAGTACTAGGACGGGAAAATTCGGTAAATTTTGCTTAGAGGCCTTTTCATTCAGGCTTAAGGATCTTTTACGAGCCTGAAAATCTTGACTCGGGACCCACAGCTTAAAGTCCCTCCCAGAGGACTTGCTCCTTGAATTTTTCCGTCCTAAAAAATCCATCGACCCCGGCCGGGTTTGAACCCACGACCCTCGGGACCAGAAGCAAGGAGCATAACCACTAGTCCACTGCGGCCGACTATGAAATGAATAATAAAAACATTGAATGCTTAATATTACCTATGAAAGGTCTGTAACACTCTTTGTGTTAATAAATTGAACATGTGTTGACAAACTACAAGTTGAAAGTGCATATTTCTTTTGTGATTTCAATGAGCGGATAGGAAGAATGAAATCTTGAGTCATTCATAATATTGATTTGTCACAAAATAACGTAGCAAGTATATGCTTTTGTGACGAGACAAATTATATCCAATTGCATTCCATGAACCTTAAGGGCATTCAGTACTAATTTCCTTGCAATTTGGTTTAAAAATATGCAAAATACAAAAAATAATTTTTTCAGTTTATTCTTAGGTTATGTTCATGAAAATTATGTCACTAATTAAACAAGTCTTCCTGAACATAATGACACTCTGGTTAACTTTTTACACATATTTCTTAATAAGTAATTTAAAATCCAAAAAGTGAAAATAAAAAAAAATCACTCTAGTAGTTGGAATTTTCAATGTTTCACAATGAAACCCAGTATATTGTATTGAAATAAACTGAGGTAGATATTATCCAAAAATGAGCAAAATCTGACTATAAGAAATGGGTGTTTATCTGTTTATCATTTGCAAGATTGAAGCAAAGGTTTCATAGCATTTGGTGCATGGGAATTAACAGCATATATAAAAGAAAAGTCCACTGCTGTGATCTCGAGGTAGCGTGCTACCTTGTCGCGCAGCGGACTTGGGTTCGTTCCCTGGTCGGGGCAGTTTTTATGGGTGAGGTTTTTATCGGGGTTTTTCCTCACCTCTAAGACAAATGTCAGGAAAACTTTAAGGCCCAAATGGTCCCCAAAATCATATGGCCATCATCATCATCCGCATCCTTATCGTTATCATCATCATCATCTTCATCATCATCCTTCACCGGTGTGGAAAGCAACGGGATGCTACCACACCTACAATTCCCTAGTAAAGCTGCAAGCATAGCATGAAAAATGCTATGAATGCAGTGAAGGACCTGCCTTCAGCCAGAATTAATATGGATGGGCAAAAGAAAAATTTGCATTTAGATTGGAACTTGCGCAAGTACCTCAGTCGGTAGAGTATTGGCCTGGAAAGCCAAAGGCCCTGGGTTCAAACCCCGGTCTGAGAGTATAATTTTTCTCTTCAAATATGGTTTATCTGATATTCAAAATTAAAAATTGATTCTAATAACTGCCGTGTTTGGTTCATTGCAATTGATACCTTTCTACATACCGGTATCTATAGTTTTTCAGGTAGAGTGAGTGTTTAGCCACTATCTATTATACAATAACACACTTAGGTGTAGGAGTTCACCTCAAATGAAAATTTAAAAATCATATTCAATTTATTTAGGCATAGCAGTGCATGCCTGGAATTAGCTAGTGGTGTATAAATATTAATTTTTCATTGTTATTAATTAAATAAAAATAAAACGTAGTTTTATTTGATTTTCATATTTATTATATAATTCAGCTGTTATTAATTTTAAAAAAATAAAACGTAGTTTTATTTTTATTTAATTAATAAATATGGATTTTCATCAAGTAAACACCAACTCAATTGATTAATTTTTCATTGTATTATCGGTATCTAGGAAGTTGGATCAATAAAAATATGTAAACATTTTTCAAAAATCTTTTTAGATACAAACTCCATAAATGCATTCCTTCATATTTTGCTAAAAACAAGCTCAAGGTCGGAGAAGTGAAGTTGAAGTTTTTCTTAAGTTGCGGAAGTGACTATCACCATCATGACATTGCATTTTATTCAATTTATTACTTTTCCTAATATTTTTTTGTGTTATGCTTTCAGA
Source organism: Diploptera punctata (assembly GCA_030220185.1). Classification (NCBI taxonomy): domain Eukaryota; kingdom Metazoa; phylum Arthropoda; class Insecta; order Blattodea; family Blaberidae; genus Diploptera; species Diploptera punctata. Next base: position 1,103,302 of record JASPKZ010007278.1, on the reverse strand, counting down.
CAAATAATCTTAGAAAATGTTACAATTAAATGTACATAAAGCTTATGATTACCTATGATTAAAAGGTGATTTTAGCAAAAAAATTCTCAAATTTTGTTTTTTGTACTTTTAAATAGTTAGAAATATTCTGCTACAAGCCAGAAGGTCGAGGGTTTAAGTCCCGGTGGGGTGAGGATTTTTAAACTGACCCAAACCTTCTGGCGGCACTATGGCCCTGGGGTCAACTCAACCTCTAATGTAAATGAGTACCAGATGCTTGTTCTGGGAGTAAAGGTGGCCGTCATGCAGGGCTGACATCAAGTGCCGATTGTCTAGAAAAAGTGGAAGCCTTACCTCCTACTACCCCAAGGGCCTCCTGAGGCCTGTAGTGGGACTACTTTATCTTTAAAAATTCTGCACAAATTGATATACATATTATTGATATATGCTTATTTGAAGTATTTTTAAAAGTAAGACTGCATCATTAATTTGACACAATGAATGTTTTACTTAAACTGGTTTTTTCCGACAAACTAGAATTTTCATATAAAAGACCCGTTTTCTTAGAAACTTCCTTACTTACTTACTCACTGGCACTATCGAACCCATAGGTTCATGGCCACACAGACATAAGCTCTCCATACATCCCTATCCTGAGCTAATGCTTTCCAATCATTCCCTGTATAATCTACTTCCCTCAAATCATAGTTAATGTTGTTCTCCCACCTCATTCTTGGTCTATCAACTGGGTGTTTTCCCTCTGGCTTTCCTACAGGAAGCTTCCATGCAAGTCTCCCATTCCCCATACATGCAACATGTCCTGCCCATCTGAAACTATAAGCCATAAATGTATGAAAAATTTTGAGTGTGTATAGTACTTAAATCTGTTGATATGGAACCACTTTGGTGTTCTTACAATTATTGGTTATTTTTTTAAAAATTGTAACTTGTAAAAATTAAAAGTACTTAAATCTGTTGATATGGAACCACTTTGGTGTTCTTACAATTATTGGTTATTTTTTTAAAAATTGTAACTTGTAAAAATTAAAAGTACTTAAATCTGTTGATATGGAACCACTTTGGTGTTCTTACAATTATTGGTTATTTTTTTAAAAATTGTAACTTGTAAAAATTAAAATTGAATAATTAAGACTCTATAATTGCTGACGATGGGGCTCAGAAGTCTTGAAACATATGTTTAACAAAAACAACCATAAGAGGTAAGAATGTACAGACAAAGTATCTTAATTTATTAAACAACCCTCTTAATGTTACTTCCTATTGTATTTTAAAATAAAAATTGAAGTTTAAAAAAATATATATTTCCAAAAGTAAGAAGAAATGAAACTCAAAAGTGCTCAAGTAAACATATCAAACATGTATCTGAACAGTGTAAAAAATTCACATTTATACCTCAAATAGTTTCTGAGAAAATGGGTCTCAAAATTTTACATTTTAACATTGTCGGGATATGGCTTTTAAATGCAAATTATTCCATTCATGATATATTAATTTTTTTTTCAATGCCACCAGTTTGTCATTTCAACATTTCTGGTATTCTCTCCTGACATTTCCATATTGTAGCCCACTTCTGAGGTTGGGGCACATGGAAATTGAGGTTACACTGCCCCCAACAATATGATGGGTGATGATGATGGTAATGATGCGCCATAAGAGACCTTAATTGTAAACTTAATCTAATGAGGTGAATATGTTACTGTTGATAATGATAGCCAGATGGCGTTCAGGAACCGTTTGAGTGTTAAAGTATCCTGATATTTGTATTAAAATTAATATTGGGAAGTAAACGTTATGGGGTTATATCATTAATAGTGAGTGGAGAACATATTTTTAATAACTCATCTCATACAATTTCAAATTTATTTGATTTAAGACCATTGGTTTCGAATGAATTTTTCATTCATCTTCAGTTTATTTTCTAGACATTTTTTTCTCCAATATTGAGTGGAGAACATATTTTTAATAACTCACCTCACACAATTTCAAATTTATTTTATTTAAGACCATTGGTTTCGAATTAATTTTTCATTCATCTTCAGTTTATTTTCTAGACATTTTTTTCTCCAATATTGAGTGGAGAACATATTTTTAATAACTCATCTCATACAATTTCAAATTTATTTGATTTAAGACCATTGGTTTCGAATGAATTTTTCATTCATCTACAATTTATTTTCTAGGCATTTTTTTCTCCAATATTGAGTGGAGAACCTATCTTTAATAACTCATCTCATACAATTTCAAATTTATTTGATTTAAGACCATTGGTTTCGAATGAATTTTTCATTCATCTTCAGTTTATTTTCTAGACATTTTTTTCTCCAATATTGAGTGGAGAACATATTTTTAATAACTCACCTCACACAATTTCAAATTTATTTGATTTAAGACCATTGGTTTCGAATGAATTTTCATTCATCTTCAGTTTATTCTAGACATTTTTTTCTCCAATATTGAGTGGAGAACATATTTTTAATAACTCACCTCACACAATTTCAAATTTATTTTATTTAAGACCATTGGTTTCGAATGAATTTTTCATTCATCTTCAGTTTATTTTCTAGACATTTTTTTCTCCAATATTGAGTGGAGAACATATTTTTAATAACTCATCTCATACAATTTCAAATTTATTTGATTTAAGACCATTGGTTTCGAATGAATTTTTCATTCATCTACAATTTATTTTCTAGGCATTTTTTTCTCCAATATTGAGTGGAGAACCTATCTTTAATAACTCATCTCATACAATTTCAAATTTATTTGATTTAAGACCATTGGTTTCGAATGAATTTTTCATTCATCTTCAGTTTATTTTCTAGACATTTTTTTCTCCAATATTGAGTGGAGAACATATTTTTAATAACTCACCTCACACAATTTCAAATTTATTTGATTTAAGACCATTGGTTTCGAATGAATTTTTCATTCATCTTCAGTTTATTTTCTAGACATTTTTTTCTCCAATATTGAGTGGAGAACATATTTTTAATAACTCACCTCACACAATTTCAAATTTATTTTATTTAAGACCATTGGTTTCGAATGAATTTTTCATTCATCTTCAGTTTATTTTCTAGACATTTTTTTCTCCAATATTGAGTGGAGAACATATTTTTAATAACTCATCTCATACAATTTCAAATTTATTTGATTTAAGACCATTGGTTTCGAATGAATTTTTCATTCATCTACAATTTATTTTCTAGGCATTTTTTTCTCCAATATTGAGTGGAGAACCTATCTTTAATAACTCATCTCATACAATTTCAAATTTATTTGATTTAAGACCATTGGTTTCGAATGTTTTTCATTCATCTTCAGTTTATTTTCTAGACATTTTTTTCTCCAATATTGAGTGGAGAACATATTTTTAATAACTCACCTCACACAATTTCAAATTTATTTGATTTAAGACCATTGGTTTCGAATGAATTTTTCATTCATCTTCAGTTTATTTTCTAGACATTTTTTTCTCCAATATTGAGTGGAGAACATATTTTTAATAACTCACCTCACACAATTTCAAATTTATTTGATTTAAGACCATTGGTTTCAAATGAATTTTTCATTCATCTTCAGTTTATTTTCTAGACATTTTTTCTCCCCAATATTGAGTGGAGAACATATTTTTAATAACTCACCTCATACAATTTCAAATTTATTTGATTTAAGACCATTGGTTTCGAATGAATTTTTCATTCATCTTCAGTTTATTTTCAGATGGAGTCATGAAAATAAACTGAAGATGAATGAAAAGTTCATTCGAAACCAATGGTCTTAAATCAAATAAATTTGAAATTGTATGAGGTGAGTTATTAAAAATATGTTCTCCACTCAGTATTAATCCTGATGTTTGTTTTACAGGTGAGGAGAAAACCGAAAAAATCTCACCTAGAAAACTATCTCGACTGAATATCGAACACGCAGCATGCAACCTCGAGACCACAGCGGAGGACTGAAACATTAAATCTAACAGACTGCTATTCTGTGACTAATTCATATCGTACTTCTTTATTCTTAATTGGGCGGCATTATGGATCAACCAGCTATGTGAATTATGTAAGTTTTGAGAAAAAATATGTTTGAAGTTTAAATCAATTTTCACTATTTATTGTAGTGCCAAATTAGCAGTACTGGATATTATAAGTTATTTTTCTTGTTTGACAGTTATGTACCAACAATCTAACAGCAGGAACAACTGGCGCTTAGCTGCATGATGCAAAATTTAGAATAGCATATATGAAGATCTGGTTTCATGACCGTTTGTTTCTATTTTATGCAGTTTGGAAGAAATAAATGTTTGAAGTCTGTTCCTTCTTTCTGAATAGCCCTGTATAATTGCCAAACATGGACTTTTATTTTAAGAGAGATTGAGATGGGCAAGACATACTGTCATGAATAGGAAATTAAAGAGGGACATAGGAACTCCTTGTGGGAAAACCAAAGGGAAAGTACCCAGTAGGTAGGCCAAGAATGTGGTGGGAGAATAACATTAACTATGATTTGAATTATACTTACTTACTAACTCACTAGCACTATCAAACCCATAGGTTCATGGCCGCGCAGACATAAGCTCTCCATACATCCCTATCCTGAGCTAATGCTTTCCAATCATCATCATCATCACTCCAGGGATTAGGCAATTGCCCGTTCCGACTTCATAATGCATCAGCCCAACGTCTTCTCCGGCTGATTTCCATGAAGCTTCTCAGTAAGATAAATGTCTCCTGGAAGCATTACGAGTGCTTCGCAGGACAAGGATGGTGGAAGGGCTGCTTCCTCTGAGCCTCCAAACATGCTCCTCTGAGTATCCACCCCCCAAGAGAGGGCTGCTTCTTTCACTCTTCAAGCCCTACAAGTTTAGCGGTGCTATTCCTTGTCGCCCTGTTGACCGTTGAAGACTTGACGAAGATGTGGCCGCCCAATATGGATACAGATGCCATTCCTTCGTTGTGAGCTATACTTAGTTCCCCTCGCCTCTTACCCACCAGCAAGATTAACCTAAGTCAATCTTCCCCAGTAGGGTCGTCTGGTTCATCGGGTACTAAGCCCCCCCACCACATCAAGGTGATAGCTCCTGGGGGGGGCTTTCCAATCATTCCCTGTATAATCTACTTCCCTCAAATCATAGTTAATGTTATTCTCCCACCTCATTCTTGGTCTACCAACTGGGCGTTTTCCCTCTGGCTTTCCTTCAAGAAGCTTCCATCCAAGTATTTCATTCCCCATACCTGCAACATGTCCTGCCCATCACAGTCTACGAGACTTAACTGTTCTTATTATATCTGGCTTCCTATAAAGACCATGTAGTTCATTGTTATGTAGTCTTCTCCATTCACCTGTCTGTTCATCTCTCTTTGGTCCAAAAATTTTCCTAAGTACTTTATTCTCAAATACTTGTAATCTCCTTTCCTCCCTTAAAGTAAGAGTCCATGTTTCGTACACATATAATATAACTGGTAGAATAATAATTTTATATTTTTTCAGTTTAACGTTTTTTGAAAGGAGTTGGGACATCAAGAGTTTCTGCAATGCATAATAGCACGCATTTCCAGAATTGAGCCTATGTTTAATTTCTTTGTGCATCTCATTCCTATTTGTGATTATTGTTCCTAGGTATTTGAATTCAGCCACTTCCTCAAAATTTCCCTCATTTGTCATTAGCTGTCCATTTCCATAATATAATGTATTTCTACGTGTGACCATATATTCAGTTTTATTTATATTTACTTCTATTCCTAATTTCTTAGTGTTACTCAATAGTGAATTATACATGACATTATTGGAAAACACTAGTTCAGGATAGGGATCTATGGAGAACTTACATCCATGCTCTTGTGAACATATGGGTTTGATAACGTCAGCTAGTTATATCTGAAGTTATACTTACTTTTTTATGATACCTTGTATTTTAATAAAAAAATCAGGAAGTAAATTGCACCTTTCTCTATGTTATAATCATTACAACACATAGGAAGTCTTTTCAAGTTTACTGAATTACAATTCAATGTTTATTGATCCAGCAATGATTTGCCTGAGGGAACAAATTAGACCAATTACATAACAGAGCACCATTATAAAAGCTAATTACTTCCATGATGTACCCAAGGTAAACAGAAAGGTCATTGAACTCAGTCATTTAACCGAAAAATGACAAAGGGATGATGAATGTTTGATAGACAGTATAGGACTGTGACATAGGAAATGGAGCACTGAATACATGTGAGCAGGAAGAGAAAGTGGCAGCCTTGGTACAGGACTACACCCAGTAAATAGTTGAAGGTTAAAATGGAAGTGGCAGGTGAAGAAAGAGAGAGAGAGTTGTTAGCCAATAGCTGGTGTATTGGCAGATGAGGACCAATGAATGATGTGGAAGGTGTGTCCCTGAAGTTTGATTGTGTCTTAACCAGAGTTTGGCAAGCATAGGTCCTCAGTTTACATATTACATTCCAGCTACTACATCAGTCAACTGAGTGAGTGTCAGATACAAACTGGTAAGTGCATTACAATTGTTGTGTTTAGTAATTGACAATACAATTTTAGAGCAGGTGAACAGTTTTAAATATCTAGGTTTCATTTTTAAATTAATATTGGGAAGTAAACATTATGAGGTTATATCATTAATAGTGAGTGGAGAACATATTTTTATCGACTCACCTCATATGATTTCAAATTTCTTTGATACCGATGGTTTCAGACAATATCATGTCCCTCTTCAGTCATGGCTTCCACTGATGAAATTTCATCACCTCATATGATTTCAAATTTCTTTGATACCGACGGTTTCAGACAATATCATGTCCCTCTTCAGTCATGGCTTCCACTGATGAACACTTATTCATCAGTGGAAGCCATGACTGAAGAGGGACATGATATTGTCTGAAACCGTCGGTATCAAAGAAATTTGAAATCATATGAGGTGAATTGATAAAAATGTGTTCTCCACTCACTATTAAATCTAGGTTTCAATTTACCATATGTTAAAATTGAAGATATTTATGACAAAATAAATAAATTTAATCTAATGTGTGGCACTATTAAAAAAAAAAAGAAGTAAAGTGATCCCACAACAGGCCCGAAGGCCCTTGGGGTAGTAGGAGGTTAAGGCTCCCACTTTTTCTAGACAATCGGCACTTTATGTCAGCCGGGTTGTCATCCCTGCGTGACGGCCGCCTTTACCCCAGAACAAGCGTCTGGTACTCATTTCCGTTAGAGGCTGAGTCGACCCCAGGACCATAGTGCCGCCAGAGGGTTTGGGTCAGTTTAAAAATCCTGACCCCAACGGGACTTGAACCCTCGACCCTCCGGCTTGTAGCTCAGTGCCTTAACCGCTACGCTACGGCGTGTCCCGGCACTATTAAAAGAACCCTTAAAAACACAAGAAAAGAAACAAAAATTAAATTTTATAAAGTAATGGCTGTTCCTGTATTGATGTATGGATCAGAATGTTGGAACGGTCACTAAAAGACAAGAACAAAGATTGGAAGCAGCTGAGATGAGATTTTTAAGAAATATAGCAGGATATACTCTGCTGGATAAGAAAAGAAATGAAGATATAAGAAAGGAACTAAATATTTTCAAACTTACAGACTGAATAATTAAATATAGGAACGACTGGAAAGAACATATTGATACAATGCCAGAAGGAAGATTTCCAAAATTATTGCTAAATTATAAACCGCACGGAAGGAGAAATGTTGGACGCCCACACAGAAGATGGTCTGAACAATTTTAACAATTCTAGCTTCCATGAAACCGGAACGAGCCAACAGGCTTAATCCCTGGAAGATGATGATGATGATGATCTATATATAAATAGGCAAAGACAAAACAGTTAAGTACCAGTTTCTCCTTTGTCAACCAATTTTCTTTTCTTTTTTTTTATGAGCTTTAGTGTTATCAATAAAAAAAAATGTGGAAACAGTTCTGCCATTTTTAACTGCAAGACAGTGTTTAAGGAAAATCTCCATGCTGAAAGAGTTAAAATTCTTCCAGAGAAGCATGTGATGTTTGTTTGAGCCTTTGGCATGGGTTCCCTGAAGTAGTCCCCACCCGGAGAACCGAATGGGGGACTACTTGACCTCCCAAAAATTTTACCCCAGTTGAACCCATGTCCGCATTTCTTGACAGTTGCATTTTTACAGTGAAAGATTGTCACTCTTTCGACCAAGGTACTTTTTACATCTGGCTTATCACTTTGGGTTGAAGCAGGGAGATGCACTATCTCCTCTCCTATTTAATTTTGTACTAGAGCATGTCATCAAATCTTTAGACGATGAAGAAGGCCTACAACTCAATGGTATTAATAAGCTGTTAGTTTATGCTGATGATATAGGACTATTGGCCGATAGCGAGGAGATAATAAAGGCCAACACGCACACACTACTGAGTAACACTAAGAAATTGGGACTGGAAGTAAAAATCAATAAAACTGAATATATGGTCACACATAGAAATACATTATATAATGGAAATGGACAGCTAATGACAAATGAGGGAAATTTTGAGGAAGTGACTGAATTCAAATACCTAGGAACAATAATCACAAACAGGAATGAGATGCACAAGGAAATTAAACACAGGCTCAATTCTGGAAATGCGTGTTATTATGCATTACAGAGACTTTTGAATTCCCAACTCCTTTCAAAAAATGTTAAACTGAAAATATATAAAACTATTATTCTACCAGTTATATTATATGGATGCGAAACATGGACTCTTACTTTAAGGGAGGAAAGGAGATTACGAGTATTTGAGAATAAAGTTCTTAGGAAAATTTTTGGACCAAAGAGAGATGAACAGACAGATGAATGAAGAAGACTGCATGACAGTGAATTACATGGTCTTTATAAGAAGCCAGATATAATGAGAACAGTTAAGTCCCATAGACTGCAATGGGCAGGTCATGTGGCACGAATGGGGAATGAAAGACATGCATGGAAGCTTCTTGTAAGAAAACCAGAGGGAAAACGCCCAGTTGGTAGACCAAGAATGAGGTGGGAGAATAACATTAACTATGATTTGAGGGAAGTAGATTATACAGCCGTAGCGTAGTGGTTAAGGCACTGCACTACAAGCCGGAAGGTCGAGGATTTGAGTCCCGGTGGGGGTCAGGATTTTTAAACTTACCCAAACCTTCTGGCGGCACTGTGGCCCTGGGGTCGACTCAGCCTATAACTGAAATGAGTACCAGACGCTTGTTCTGGAGGTAAAGGCGGCCATCATGTAGGGCTGACATCAAGTGCCGATTGTCTAGAAAAGTGGGAGCCTTATCCTCCCACTATCCCAAGGGCCTCCCAAGGCCTGTAGTGGGATCACTTTACTTTACATTATACAGGGGATGATTGGAAAACATTGGCTCAGGATAGGGCTGTATGGAGAGCTTATGTCCGCGCGGCCATGAACCTACGGGTTCGATAGTGCCAGTGAGTTAGTTAGTTATATGTATATAGGTATGCCATCTGAAAGTAATGGTTAACACAACTAAAGAGAAAAATTTTGGTCTGAACCGGGGTTTTTTAACTTCATTAGAGTAACGGTTTCCATATTTAATTTAATTTGCAAATAAGCACTTATTAGATAAATTACAGGAAATGCTGCAGTCAGAGGAAAGTAATTGGCACTTAAGTGCAGTTCATTGAACTACTATAATGCTTGGCTGTCAGTCCAATGTATTATTCATGAGAAATTTATTGTGACATTCCTGGCTAATTTATTGATTTACCTGCATTTCTATATGGAAATACATGTTTACAGCACTGCAAGGCCATTAATCTGTTAGATAGTTGTCTGAAACATTTTATTATCAAAGAATTTGTGTTAAGTATAACTATTAATTTTAATTTAAGAAAGAAAAATGAATGTTTCAATTGGGATCTCTAATTCTACGTACTAGTGTGCTATCTATTACACCATTCAAACAAACATTTCTTTCAACTTACACAATTCTTGTTCATCCGAAGGATAATAGCTGTCGCTACCATCACACCAACTGACATCTTCTATTCAGAAGTATTTTTATTGACTATTTAACTCGTGCCCCAAATGGGAGTCAATGACCAACCATGTTTTGATGAATTTTGTTTTACAACCAATTACAGTCATGTTTCACCTTAATAATTATAGAATTTTTATTACCAAAATAAAGAAAGCTCTACCTTTTTAACATTCTGAACAGGTCAGAGCATTATTTTGCAGTGATTGACTCTCTAACAAATACATTGAATGTAGCAAATTCCTTCGACGTACATATTTGGTAATTGTGTGTTCAATAATTGTCTTTTTAAATACTGATTCTACTTAATTGATTCCGAAAAAATTAATTAATAACCTATTATGTTGGTTATAATATACAGTTTGATGAATTTCATTTTTTCTCCATTAGGGAGCATTCTTACAATATTGCGATCCTATTTGGCAATAAATAATATGATCAAGTTGCAGTGATGAACAAATTAAACATAACCAAATATTTCTCATTTGTTTTCAAACATCGCCGTTTACATTAAATATATAAATATTTTTAAATAACTGTATTTAAATAATGATTTGTGAGTAAACAGCTTCCACCAGTATTGTTATAGTAAATCATAATGAAATAGAGTAAATTATTTGGACAGCGTAGCGTCCAACATGTTTTTTTTTCATTAAATTAATATTAAGAAGCTGAAACTATATATCATCATCATCATCATCGGCATCAAGGATTACACCTAGGGTCGTATGCAAATACATTGCTCTCTACTCAAATTACTTCCAATCACTGGTGAGCTGAGATCGAATTAACGGCCGCCTTAACCGGTCATGCATGAATGTTGACTTTTCGTAATATTGGCAACGAATTACCCAGAATTCTCAGCGATAAAACCACTTCCATTATTTTCGTCTGCTATAGAGGAATGCATTTATGCTTGCATCCCGCAAATAATACCGTATACAAACACGTCTGCGACGCGCAATGTTATGCCGATTCTCCTGTTCTTCCAGTTGAATTCTTTGGTAGACTCTATCAAATTCCTCTTCTCCGCGTATACCGAAAACATGATCGAAGTCTTCAAGGTCCGACATCTTGGATAAGTTTCAAACTACATCAGTTACCATCGGTTCCCTTCGGGATTTTCACATAAGTTTATATCTTGAGCTACGATCTTAAGGTACCTTGTCAGGTAGCTTTACAATTATTACCGCGTGAATAGATTTCTGAGTAAGAAAAATGTGTTTGAATAAAACTTTATCAGCAGAGAACGCCTTTTACTGTCTAATGCGTTCAAACATTCGACCCTAAGATCTGTTCTGATCTCATGCTACAATTGGTCTGTCCATCTTTCACTGGGTCTTCCAACATTTTTTTGTCCTAGTGGTTTGTAATGAAGAATCTGTTTTGCAAGTCTATTGTTAACAATTCTATTGATGTGGTCCATCCATTCATCTCTATATTGTGCAATTCTGTCTAATAGTTTGAATATATTTAGTTCACTTTGTATATTTTCATTTAATTTTCAATCTGTTATTGTACAGCCAGCCACACCCCTCAGAAACCTCATTTCTGACGTTTCTATTCTTTCTTCCTGGTTTTTGGTTAAGACCCAGTGTTCCAATCCATATATTAGTATTGGAACACACATTGTTTTATAAAATTTTAAAAGTGTCTCCTTTCTTGTTCCTTTGAGACTTCGTTTTAAGCTATGTCTATGATTGAAATAAATTTGTGTTTAGATTGGAACTCGTTCAGGTAGCCTAGAAAGCCAAAGGTCCTGGGTTCGAGCCCAGGTCTGAGCATATAATTTTTCTCTTCAAATATGATTTATCCATCATTGAGATGTATGAAATGAATAATAAAAACATTGAAAGAAGCCATACTGGCTTTATAATATAAAAATTCCCAAATAAATGTCTTCTTAATAAAGAAGCTGCCATTTGCAAAGATAGAAACAAAGTTTTCATAGCATTTGGTGTGCAGGAATTAACAATGTATATAAGAGAAAAATTTGCATTTAGATTGGAACTTGCTCAGATAGCTCGGTCAGTAGAGTATTGGCCCAGAAAGCCAAAGGTCCTGGGTTCAAGCCCCGGTCTGAATGTATAATTTTTCTCTTCAAATGTGAAGTAAATTAATATATACAACTAAACCATTGTAATCAATGGTAAAAAGATTTTTTTTTCTGGTTCAGGCAAAAATTGTTCTCTTTACCATGAATTACAATAGTTTAGTTGTGTACATTAATTTACTTATTTCATTCATAATAATAGTTTTAGCTTCTCAATATTAATTTAATAAATAAATGTCATAGCTGTGTGGAGTCCCTCCATGTCTTAATGTAGAAGACATTCATTGTGTATTTGTGAATGATGATTAAATTACATTGAATGTGGGACCAAGAGAGTAAGATAAAGAGAGGATTTGTGCTTGGATGGGAATGTAATCTGAATTAGCTCAGTGGTCAGAGCATTAGCATGTAAAGATGAAGGTTTGGGTTTCGATTCCTGGTTCAGGCAAACAATTTTTCTCTTTTTCATTGATTACAATGTTTTTTCACCATCACAAAATTTTTACATAGTTAAGAACAACTGAAATCTCAAAGTACAATTTATAATTTCAACCTGTTGATTTGTTTCAGGAGAATGTTTTTGCCATGGCATTGCTTGTTACTGGTATTGTGGCTGGTTTCATTTATTGAAGCTAAGAATACCAACTTAGAAGAAGTATTCCACTGGAAGCAAGTGGATTTTTCTTATCCGGATGAAGAAACAAGAAATAAAGCTATTGAATCAAAGGAATTTATCCAAGAGAACAACCTGCCATTAGGTCTCGAAGTCTGGAAGGATAAATTGTTTGTTACGGTGCCTCGCTGGAAATCAGGAGTTCCTGCCACACTCAACTATGTTTCTCTTAAAGGTAAACACAGGCTCTTCATTGTTGTCTCCAGGCCCTGCAGTGGTCTAGTGGTTATGATCCTTGCTTTTAGTCCCGAACGTCAGTGGTTCAAACCTGGCTAGGGTCGATGGATTTTTAGAATGGAAAAATCCAAGGAACGAGTCCTCTGGGAGGGACTTTATATGTTCCTGCAGTACTATTGAGCCACACGTTGTTCCATCTTGCTAAATATTATATATGTTCCTTTATTTGTGACTTCAGAAAGAAATGTCACAGAGATCATATGCATACTGTGAAATAGAATCTGCTGCAGGCTTGGCTAAATAACATTCCCACATTCTATGATGATCTTGAAGAAGATTTTCGGGCTGTAGGCCATGGTCGTGAAGCTTGTAGTTCCCCGACATTTCACCTTGAGACAACCCTTGAGGATGCCAGATGCAGTCTCTGGCGAAACGTCGGGGAACTACAAGCCTCACGACCACGGCCTACAGCCTGAAGATCTTCTTCAAGATCATCATAGCAACTCCGGCCGTGACAGTCTATGTGAATACATTCCCACATTCTTTTCTGATATCCTGTATTTCCCCACATATCCATGATAGACAAATATATTTTGAGCTTAGCTTTACCTGTTCCCTAATATCATCTTCTATTGGAGTAAATATGATAAATTTGGAATTTTTTAGTTATATTTAATGATAGTCCACCACTGTGGTCTCAAGGTAGCGTACTGCCTTGCCACGCAGCATGCCCTGGTTCAATACCCAGTTGGGACATGTTTCCTTGGTGAGTTCTTTTGGGGTTTTTCCTCACCTGTAAGATAAATGTCAGGAAACTTTAAAGCCCAAACAGTCTTCAAACATGATCTGGCCATCATTATCATCATAATCATGAACTCTCACATCATCGGGCAGCATAACCCGCCTTTCAGGTGCCCTAACCTCAGAAGTGGGTTACAAGTACGCCATGCCAGGAGAGAATACCAGAAATGTCGAAATGACATGGGGCATTAAAAAAATTATCATCATCATCAACAATCATGGATTAAGCCCATGTGGCTTGTTCCAGTCTCATAGATTCTCATTCAAAAAGTTAAATCCATCTCTTTTTCGGTCTACCAACATTCCTGTCTCCTTTTGGTTTTTAATTAAGTATAATTTTTGGTATGAGCTCATCTTTCATTCTTTGAACATGTTCTTTCCAGTTTTTCCTAGATTATATTATTTTATCTAAAAAGTTTTAAAATATTTAGCTCATTTCTAATATCTTCACTTCTTCTTTTATCTGGAAGTTTGCAGCCAGCCACACTTCTCAGAAATCTCATTTCAGCTGCTTCTATGATCTCTTTTAGTTAAAACCCAAAATTCACTACCATACAACAGTAAGGGGACTGCTACTGCTTTATAAAATTTAGTTTTGTTTCCTTTCTTGTATTTTTTAATATTCTCTTAATTGTACCACAAATATAATTAAATTTATTAAGTTTGTTGAAAATATCTTCATTTTTAAATAGGAGATTTCATAACCCAGGTATTTAAAATGGTTCACTTGTTCAACGGGTTTCCCCTCTAGAATTAATTTTTAGCTCTTATTACTAAAAGTATCATAGATAATGGAAAAACATTTTATGTGCTATGAAAAAGACTTAACAGATATTGTTTGTAAATGAGTTGGAGAAAATGTTTTAACATCTCACCTCACAAAGTTGTGTGTCTTCACGATACCGGTTTCAGAAGTATAGTATTACTTCCATCTTTTTCCAACTCATTTATTAATACAAATACCTCATAGTGTTTCCTCCCACTGTAAATTTAATTAGATATTGTTTTTGTTTTAGATGACGATAAGTCGCCAAAACTAGTTCCATACCCTGACTGGAAAAGCAATGCCTTGCCTGAAGACAAGCTCGAAGATTGCGACAACACTGAAAATGGAACACATATCATCTCAGTGTTCAGAGTGCGAGCTGATGCCTGCGACCGTCTGTGGGTGATGGATACAGGACTTTCTGACGTAGTCGGAGAATCTAAAGAATACGCTACTCCACGAATCCTTATTTATGACCTTCATAATGATTCTCTTATCCACAGCTACACTCTTAAGCCATCAGACTTGAAAGAAGATTCCTTTTTCGCTAATATAATTGTCGATGTTGAGTCTGACAGTTGTGACGATGCATATGCATATGTTCCTGACCTCGGTGGATATGGAATTGTTGTTTACAGCCTCAAGGATAATGAATCCTGGAGAGTCAAACATCATTATTTCTACTTGGATCCTAAGAGTGGAAATTATACAGTGGGTGGAGTCAATTTCCACTGGACCGACGGAGTTTTCTCGCTTGCTCTGACTCCTCCTCAAGAAGATGGATTCAAAACTGCATATTTCCACGCTCTCTCCAGTACTGACGAGTTCACCGTGTCTACAAGAATTCTCCGCAATAAGACATTAGCGACTGATCCACATAATTTTGAAGAATTTAAATTTTTGGGTAACAGAGGTCCAAATTCTCAGGCAACTGCTTCTTTCTTGGATGAACCTTCTGGAGTTGTGTTTTATACGCAAATTAATAAAAATGGTGTTGGTTGTTGGAACTCGAAGAGCAAGGAATATACGCCTGAAACTCAGCATCTTGTCACCGATGACGACGAAACGTTTGTATTCCCGAATGATCTGAAAGTGGATCGTGATGGTAATTTGTGGGTTCTCACGGATCGTCTGCCTGTTTTTATTTACAGAGAACTTGATGTCAAGAAAGTTAATTTTTATATTTTCAAGGGTGCTGTTAAAGATCTTATTAAGGGCACAGTTTGTGAAATTCATGAGCATTAATTTTTACACACGTGATTCACCATTTCATAACAGAAATCACCATGAAGTTAGTTTTAAAATTCAGAGATAGCAACCATAATCTCACATATTCACAACTGCATTTTGCATTGATATACAGGCACTACATAATTTAGTAAAGTACAATATTACATTTTTTTAAATTTAAAATAAAATTCTTTTCACCTCACATTCTCTTTTTCATCTATTGTATTCTCAATATCCGCTATACCTCTTCCGACCTAAGTTCCAGTTATCATCATCGTCATCCATGTAAGTATTATGCCGTGTGGCCTGTTATGGTCTCAAAGAGGAGTTTTCCATCCAGCGCTTTTTTGGACGTCCCAGCAATCTTTTGCCTTGGGGGCAGTAACGAAGCATGGCTTTTGGAATTCTATGAGATGGCATTCATTGAAGATGGGTTTTCCAGTTGTTCTGGTAGTTTTGTATGTGGTGAAGAATGGGTTCTACATCCAACTCTTCCATAATTTCCTCATTTCTTTTATGGTCCCACTTTGTATAGCCTGCTGTATGGCGCATAAATCGCATCCCAGTTCCAGTTATAATTTAAACAAACCAGATGTATGGACTACATTTTCATTGGTTGAATACCTTTTACCTTTAAAAGTGTAAGAAAATGTAGTTCGCTATCTAACACTCAAAATAAAAATAATAAAAATATATATTATCTAGTACGCGTCTATATAAATTATATGGGAGAATTTAAAAATATATAATTACAATTTTAATAGATTAAATAATTAAAAGAAACCTCATAGTACAGGGTGGACCGCTCGAATGGACCTAATTTCAATTGCTTGTTACTGGCAAACGGTTGAAGATAGAAACTTAAAACAACGTTCATATTACAGAAAAACTCACCAAGTTTTGATATCCACATCACCACATCTCTATATGAGCCCCAGCAGTCACTGTGACGATATCAAAGTGATGAACAATTTCTTGCCAAGTACGTTGGAGTATGTCTTCTGGAATGTTCTCAATAGCCTCTATGATGCGCTCACGAAGATCACGAAGGTCTTTGACTGGGGTGGTGTAAACTTTCTTTGACATAGCCCCAGAGAAAGAAATCCAGTGGTGTTAAATCGGGAGATCTCGGGGGCCACGCGATTGGTCCTCCCCTACCAATCCAACGGCCAGGGAAAATGTTGTCCAAAGTCGTACGAACTTCATTGGACCAGTGGGGAGGAGCACCATCTTGCTGGAAAACGATGTTAGGCTGCAGTTGTTCAATTTGTGGAAAGAAGAACTGCTCCAACATGTCAAGATATGTGGTACCACGAACAGTTTTTCTCGGCGAAGAAAAACGGTCCAATGACCTTATTATGTGACAAACTGCACCAAACATTCATCTTCGGACTATCACGAACATGCTCTTGAATAGCGTGAGGATTCTCCGATCCCCAGATCCGCACATTATGCCGGTTTACCTTGCCTGACAAATGGAAAGTGGCTTCGTCCGAGAAGAAAATCTTGGTCATGAAGTCAGGATCAGCGCCGAGACGGTCCAGCATCGTATTGGCGAATTCCACTCGTTTCGGCATGTCATTCGGCTCCAGACGTTGCACTAACTGCACTTTATATGCGTGCAGTTTGAGGCGTTTGTGGACAATCCGTTGTAATGTCGATTTTGGTATTTGAAGTTCCCGCGAAGCTCTTCTTAATGACTTCCGGGGGCTTCGCTCAAATGCGGCTTGAACATTTGCTACCATTTCATCGGATGCTCTGCGACCACCACCATGCTTCTTCAACACAGATCCTGTAGCTAATAATGTATCACGCCACTTCTTTATGCTTCTAGCAGTTGGAGCATCACGGTTAAACACACGCCGGAACTCCCTTTGAACTCTAATGATTGATTTAAACTCCGCATACCACAAAACAGCTTGCGCTTTCATCTGCGGAGTCGCCATTTTCACAAACAATTAAATCTAAGAACGAGAAACGTATCTTTGTGCCATCTACCGACAGGATTCGAAACTTGGTGAGTTTTTCTGTACTATGAACGTTGTTTTAAGTTTCTATCTTCAACCGTTTGCCAGTAACAAGCAATTGAAATTAGGTCCATTCGAGCGGTCCACCCTGTATTACATCCTACAAATATTAAATAAAGTTAAAAATTAAATTATACCTGTTGGTAAGTGCCGTCATCCTCAACTTTGTTAAAATATTGTATATAAAATTATCTGGAGCAGTTTCGGAAGTTATCTTCCATCTTCGGCAGGTTGAGTTTCCGTTACTTGTTGTTGTTGTGTACGGTGATGTATACTCCAACTGTTTGTAGCAGCAACTGACTTGTTTTTGACGATTTCGTGAACGCACCCCAGTCAAACCCATTATACGAGATCGTCAAAAACAAGTCAGTTTCTGCTACAAACAGTTGGAGTATACATCACCGTACACAACAAGTAGCAGAAACTCAACCTGCAGAAGATGGAAGATAACTTCCGAAAGCGCTCCAGTTAATTTTATATACAATATTTTAACAAAGTTGAGGATGACAGCACCTACCAACAGGTACAATTTAATTTTTAACTTTCATCATATGACTTCACCTCAAAAGAATTTTATATGAATTTTACTAGTATTGATTAAATAAAGTATTTTATTATTGTTTATTTTTTATTATTTCACTCACCTCATACTTCATAACTCCTCGCAAACCCAGGGTTTCGTCACATCATTTGTGACAATCTCAATGCTGTGTCACGTTCACAACTGACGTCCAATGGCCTTCTATCCTGCAGACTGACCTCCGTGCCATCTGATGGATATATATATATCCATCCATAGTAATTCTGCCCAAAGGCAGGTCCTTCACTGCAATCATTTCCATGCTATGCTTGCAGCTTTACTAGGGAATTGTAGGTGTGGTAGCTTCTCGTTGCTTTCCACACCGGTGAAGGATGATGATGATGATGATAATGATTAGGATGATGATGATGGCCATATGATTTCGGGGACCGTTGGGGCTTTAAAGTTTTCCTGACATTTGCCTTACAGGTGAGGAAAAACCCTGATAAAAACTTCACTCAGAAAAACTGCCCCGACCGGGGATCGAACCCGGGCCCGCTGCGTGACAAGGCAGCATGCTACCTCGAGACCACAGCGGTGGACACATATGAGGTAAGAATGTTAAAAAATACAAACTCAAATAGTATATTACATAGTTGGAACCAGTGGGTTATCGACGGTTACGATTATTAAGGAGTGAAAAAAAAAAGGTATTTCATGGGATCCACCCTAGGTTAGAGTAATTGAATTAGGTTAAGTATGAGTTAGTTAGTTAGCTTTTAGGTTCATTACATTTTAAAAGTGTCTAAATACATAAACAAAAAAAATGATAATAGTCGAAACAACGATAATAATCAATATGTGGTTCAATGGTGGGTTATCGCTGCCTCTGTAAACTCTAGCGCATGCGCACTGTTGTTCTACAGGACTTTGAAAATATATCAGGTAAGTTAAAGTAAACTTTTTCCACATCTGATTAGGTAGGCCCATATATAATTCATCATCATAGTACATTCACGAATTTAGGTCATTTGTTGACCTGTTTCGGCCTCAAGAGAAACACCATCCAGAAGTCTTTTGAGTGGACGTCTTTTTTGTGTTGAGACTTGAAAGTAGTTTTGAAGTTCCTTAGGACAGGTTACTGGCCTGATGCTAAGTAGTCCAGTGGTAGGGCTGCTACCTTTTAGTCTCTGGACAGACATTAGGATACCGCATTTACTCAGTACCTGATGGAACGGTTATATCGCCATGACTCGGTCCTCAGAGCCTCGTTTGTGAAAACGGGTTGTACCACGAGAAGGTGAGGATGAGGATTAGGTAGGAGAGGTTATACACACGTCACTACCCCTTACAACCCCCATATATCATTTATCATAAATAAATAAGAAATGGAAGATACTAATTATTGGTACCATCTTACCCTGCATTCAGTCTTATTTTCCATAAAATATGATATCCATCCATAGTAATTCTGCCCAAGGGCAGGTCCTTCACTGCAATCATAGCATCTTCATGCTATGCTTTGCAGCTTTACTAGGGAATTGTAGGTGTGGTAGCTTCCCATTGCTTTCCACACCAGTGAAGGATGATGATGATGGCCTAATGATTTTGGGGCAACCGTTTGGGTCTGAAAGTTTTCCTGACATTTGTCTTACAAGTGAGGAAAAACCCCAATAAAAACCTCACTCAGAAAAACTGTCCTAACTGGGGATTGAACCCGGGCCCACTGCGTGACAAGGCAGCACGCTACCTCGTAATATGATATAACTCAAGAAAAATGTTTCTATAAATGACACATCCGTACACAATTCATTCATATGGCAGGTAAAAGTAGCACCATGGTTCCCCCAATATACAGAGTTGGCAGAGTAATACCTTATGTGAGTTTATTTACAGTACAACTGGAACTTAGCTCAGATACAGTACTTATAACTTTTTTTGGACTTTTGTGAAATAAAATATTTCCTATACAATGGATGGATGAACTTTTACTTAAAACCATTGAAAAAGGCCTTCATTTCACTGAGCTTCAAGAAAAGGTCACCCCAAATATATTTATATATCAATATTTAATATTGATTTGGGGGTGACCTTTTCTTAAAGGTGAGTGAAATGAAGGCCTTTTTCAATGGTTTTAAGCAAAAGTTCACTCACTCATTATACAGGAAATATTTTATTTCACAAAAGTCCAAAAAGTTATAACCCTAATATATATATATATATATATATATATATCGGCCGCGGTGGATTAGTGGTTATGCTCCTTGCCTCTGGTCCCAAGGGTCGCGGGTTCAAACCCGGCCGGGGTCGATGGATTTTTTAGGATGGAAAAATCCAAGGAGCAAGTCCTCCGGGAGGGACTTTAAGCCGTGGTATCCATTCATATGTTCTTATCTCACAAAATGCCGTTTAACATTGTTATTACTGATCTGCCTTTTGAATTCTATATTTTATGTCATTTTCTTGGGTATATTTTGAGTTAATTTTGATCCCCAGTTAATTACATTCTTCACATCCTTTGATATATCCCATTATTATTATTATTATTATCATTATCATTATTTTTATTATTATTATTATTATTATTGTTACTGTTATTAATATTATTAATGTTATTGTTATTATTATTAGTATTATTATTATTAGTAGTAGTAATAGTAGTATTTATTATTATTTCAGGGGTCCTCATCTAGGGGATATGTGGATGGCGACCACAAGGTGCCCAAGCTGTGCAAAACATTTCTTCCACTTACTTGTGTTTTGCACTCTTTTAACTTTACTATCTAACCTCTCTTGGTTAACTCTTGTTTTTTCGACCCCGACGCTATTAGGGCATCCGAGGACTAGGGAGTCCTTCCTTTCTTCCATTTCTTCTTTCCTTTATTTTCTTTTCTTCTCCAGAAAGCCTGACCAGAGGCTATAAGATGGCAGCCCCATCACTGGTCTTGCCTTCCTTTGGCCAGCAACCAATCGAAGGGACTATTATTATGCTTTCAAGTCTTATATGAGAATTTCCCATAAGGGAAAATTTTCTATAGGATCGTAACAGGCCTTGGCCTAATACTTGAAAGGAAAGAAGAAGATTATTATTATTATTATTACTACTATTACTACTACTACTACTACTATGGATGATGGAAAATAAAAATATTTTTTATTGTTGTCTATCATATATGGGCTATTATTATGCTGGACTTGACATATTATATATAAACTAAATATTTTAATTGAAGGGTGAAACTTTTTCCTCACTATTACGTAATAAATAAATAAACACGTAAATATATGAAGCTATGTTATTTGTTATTACATAAATTTATAACATTATTATTAAAACGTGGTACTGCACACACAATTAAATTTATACCGGTAGCTAAATTGCATTATACAGTTTATGAAGGCAGGAATATTACTTAGTGTAAAGTGGACATAGATTACATGGCAGGATTAAATGTTATAGCACTTATAGGATGTATTTTGCAGAAATACAAACGAATAAAAAAAATTGTTGAAGGATTCGAATCCTGGCTTTCATACATATTTCGTCTTCTTGTCAGTGGTTTAATGATCTACGCTACTCAAACATGGGATACTAGTTGTCTAAATGTTGGTTTGTCTTGTACTTTTGCACTATGAATGAGAGTTTGACTTTATTTGAAATGTCGCAATTTGAGTAATATTGCATTTGTCGAACACTCGTAAATATCTAAAAACATGTCTCCTTCACTGTTCTTTAACTATTTAAGACGATTAAAACCAAATACAGCGTATTTAAAACATTTAACAGTGTGTTACCTCGTGAATCACAGCTTTAGCTTTTCGAACTTGCACAGTGGGCCATAACAGGGACTGTTTTTTGAAGCGGCTCTTTCTTTTTGTCGCCAAGTGTACATTACGAAAAATATTCAAAACATAAAATTTTGAATATTGTAAAAAATTCTGACGTACACGAAAACGGATTTCATTTTTGCAATCAGTGTGGAATTGTGATTGAGAAATGCTACTTTATTTTAAAAAAATAAATAATAGTTTAAAAAAACTAAAACAACATGCATTATTAGAAAACAAACTAAAAAATGAAAAATAATTTTAATTTCCAACACGCTTGGGATAAAATTAAAGTGGTCAACAAAAAAATCATCTCCAACACATCTAGAATAAAACTAGAGTTATCTACAAAAAAAAAAATACCATCAAAAGCGTGGATTGCTCTATATCAATTAATATATTTGATAATAAACAGATATTGGTAAAAGTAAAGTCTCTAAGAAGAAAACGTAAAAACCATAAAAATTACCCCATGCTTATTAAAATTATTTTTTTTTGTAGATAATTCTAGTTTTATTCTAGATGTGTTGGAGATGATTTTTTGTTGACCACTTTAATTTTATCCCAAGCGTATTGAAAATTAAAATAATTTTTCATTTTTTAGTTTGGTTTTCTAATAAAATGTGTTGTTTTAGTTTTTTTAAACTATTATTTATTTTTTAGTTTGGTTTTGTAATAAAGCGTGTTCTTTCAATTTATTAAACTATTATTTATTTTTTTAATTTTTAGTTTAATTGTCATAAACCGGAATCCCATGAAAATTTAATCGCTTAATACTCTTCCAACAAAAATCTTCCAGGCCGGATTTGAACCAGCGACCTATGGATTACTGAAATTACATACCACTACAGTCTGTCGCTCTACCAAATGAGCTCTTACAACGATAGACTAAAAAGTCGATAAGTCTGCAACCTATTATACCGGTTTTTATTTTTATGATGTCCTGATAATCATGGCCAGGATCTTAGAAAAAAAAATTGTCATTGGCCCTTTACTAGTATACAAAGTTTCAAGTCGATCCAACGTTTTTAAGTGGGTGAAAATCGTGTTAAAAAATTTCTTTACATAGATACAGGTCAAGCTAATATAATATGACGAAAGTTAAAAATTAAATTGTACCTGTCGGTAAGTGCTGTCGTCCTCAACTTTGTTAATATATTGTATATAAAATTAACTTGAGCGCTTTCAGAAGTTACCTCCCATCTTCTGCAGGTTGAGTTTCCGTTACTTGTTGGTGTTGTGTACGGTGATGTATATTCCAACTACCAACAGGTACAATTTAATTTTTAACTTTCATCATATGACTTCACCTCAGCAGAATTTGATATGAATTTTACTAGTATTGAAGCTAATAAGCGTGTAAAAACAAAATCCATGCAGAACGATGTAATTAATAAACATTTTCAATATTATTTTGTCACTTTTACTTCTTACTAAACATTATGTCTTTTATCGTTCTCTATGTTTTTATCAATGGATTTTGGAGTGATGTTGTTTCCCCATCCCACATTAAGAAAGAACATATCGATTTAAGGTAAGACCTAAAATCGAATCCAAAAATTATCTAAGAAGAAATTGTAAAACAGATATTGGTAAGGCGCCCAGGACGATTCATAACTATGACCTATAATATTTCAACTATGTATAACAGATGACAAATTAATTGAAAATACCCATGTATTAAATGTTTTAAAATTGAATCCAAACATTCTATTCACTCTATTAAGACAACATATTAGGCATGAGAATATATAAGATAAATTAGTACTTTTGTATGCTTTATTTATTATAATCCAACAATAACTGTATTAACAATTTTTACTAAACGTTCTGCCATCTATCGTTCTTTATAATCACTATTCTCAGTTCTCTACGTCCTCTATGATAGAGAACGAGAATCTAGTTGAATAATAACAAATCGTATGTTTGAAAAATATAAAAATGGCTCCTGTGATTGGGGATTCTAATCATTCTAATGTACTGTCAGATGAATATTACCTCGTTCTTAGAGCTAAAGATGCATTGAAAATTGATCCTTTTGCAGCTAAAGCATGGATGATAACAGCAAAAACATTATTTCCTAATAATTTTGGTGTCCAGGTTAGTAATCAATACTTCTAAAAATTCATTGTAAATCACCAGTGAGGTTATGTAGTAAGATATTAAAATAAGTACATGATCAGGTACTAATTCTAATATTTTAAAATTTTACAAGCTAGTTATATTTATTTTTCTTCTTCCTTTCCAGGATTAGGTCAATGTGATCAATGTTTATTTTTGTTAATGTAATATTATTGAAAGTCTTCTATGATCGTAGAATGTGTCCTTTTGGTGTGAGGTTATGAGTGGAAGTTTTTAACCAAATTTAAAATTGTTGTTTGACAATATATTTGAACTCCCATGAATTTAGTGATTGAAGATTTAGCCTTCATTGAGTAATTCAATAGCGAGTTTTAAATTCATAAGCAATTAAAATATTTGTAACCTGTTTAGTTTTTTTGTTTTTAGATAAATTTGGCTCAACTGCACTTCTACTAGCGCTTGATTTTTCAGTTATATTGTTGTAAACTATAGCTCTTCTTCTGTATTTACTAACATTATTTAATATTTTAAACTTTTTCAAACAATTTTTATAACATGATTAGACAATTTTGAAGTATTTATTTAAATATGCAAATCACAATATTATGACACTGTTAGACAATATTGTAATGCTAACTGCTATTTTCTCCACAGAGTATATTACTTAATCTATGATTTTTCTATCGCTGTTTTGGGTTATTGGTTGTTGAATTAGCCATTAGACAATATTGTGATGCTAACTGCTATTTTCTCCACAGAGTATATTACTTAGTCTATGATTTTTCTATCGCTGTTTTGGGTTATCGGTGGTTGGACCAGCATTAGGGAGTGATAAGTAAGTGTACGCCCATTTTTAATAAATGATTGGTAATTTTTATATTATTAATATATTTTTTAGCACAAATTTGGGGATTTATTGGAAATATTGGTCATTTAAATTTCATAGTGACGGATAGTAATCAAGGATGATAATCAATATGTGGTTCGATTGTGGGTTATTGCTGGCTCTATAAACTCTGGCGCATGCGCACTGTTGTTCTATAGGACTTTGAAAATATTTCACGCTAGTTTAAGTGCAGTTTTTCCAATAATTTAGTGTTACTTCGTGAATATTTCTGTGAGTAATTGAAAATTTTACATTTTGGAATTGAGTTACTAGCCCTTCTTCTTGGAGGGTATCTCTTTTAGTCTGGACCTTCTTCCATGATCTGCCAGACATGGGAGGCTCTGTTGGTAGTTACACTACTGCCTGTATAGCTCATGGAGTCATAAGGACTCACAAGCCCCACCACCACGTCAAGGTAGAGATATCGACTAAACTTAATAAAAGTTACACAAACAGATTACCTTTATGGCAGTTCAGCGATTGCTTGTTTATACTGTTCAGATATAGAAACAAATACATAATCAGGGTGAATCAAAAGTTGACAGCAAAAAGAAGAAAAAATTTGTAATTATTTATTTGTGTAGTTAACAATTTCGTTCAGAAAAACTGCACTTAAACTAGCATGAAATATTTTCAAAGTCCTATAGAACAACAGTGCACATGATTTCGTTCAGAAAAACTGCACTTAAACTAGCATGAAATATTTTCAAAGTCCTATAGAACAACAGTGCACATGCACCAGAGTTTATAGAGCCAGCAACAACCCACTATCGAACCACATATCGATTATCATCCTCGATTACTATCCGTCGCTATGAAATTTAAATGACCAATATTTGCAATAAATCCCCAAATCTATGTTAAAAAAATATATTAATAATATTAAAATTACCAAACGTTTATTAAAATGGGTGTACACTTACTTATCACTCCCTAATGCTGATCCAACCAGCGATAACCCAAAACAGCAATAGAAAAATCATAGACTACATACATACTTTGTGGAGAAAATAGCAGTTAGCATCACAATATTGTCTAACAGTGTCATAATATTGTGATTTGCATATTTAAATAAATACTTCAAAATTGTCTAATAATGTTATAAAAATTGTTTGAAAAAGTTTAAAATATTAAATAATGTTAGTAAATACAGAAGAAGAGCTATAGTTTACAACAATATAACCGAAAAATCTAGCGCTAGTGGAAGTGCAGTTGAGTCTTTCATTCAATCTGAATCGTTCAAATGAAAATATATGTTAAAAGCTAACTAAACAAAATTCAACCTAACTAATAATTAGAGTCCGGACGTTAGGCACTTAAAAATTCAAAATAGGCAGGCAAAAAGGCACTAAAAATCATTAATATAGGCACTAAAAATTCAAAATAGGCTCTTACAAAAAATGGACTTATGTACAGAATATAAACATATGCTTTTCAGTAGCATAGGAAGATATCAGAGAAAATTTTGGAACTTGTTTTGCCTTTTTACAAAGAACATACATATGTTTTGCAGAGTGTACGTCTGTGAAACATGACACTTCTTCGTGCAATTCACTGAAATTTTACCCACTTTACAAACTAATATTGAACCGTCACTGGAGAATATTTCTGCACCAAATTCTTTCATGAAATTGTTCAGATTGTCTTACTGTTTACTGTTGTCCGTTCTTTACGAATCGTAAAACAACTGTTCTAAAGGTAAAATAAAAAATCCACATGCACTTGTCGCACCACTTTGTCTTTGAAGCACCTGTCTGTGAATTTGTAATATTACAGTATAGTTATTTAGTTATTTATAGGTTGGCAACCTCAAAATTTAGGACATTGTACTTTCAATAATGGTCGCCATTCCTGTAAGTATGATAGAACGCACTATCGTGCAAAAAAGTATTTTACTAATAGGTCTGTCATAATTATGACAATTGTATTTTATAATTTGTTCTATTACAGTTTGAAGCATATCAGATTGAGAAAGCAGCGAGAGATGTCAAAGAAGCAGCGAAATGCTTCAGTGCCATGTAAGTATATTTTTTAATTTTAATACCGGGCTTCCAATATAAACCTGGACCGGCCTCACGGGGCTTCACCCGTCAGGCAGCGCTCTCTCCTCATCCGCATTTCACTCTGCCAGCCGCTCGTCCTTGAACTAGTCAGTTTACTATCGTTCGACAAGATGAGACGTCAGCTGACATTAGAGCTGCGCATTTATGTGTGGAAATATTATAAATACGAATCAGCTTGTCGCGTTCGTGAGGAATTGATTCGGAACTTCCCTGGACAATTACCTCCTTCCAGATCGACAATCCACATTCTTGTGACTAAATTTGAGACCACTGGTTCAGTACAAAATAAACACACGCGAAGGCGTACGGTTCTCACCGAAGAAAAATTAGACGAAATTGCAATAGTTTGGAACGTTCACCACAAAAACCATTACCGAAATTAGCACAACAAGTTGGCATTTCAGTATCTCTGCACATACAGCAACAAAATTGTTAAAACTCAAACCTTACAAGTGTGCACGTGTTCATTGTCTAAACCAAGGTGATCCCATAGCACGTGTGCGTTATTTCCAGCATTTTCTATAAGGTAAGCAACAGTTCAAGGACGGGTGGCAGGCAGGTTGAATTGCGGGAGGAAGAGACAGCACTGCGTGCCGGGTGAAACTCCGTAAGGCCGGTCCAGTTTTATATTGGAAGCCCTTTATAAGAGATACAAGGTATGACTTTTTGATAGTGGCTGCAGCAATGCCATGCAAAGGAGCTAGGCAGTGTTGTTTATACCATAAGTTGCCTACATGCTTCTCCTCCATCAGAGCCATTGAATTTGTCCTGCCCCTCCATGTCTCTTCACAGTTGGCAACAGTAAGATGAGCGGTTTTGAGCAAGAGGTCCTGGAATGTTTTCAATGTAGGATTAGAGAAGCTTGTTAAAAATTCAATTTTCTAGAGCTTAAGCGTACGACAAAGTCATCAAGGCCTGCAAGAGGCTCATACATCCTTAGACAAAAAATTTAGTCATCCGCAGTCTCTATGAATCGATCGGGGAACTTCGTGAGCGCTCGCAGAAGCCGTATTCACATCAACATGTTTTCAATAATTGTACTGGGTTGTTTGCTAGTTAATGCAGTGCACACTCAAGTAACATGAAAAAGAGACCTTGGCTTAGTGTGTTTCCTTGGTCGAGAGGTTTAACGGACATCATCTGCATTCGTAACCTCACGGGTTCAATTCCCGTTCTACTTTTTTTTTTAACAATGTTAGAATAGCATTTTGCCTGTAATATAGTTTCATATTTAATTTTATATTTGAGTTTTATGGCTTTAGTGCACAAACAAAACACACAAAAACATGAATTAAAACCTTCTTCTAATAAGTAAATGAGGAAAGAAAATAATATATTTTAAAATGAAAACTTTAACAAAAACAAAATCAATATCGGGTGTATGAACCCTCAGCATCTAATACCGCCCTCAATCTGTGGGGCATTGATGCAATCAAATTTCTACAGGCACGTGGACGATCAGCTAGAGCATCCCAGACGTCTTGAATTTGTGCCCATAAGCCATCTTTTGTCTTTCGTGCATCTGCAGGCCAATTAGAGTTCATCTCTATTTTCATCTTAGCCCACACGTTTTCGATTGGATTCAAATCTGGTGAACAGCAAAATTTGATTTGCCTTCTCCTTTTACAATCAAATCAAATTTTGCTAAACACATTTCAGAAAGCGGCCACAGTTTCAACAATATTGATAATACAATGTCAATTATACACAGAGAAAACAACAGACACAAAATTAACATTTTAGAAGAAATCGAAATTATCAAGGAGGCCAAGAATACAAACATTCTTAACGAAAATATGCCTAATGAGCAAAACCCTCTACAAGACATATACAGATAATTCAATACTACTACAACAACTCCAGAAGATGAAGCATGCTTCGAAAGGCCTAGAGTGAAATCAACGAAAATTTTAAATAGTTGAGTAAGACAGTAGTATACAAGGTAAAAAATATATAATTTAACATTGTTATAACCTCAACGGTATAAAAACAATTATGAACTTAAAAAGTATGATTAATTCAAATGTCAAAATAAAATGTTGTATTTAATTCATAAAACATTTTAATACAAATATCACGAAAAAAACTGCATAATTGAAGACGCGAACCTGGAATCTTCATTACAAAAAACAGTGACTGCATGCTTTACCACTAACCTATCAGGACAGGTAGGAGAGTCTTCAGTTCATGCCACATAACACAGTAGCTCAGGGACTGCACAATTATGACTAGTTTCCTAGTTTGAACCCAGCGCTGTGCCGAGTAGGACTTAGAAGAAATGTGTGTTGAAGAGATGACTCTATCTTTTTGTCTAAAGGTGTACCTATTAGACGGAAAATAGAATGAAGGAGTGTAAAATATGTGAATAACATCATTATGACTTGCTTAACGTTACATAGTTGGCTGCAGTGGTCTAATGCTTATATTTCTTGCCTCTAGTTCCAAGGGTTGTGGGTTCACGCCCGGCCAAGGTCAATGGATTTTTAGGATAAAAAATCCAAAGGGACAAGTTGCCCGGGAGAGACTTGAGGCTGTGGATACAGAGTCTGAAGATTTTCAGGCTTGTAAAAGAACCACAAGCCTGAATAAAAAACCCTCTGTGCAAAATTTAATTGACCTTCATCCATCCAAGTAATACTTTAGTTGATCTTTTTTAGGAATAAATCACTATGAGGTTTAATTTAAGATAATAAATTAAAATGTTTCATATCCAATCTTGTAAGTAGATCGCAATTTCAGGGTCTTGGCAACCCCATCCTCAGTACCATTTTGATGACTGATGTTATGTTGATCGGCGTGGGACAAAAAGAAACCATGTCCCGACCGGGGATGAACCCAGGCCCGCTGCATGACAAGGCAGCACGGTACCTCGAGACCACAGCAGTGGACAAACTTTTATTGCTCACCTCATATTCTACTTCTTTTTTACAATAG
This sequence comes from Diploptera punctata, assembly GCA_030220185.1. NCBI lineage: Eukaryota > Metazoa > Arthropoda > Insecta > Blattodea > Blaberidae > Diploptera > Diploptera punctata. The sequence continues at coordinate 1,073,265 of JASPKZ010007278.1, read as the reverse complement.
TTTTGGAACTTTACACTTCAGTAATTTTGTGAACATTGTTCTGTCATCTTGAAGAGCTGCAACATGCTCCCTCTGTTGATAGACTGAAAAAAAAAAATCCTCAACTTGTGTACAATGCAGAATCAGGTTGAGGGATGAAGTCTGTAAATAACAAGTGTGCCAGCCGACTACCCCTGACACACCATCACAGGGGCAGATGAACGAAATAAACGAAATGGATGAGTATGGAGAAATGATGGAATGAAATTGTGGCAGGAGAAAACTCCAAGAAAAACCTGCCCAAGCTCCGTTTCGTCCACCACGAAACCCACATGAAATGACCGAGACTTGATCTCTGGACCCCAGCGGTAAGAGGTGAGCATCTAACCACTTGCACCACGGAGCCGCCTAAAAATAAATACAAAAATCAAAATCAAGTAATTTTCACCGGAATATCAAAGTTCATTAATGATTCGGTTTTGAGGTTTTTCAGTCTACCAACAGAGGCGAGCGAGAGGCAGCTCTTCAAGACGACAGAACAACAGTCACGAAATTACTGAAGATGGAACCGAAGTGTAAAGTTCCGAAACTAGTATAAAAATGAAGAAGAATATGAGGTGAGTGATAAAAGTTTACCTAAATAAATAATACCTCATAGTGTGAATTCCTAAAAAAAGTAATGCTATATCCATAGTAATTCTGCCCGAAGGCAGGTCCTTCACTGCAATTATAGCATTTTCATGCTATGCTTGCAGCTTTACTAGGGAATTGTGTAGGTGTGGTAGTTTCCCATTACCTTCCACACCGGTGAAGGATGATGGTGATGATGATGACAATGATAAGGTTGATGATGATGGCCATATGATTTCGGGGACCGTTTGGGCCTTAAAGTTTTCCTGACATTTGTCTTACAGGTGAGGAAAAACCTCACCCAGAAAAACTGTCCCGACCGGGGATCAAAAACCCGGGCCCGCTGCGTGACAAGGCAGCACGCTACCTCGAGACCACAGCAGTGGACTGTAATGCTATATAATATTGCAGATTCAAGAAATTTCAAGATGAGGGCGAGATGTGGACAGAAGTTCAGGCTCTCACCACATCGCTAAGATCAGATGCTGCTGAACCTGAAGCTGTTTTCTTGAGAGATATGTTCTCTCACATTCCATTAGGTAAGTGTGCTCTGTGGATCCCCAGAAATCCATTAACAGTTATCAAAGGATCCATAGGTGCCATGTATTTTTTAAATATATAATGTGTTTTGATGAATGGTAAAGAGAAAAAAATTATTTGTTTTTATTATTCATTTCATACATCTCAATGATGGATAAGTCATATTTGAAGAGAAAAATTATATGCTCAGACCTAGGCTTGAACCCAGGATCTTTGGCTTTCTAAGCCAATACATTATGACTCATAATGTCGGTTGAAAATGAGAGGGATCCTTCTCTCGAAAACTCCGTGTTTGAAGAAACGTAAAATATGAGGTAAGATGTTAAAAAATGACTCATTAATTTACTTACTGGATTTTTGTTGGAAACTTCATCTATAACGTTGTCATCTGGTGTTGATTTGATGAACTTCGAGATCAGGTCCCGTTCATCATGAATTTCGAAATTCATGTATTTAAATTTGTTCTTCTTAATATATATCTTCTCCCAAACTGTCAGTTCTAAAGGATTTTTCCAAATGTTTTAGAAGTTTGGCCTCTTTTTCAATTTTATGACACTCCGACAAACTATGTGCTGCAATAGCTGATTTTTCAATTTCACCATTCTTAATATTTCTAAAGTGTTCCTTTGTGCGAGTGTTCAAATTCCTTTTTGTTTTTCCTATGTATACTTTGTTGCAGTCTCTATAACTATTTTGATAAATTCCAAATTTTTTACTGTCTGGGGTGTTCAATTTCCTATTGGTTATTAATAGATTACCAAGGCTAAATTTATTTATCAGTGTCAATGTAATATTGAATTTCTTGAACATTTTTGAAATTTATTATGTATTTCAGGATGATAAGTAATTTTCTTAATTTGTTTTCCTTTCTTTGACTCAGATTGCAGGGTTGTGTATTCTTTTAATCTTTTTTTTTTGTCTGAATTTCTTTAATTTATTTACAATTATCTCCTTTCCAAAACCATTTAAATTAGCTATGTTCAAAATGTGATTGTATTCTTTCTTAAAATCTTCTTCATTTAGTTGAACATTTAATAATAATCTATTTATCAAACTGTTGAAAATTGCATGTTTATGCGCAATATGATTGAAACCCAAAGACTTTATATAATTGTCAATATGAGTATCCTTCCTGTGTATATTGAATGAACAAAGAATTGAAAATGACTCATTCTTCAAGAGTTTTGTTTGTTTGACAGAGGTACAGCATCAGCTGCTGCTTATGACAGCCGAACACAGCGAGGATACAATGGAACACTGTCGTCTCCTGCTCTTACTGCTGAGAAGATTTCCTCAAACAGTTGCACAACATGGGGTTTGTATTCACACAGTCTATTTAGTATCTTATTTAATATATGTAGGAAATAACACTATGATGTTTTTTTTAATTATTGATGAGTTGGTTATTTTGACTCACCTCATATTTCTTGATTTTTATGCAGATCTGGTTTAATCGCTTTTGTGCAACATTATCGCTCATTAATAATTATTTAGTATCTAACTAACCTCAACAGACAAAACAAAAATTCTGGCATTTTGTGGGAAATACCCAATACAAAGTAAAATCTGTATCAATAATAAAATATTAGAAAGATGCAATAGCTTCCCATATTTAGGTTACAATCTTTCAATTTTTGAAGAATTGGATATACCACAGAAAATTAATAAATACACAAAAACTATGGGCATTATAAATAGTGTGATGAAACCATCCTTTGTTCAAAAACACACCCGCATACGTCTTTACAACATATTGGCACGACCTGTACTCAGCTATGGCAGCAAAGCATGGACACTGCCCCCTATGTATACTACATACAATGTATATACAAAAATTATCCAAAAGGTAGTGTTAATATACATTATACAAAACAAATCACTGCATTTTAAATGAACTGGACTCTATTTGAAACAATATAAAACAATAAATACATACTTGCCGCCATATTATAAGTAAATTGGTCTCATGGCTTCCTGTTATTTCAACTAATAAACATTGCCCACACTGTAAACGTTAGTCAATTGTCTATAATGAATGCAAATATTTCCAACAAAGATATTATTAAGAATTAAATTAATGTTTTTATTACCTCACCTCATATCCTTTTTCTTCTATTCTGTAGTTTACATCATGGAGATGCTTATCTCCATCGTCAGTAGCCTTTGGTCGACCGGTGTTATATCGTTTCTGGCGGTTTTCTTCTCAGTATTCATTGTTGAAATTTATATTTTCCATTTCTTCTCCTATACACAGATATTTAGTTTTCTCAGTGTTTATATAAAGTCCCCATTTTTCATATTCTTCTTTTAGTTTTTCATATATATATATATATACTTTTAAATATGAAATTTAGTAAAATAAGCTAATGATTTAGGGGACTGATCTTAATCCTTCTAGTCCATTGACAGTGTGCCACTTGTATAGATCCCTGAAATCCTGGAAAGATTCCTGTTTGGTTCTTCTTCCGGGCTAAATGGTCATGGTCCAGTTTTCTTGAAACTTGATGTTTCATCTACTGCTGCAGTGGACATCTTCAGGAGTTCATAATGAGCACGCAGAATCTCCTGAAGATGTCTACCGCAGTAGTAGATGAAATGTCGAGTTTCAAGAAAACTGGACCACGGACATTTAGCCCAGAAGACGAACCAAACAGGAATCAAGACATGAAAGCCTACAATTTTACATCCCTGAAAGACTTTGAATAGCGCTATATGTGAAGCCGTTTGTTTTGGGTATCATGTGTTTGTTATTTCTAGTATGGTTTGTTGACATTAAAATTTTCATTTTTTGCAGCCGAGACTTGTAGATACTTTGATGACTGCCGAGAAGCACAGCCATTACCAGAACTCCGTCAACTGTTATCGCAAACTACTTGGTAATATACCTTTTTCACTGATAATATACAATGTATTTTAAATGGAAGAAGTTAATTTACAAATGACTTAGGACCAGATTTTTAGGTTTTTAAATCAATACTAATAAAATTCATTGTTAAAACCGTTGAGATGGATAGTCATAAAATAAAATAAGTTAAAATATACCTTCTTAGTTAAGATCCGTCGTCCTCAACTTATAGCATATGTATTCTTTATGTCTGTAGGCCTTTCAGAACATCCGTTCCATCTTCAGCAGGTCCTTCTTCGCTACATTATCTGATATGATGGTGACAACGTGACAACACCACATTAGGACCGGCAGCATCAACCATCATATCAGATAATGTAGCAAAGAAGGACCTGCTGAAGATGGAACGGATGTTCTGGAAGGCCTACAGGCATAAAGAATACATATTTTATAAGTTGAGGATGAGGGATCTTACCTAAGAAGGTATATTTTAACTTTTTTATTTTATAGGTTTTTAAAGTTTAAAATTTTAGGTTTTCAAAAACATGAAATATGTTTTTTAGGTTTTTAGTAGGTAGAACAGATTTTTAAATACAGTTTGATGTTTAAAGAGTGGCAAAAGTTGCATAAACTGCACAAAGCTTAAAATTAATGATGGATGAATCATATTTGAGGAGAAAAATTATGCGCTCAGACTGGAGTTTGAACCCAGGACCTTTGGCATTCTAGCCAATACTCTACCGACTGAGCTACCTGAGCACTCCAATCTGAATGCAAATTTTTCTCTTATATACACTGTTAATACCCGAGCACCAAATGCTACAAAACCTTTACTTATATCTTGCAAATGGCAGCTTCTTTATTAAGACCAATTATTGGGAATTTAAATTATATTATAAAGTCAGTATGGCTTTTTTTAAATTTGCGTTTAAATTGTAGTGCTCAGGTAGCTCAGTCAGTAGAGTATTGGCCTAGAAAGCCAAAGATCCTGGGTTCAAACCCTAGTGTGAGCGTATAATTTTTCTCTTCAAATACAATTTATCCATCATGTTGTTGTTATCAAATGCTGAACCTTGGCAACAAAGCCATTAGCATTCTTGCTCTCCAATATTTGTCTGTAGTGCATCCAACAGGTAATACTTCACATATTTGTAGATGTTTTTCATTCATTTCTTCATCTTTGTTGCATAGAGGACAATTTGGATTTGTGTAAATACCTATTTTATATAAGTGTTTGGCTAAATAATCATGTTCCATAAGCAGTCTGAATTTTGCTACTGAAGTTTTATGTGGAATTTCTGGAATAATATCAGGTAAATATCAGACAGAAAAATATATTAAATATATATGTATGTAGGAAATAACACTATGAGGTTTATTTTAATTAAATTTGAGTTGTTTTTTGACTCACCTCATATTTCTTGATTTTTATGCAGACTCGAGTTTCGTCACTGAATTCGTGACATTGTCGATGCATCACAACTGCAGAGTCTCTCCTGCAAATTAATTTCTGCGCTCTCTGTTGGCTGATCGATGAACTTCCAAATCAATCCCCTCTCATTTTCACCGGGTATTTCAAAATTCATAGTTTTCTTTTTATTCTTGCATATGTAAATTTTCTCCCAAATTGTGAGTTCCTTTGATGTAAGAAAAACACAGAATTGAAACCAAGGCAAAATTACTTAAACAGTTAGAAAACTATGAATTTTGAAATACCTGGTGAAAATGAGAGGGCATTGATTTGGAAGTTCATTGATCAGCCAACAGTGTCACGAATTCAGTGATGAAACTCGAGTCTGCATAACACTCTAAGGACCTTGTTCGCTTGTGCTGGGAAGCCAGAGAGAAAATGACTTAAACGTCATATCTTTCCATTAGAAAACAAACAAGCAAACGATACATGTAAAACTATTTTCTATGAATTGTTAAAGAAAGGATAATTTTATTTGAATTTTCTGACAGGTGGGATTCCTCTCAATTAACTAGAGCAAAGAATAAATACTATCTTGTGGTTTTAAAAATTATGAACTAAAAATTCAAATATACTACAATATGGCGGAGTAAATGGATCAAAATTTTATTTAATATATGTAGAAAATAACACTGAGGATTCTTTTAATTACTAATGTGTTGGTTATTTTGACTCACCTCATATTTCTTGATTTTTATGCAGACTAGGTTTCGTCACTTTTGCGCAACATTGTCGATGCATTCCAACTCGTTGGAAGCAATGAAATCTGATTTGCATAAAAATCAAGAAATATGTGGTGAGTCAAAATAACCAACTCATTAATAGTTGATGGATCAAAACTTATTAACAAGCAATTAGGTAATTTTAGGTACTCGCATATAATTTAGGTTTTTTTTAGGTACAACAGAATTTGTGACCAAAAATAGTAGCTTTAACCACTTACAAATTAATGTTTAAATTCTCAATAAGAATACTTCGAAAAGAAGTCGTCAGATGGCGTTGTTGATAGCGATGGCTATCGGCCTTCAGATGAAAGGAGAAGTAACTGTATAAGTACAAAGAAATTTGACATTTCTGTCGGAAGTTCAACAGTTACCGTTAGTCAGAGGTCCGGAGTTCAACTCCCGGTTCGAACATAATTTTCTTTCTAAAATAAAACTATATCCAATTCTGGAACATGTTAATTTAAAATATAACATCGAAAAGAGTAGCTTTACTCATATATAATTTAGGTTTTTTTTAGGTACAACAGAATTCATGAATATGTCTCTTTTGAGTGTGATTTGGAAAAGTATTAAATTATTTTTCATTTTAGAAGTAAGGAAAAAATAGGTAAAAACCTAACAATCCAGTCCCTAGTAATGACTGCAATAAATAACATGTGTTTCAGTGTGTGATTTACTGCCTCTGTTGGGATCGAATGCAGTTGATCTTCCAATAAAACAGCTGTTCCGTCTGTTACACAAGTCAATAGAGTTTTATCTCTGTTACCTCATGTCTCCTAGCAAAGTCATTCAGGTTAGTATATGGTAAAATCAAATGTTTCTTACCTCTCCTCATACAAATCTTCTAAGTAGATCGTGATTTCAAGACCATAACAGTCTCATCTCCAGTACTATTTTGGCAACTGATGTTATGTCGATCGGAAGAAACTCTTCTTAGTATACATTATTAGCACACAGGCTAGCAATATTCTATTTTGTAGCAACAGGAAGGCAAATCATATTTGAAGAGAAAAATTTTACGCTCAGACTGGAGCTTGAACCCAGGAACTTTGGCTTTCTAGGCCAATACTTTACCGACTGAGCTATCTGAGCACTCCAATCTGAATGCAAATTTTTCTCTTATATACACTGTTAATTCTCGAGTGCCAAATGTTTGAAACCTTTGCTTCGATCTTGCAAATGGCAGCTTCTTTATTAAGAAGCTCAGTCGGTAGAGTACTGGCCTAGAAAGCCAAAGGTCCTGGCTTCAAAACCCAGCCTGAGCATATAATTTTTCTCTTCAAATATGATTTCTCCATCATTGAGATGTATGAAATTAATAATAAAAAACATTGGAAAAAGCCATACTGGCTTTATAATGTAATGTTTTTTATTTATCTAATGGCATTCAAACATTGACATAACATCATTTGTTCATCTGATTCATAATCATAGTTCTGGCTTCCCAATATTTTCCAGTCTCAGTTGTACTGCGAAGAGCCGGGCAGCGCATTAAGTGTTCTCTGTCCATATCTTCATCCAGATTACAGAGACTGCAGGTGGGCGCTTGAAGTATTCCAAAGCGAGACAGATATTTGGCAAGAATATCGTGTCCAGTTTGTAAAATTCCCAATAATTGGTCTTCTTAATAAAAGAAGCCGCCATTTGCAAGATCAAAGCAAAGGTTTCGTGGCATTTGGTGCCTGGGAATTAACAGTGTATATAAGAGAGAAATTTGCGTTTAGATTGGAACTTGCCCAGATAGCTCAGTCGGTAGGGTATTGGCCTAGAAAGCCAAAGGACCTGGGTTCAAACCCCAGTCTGAGTGTATAATTTTTCTATTAAAAAAATATAACAATTATTAGTTATTAATTTGAAAACCTCATAATGTTATTTCCCATACCGGTAATTAATTTATGATAGTGTGTATTCTTCTTGTAATCTTGTAAGCCCATGTTTCCCTTAACATAGATTTAGGCACTCTCCCCCTATAGGGAAGAATTTGAACCATACTAATTTATATTTAATTTTAGGAAGTGATATTTTGAGGTTATTTTAATTATATTATATTTCTCACATTCATCATCATCATGAACAAATTCGTTTTAGGCCATGTGGCCTGTACGGTAAACCTAGCGAAGGTGGTCTTGATCTTTCCACCGATGTATTGGTCTTCCTTGGTCCCTGTGTCCAGTTGGGGTATATTGGAATGCCAATTTTGGAAGTCTATTTCTTGCCATTCTCCTCAGATGATTTTTCCATTCTTGTTGGTATCTTTGTATATCTTCATTTAAACTTGTTACTCCAAGTTTTCCTCTGATAATAGTGTTCCTTTGGTGATATAGTCTATTAACTCCTAACAATGATCGTAAGAAGCACATTTGGCTTACTTGAAGTTTATGAGAGTTTTCTTTTATTTAAAATCCAAATTTCACTTCCGTATTTTAGAGCAGCTTTTGATGTGATGTTATGTAATCTTAGTTTTGTCTCTGTCCTCATCTGTTTACCAAAATATCTTCGTATTACCCCATTCATTTTATTATATTTTTGTAATTTTGAATCAATTTCACTCTTTATACTCTGCAAATACACTTCCTAAGTAAGAGAAATCTGACACTTGTTCTATAAGTTTTCCATCAATCTCAATTTTCACCCGTTGTATGTTTTTTCCACACATTGCCATTGTTTTGGATTTTGAAGTGGAAATTTTCATATTATATTTGCTGGCAATTTTGAATAATTGATACGCTGCTATTTGTAAGCTATCTTCGGAATCTGATAATATTATTTGATCATCAGCATATAATATTGTTTGAATTATTTTATTCCTAGTTATTGAAATTCCACTATTTACTGTTTATTTCCATTCTTGTACTATTCTGTTAATACATATATTAAATAATAAGAGTGGAGATAGTTCACATCCTTGTTGAACACCATTACTTGTAAATCAATGGTAAAGAGAAAAATTTTTGCCTGAACCGGGAATCGAATCCCGAACCTTTAGCTTTCCGATTCCCGGTTCAGGCAAAAATTTTTCTCTTTACCATTGATTTATAATAATTTAATTGTGTTTATTAATTTACTTATTTCTATCATAGTAATAGCTTTAGCTTCTCAATATTAATTTAACCATTACTTGTGTTTATGTGTTCTGTTATTTCTCCGTCTGGTAATTTAATTTTAATTTTAGAATTTTGATATAAGCTTTGTATGGCTCATATTACATGTGAGTGTGTATGTTCTTCATGCAGTATCTGCCAAAGTTTATCTCGGTTTACATTATCATATGCCTTTTCATAATATATAAATAGTATATATAGTGGGAGATTAAATTCTCTCCTTTTTTCCATAATTTGTTGCAGGGTAAGTATTGCATCTATAGTGCTCCTCCCTTTTCTAAATCCACATTGTTCTTCTTCCAAAAATGTTTCACTACTTACTGATAATTTATTTTTAATTATGTTGGCATATAATTTAGATGCAGTTGGGAGTAAGGTAATGCCTCGGTAGTTATCACATTTGTTTTTCTGACCTTTTTTATGTATATTAATTACTAGACCCGTTTCCCAATCCGTTGGAATATTAAGACAATGCCAAATATTGTTAAAAAGTTCTAATAGTTTCTCTTTCAAGGCAGTTCCTCCATACTTAAAAAGTTCTAAATTTAAATCATCTAAACCTGGACTTTTCCTGTTCTTGGCCTTCTTTAAAACTTCTTCTAGTTCGTCCATTGTTATGTCTGGTTTTTCTATTTCATTTTCACAAGTCAAATTCAAAATAATTTTATCAGTGTGAGTGTTCGGTTCTGATTTTTGTAGTAAGTAATCCAATCTTGTTTTGGTATCAGATTAACATTAATTTTGTCTTTTGTTTCCATCTGTAATTTTTTGAAATTTTAAATCCCTGTCTTTGTGCTGCTGTAATATCACGTTCTAAGGATTTTACAAATTTATCCCAATCATCCCTTCTATATTTTCTAGACAATTTTCTCACATTCTTCACATTTAATCTGATAAATTCCTGATTTGTTCTTCTATTTTCTGATTTTTGTTAGGTCTAATCAATGTACTGATGCTATAGTCATTTTCGGGTGCTAACCTTATGTTGAAATTTTTTTTTAAATTTGAAACTTGTGGTGCTTCAGTGGATGAATTTTACATTTTCTTCTTTTCCTTTTAGAAGAGTGCTTTGATTAATAATTTTTTGTCTTTTGAACTTGTTTATTTTCTTGTGTATCATTCGTTCTTTAAAATATTTACCTTTCTTTTTTTATTTTTTTATTTTCTACTCTGAAATTTTGGGATGCACGGGTTCATTCAATAGTTTGGGATATTAGTGAAAATATGGTAATAATTTGAGTTATAAATTTAAATACTGTTACAGGATTTACCAGAACTGGAGAGCAAGATAGATGATCCGTGGAAAAATTTGTTTAAAATTCAAGAAGAGACCGGAAGGAAGCTCGGTTGGGAACTAAGTGCTATGTTTGCACATTCATGGTAAATATATTTGTTAAATTTGAAGAGAAAATTTTTTTTTTTCGCCTAGACCGGGACTCGAACCCGGGACCCTTGGCTTTCCAGGCCAAGTGCTCTACCAACTGAGCTACCGAGGCGAGTTACGATCTAGACGCAAATTTTTCTCTTATATACGTTGTAATTCCGATAGGGAATATAAGAGAAAAATTTGCGTCTAGATCGTAACTCGCCTCGGTAGCTCAGTTGGTAGAGCACTTGGCCCGGAAAGCCAAGGGTCCCGGGTTCGAGTCCCGGTCTAGGCGAAAATTTTTCTCTTCAAATTTAATTTATCTTTCATTGAGAAATGTTAAATTAATAATAAAAACATCATTAGAGGCCTTACTGGCTTTTAAAGTAATGTTAAATTTCCAATAAATGTCTTCTTAACTAAGAAGCCGCCATTTGCAAAGATAGAAACAATGGTTTCAAAAGCATTTGGCGATAGGGAATTACAACGTATATAAGAGAAAAATTTGCATCTATATCGTAACTCGCCTCGGTAGCTCAGTTGGTAGAGCACTTGGCCCGGAAAGCCAAGGGTCCCGGGTTCGAGTCCCAGTCTAGGCGAAAATTTTTCTCTTCAAATTTAATTTATCTTTCATTGAGAAATGTTAAATTAATAATAAAAACATCAAATATATTTGTTGTCTCTCCTTAATGAAGTCTCTCAGAAGTACACAAAACATGAGTTGATGTGTGATTGTTTTGTTAACAGGAACAAAGATCTCTACTGGCAGAAAATTGTTCAGTTTCATCAGACACGTGCATTGCTAGCAGAAGAACATCCGAACCACAAACAGCTGTTGTATTGCACAACCACTTTCTTTCTTCATTGTTTGCATGAATATATAGTCACTTTAGAATCAGGTAAACATTTTTACTTTTTTTTTAGCTTTTACTATGAGGTTTAATTTATGGTAAAATTAAATGTTTCTTATTAAATTAATATTGAGAAGCTAAAGCTATTACTAATAAGATAGAAATAAGTAAATTAATAAACACAATTAAATTATTGTAAATCAATGGTAAAGAGAAAAATTTTTGCCTGAACCAGGAATCGAACCCCGAACCTTTAGCTTTCCGTGCTAATGCTCAGACCACTGAGCTAATCCAGGCTTCATTCCCATCCAAGCAGAACCAGTAGAGTAAGATAAAGGAAGGATTTCTGCTTGGATGGGAATGAAGCCTGGATTAGCTCAGTGGTCTGAGCATTAGCACGGAAAGCTAAAGGTTCGGGGTTCGATTCCCGGTTCAGGCAAAAATTTTTCTCTTTACCATTGATTTAAATGTTTCTTACCTCTCCTCATACAAATCTTCTAAGTAGATCGCGATTTGGCGCAAGGGAATTACAACATATGTAAGAGAAAAATTTGCATCTAGATCGCAACTCGCCTCGGTAGCTCAGTTGGTAGAGCATTTGGCCCAGAAAGCCAAAGGTCCCGGGTTCGAGTCTCGGTCTAGGCAAAAAATTTTCTCTTCAAATATAATTTATCCTTCAGTGAGAAGTGTTAAATTAATAATAAAAACTTCAATAGAAGCCCTACTGGCTTTATAAAGTAGTGTTAAATTCCCAATAAATGTCTTCTTAACTAAGAAGCTGCCATTTGCAAAGATGGAAACAAAGGTTTCAAAGCATTTGGCGCAAGGGAATTACAAGATATATAAGAGAAAAATTTGCATCTAGATCGCAACTTGCCTCAGTAGCTGAGTTGGTAGAACATTTGGCCCGGAAAGCGAAAGGTCCCAAGTTCGAGTCTCTGTCTAGGCGAAAATTTTTCTCTTCAAATATAATTTATCCTTCAGTGAGAAGTGTTAAATTAATAATAAAAACTTCAATATCCTTAATATTTAATTTTAGGAAGTTATATTTTGAGGTTATTTTAATTATATTATTTTTAGTCTGGACATCTTACTTCAATATTAATGTTGATTTGTTCTTGAACATGTTTCAAAACAATTCTGTTTTATCGTCAGCTTTCCCAGCTTTTTCAATATCCTTGTTTAACTCCAGAAACTATCCTAAATTCTTCACATATTTGGTTATTAACCTTTACTCTTGCTTTAGTATTATTCAATGCATGAGCTATAAGTTTAATTGATTTGAATGGAACTTCATTTTTTATTAAGCTTTCTATTATCAGATTCCTTTTTACAGAATCAAAAGCTTGTGTGTAATTAAAAATATTGTATAGATCAATGTTATATTCATAACATTTTTCAAAGATTTGTTGAATTATAAAAATGTTATCTATTTAAGAAAGAAAAATTAACACTTGAACCGGGATTTGAACTCTGGTTCAAACATTAATTTTTCTTTTTTTATTTAACTTTTATAGGAATTAATCACTATGAGGTTTAATTTATGGTGAAATTAAATGTTTCTTACCTCTCCTCATATAAAGGGATTGTGACAAAATTTATATTGGAAAAATGAAAAGAAATTTGAAAACAAGGGTGAAAGAACATCTTAGAAACATCAAAAATGGAGAAGTGGAAAAGTCAACAGTAGCTGCTCATGCTTGGTCCGAAAACATTTAATTGAATCAAAAGCCAGTCTAATTAAACAAATAGACAAACAAAAGGAACTTCGAAATTCCCGCAAATTTTGACCTGATCCAGAGGTTCATCGGTCCACCAACAGAAGGAAGAAGAGTTTCTTCCGATCGACATAACATCAGTCGCCAAGAAAGTTCTGAAGATGAGACAGTTATAGTCTCGAAATCACAATCAACTTAAAAGATTTATATGAGGAGAGGTAAGAAACATTTAATTTCACCATTAATTTTTCTTTCTTCAGGGGTCCTCATCTAGGGGATATGTGGATGGCGACCACAAGGTGCCCAAGCTGTGCAAAACATTTCTTCCACTTACTTGTGTTTTGCACTGTTTTAACTTTACTATCTAACCTCTCTTGGTTAACTCTTGTTTTTTCGACCCCGACGCTATTAGGGCATCCGAGGGCTAGGGAGTCCTTCCTTTCTTCCATTTCTTCTTTCCTTTATTTTCTTTTCTTCTCCAGAAAAGCCTGACCAGAGGCTATAAGATGGCAGCCCCATCACTGGTCTTGCCTTCCTTTGGCCAGCAACCAATCGAAGGGACTACTATTATGCTTTCAAGTCTTATACGAGAATTTCCCATAAGGGAAAATTTTCTATAGGATTGTAACAGGCCTCGGCCTAATACTTGGAAGGAAGAAGAAGAAGAAATTAGATTCTATCCAGGATTGGAAAATGTTAATTTAAAATAAAAACATCGAAAAAATATTATCAATTGTTGATCTGGTAGTCTGGAAACATTAATTTTCATATAAAGTTGAAATTTACTTGAGAATAGGGATTACATTCTCTGAAACATGTCTAGGTGGAAAAATAATTGAGGTGAGGTGTAGAGTTTCCAATTCATATCCGTATTTTATTTTAATGATTATTTTGTTTCAGCTAATAATGAAGTGGCATTAGTTTTGGTTGAAGCGTTTTGTAGCGAGTCTGAGAATGGAGTGAGTTCTGCCAGTACATCGGGTGAACCCAAGATAAAGCGAAGGAAAACGGATATTGGTGATGATTGTACATCGTCGCCTTCACTCACAGTTGGTAAACCTGGAAATGTGGCTGTTGTACATAATTTCCTGATGGCTATCAGATGCTGGGATCTCCTTCATAGTTCTGACAGTTTGGAAAGAGGTAAGTAAATAATATTATTATTATTAAATATGAAGAGAAAAATTTTTTTTTTCTAGACCGGGACTCGAACCCGGGACCCTTGGCTTTCCGGGCCAAGTGCTCTACCAACTGAGCTACCGAGGCGAGTTACGATCTAGACACAAATTTTTCTCTTATATACGTTGTAATTCCCTATCGCCAAATGCTTTTGAAACCATTGCTTCTATCTTTGCAAAAATCTAGGCGAAAATTTTTCTCTTCAAATTTAATTTATCTTTCATTGAGAAATGTTAAATTAATAATAAAAACATCATTATTATTATTATTGTTATTATTATTAGTATTATTATTATTATTTTACCTGATGTAGTTCAGACTGTAAACTCTTCCACTTCACCTGGATTAAGAAGTGATAAAATCAGGGAGACGTTAAATGCAAAAAAATTAACAACATACATAGAAAAAATAGACTAAAATGATTTGGGCATTTAAAAAGAATGGGAAAGGAAAGACTGCCACAAAGACTGATAAATTTCAAGATACAAGGAAAATGACCACGAGAAACATGGATTAACCAAGTGAAGGAAAGTTTACAAGAAAGAGGATACAACTGGAAAGAACTAAAAAGAAGGAAAGCATGGGAAGATAGAGATTGTTGGAGTAATATTTGGAATCAATCTTCCGAAAGGAGGACACAATAAGAGGATGATATGGATAATGATGATGAGATATTAACAAATAAGAATTATATTTGAAGAGAAAAATTTTCGCCTAGACCGAGACTCGAACCCGGGACCCTTGGCTTTCCGGGCCAAGTGCTCTACCAACTGAGCTACCGAGGCAAGTTACAATTTAGACTCAATTTTTTCTCTTATATACGTTGTAATTCCCTATCGCCAAATGCTTTTTGAAACCATTGCTTCTATCTTTGCAAATGGCGGCTTCTTAGTTAAGAAGACATTTATTGGGAATTTAACATTACTTTATAAAGCTAGTAAGGTCTAGGCGAAAATTTTTCTCTTCAAATATAATTTATCTTTCAGTGAGAAATGTTAAATCAATAATAAAAATAAGAATTATATTTAAATTAATATTGGGAAGTAAACATTATGAGGTTATATCATTTATAGTGAGTGGAGAACATATTTTAATCGACTCATCTCATACATTTTCAAACTTCTTTGATACTTCTAAATACCAATAAAAAAATCAACATCCCAGACAGTAAGAAATCTGGAATTTATCAAATTAATTGTAATGATTGTAGCAAAGTATACATAGGAAAAACAAAAAGGAATTTGGAAACGCGCACTAAAGAACATTTTAGAAATATTAAAAATTGTGAAATTGAAAAATCAGCAATTGCTGCACATAGTTTACTAGAACATCATAAAATTGAAAAAGAAGCAAAACTTTTGAAACAATTGGATGACCGTTGGAATTGACAATTTGGGAAATTATATTTATTCAGAAGAATAAATATTGATCTATGAATTTCGATATTCCGGTGGATAAAACTTTAATTACAAAGTTTATAATCCCAACGAAAGATGGCAGCACAAGAGGTGATGTCACTAAAGAAATCAACAATCACGGAATTTCATTAGTGGAAGCCATGACTGATGAAGGACATGATATTGTCTGAAATTATTTAGCATGTACCACTCAACATAGTATATATCTCTCTCTACCGAAAGAGACCATCTCCTCCGTTGTCCAGCTTTTGTAGAAGAGACCAGCCTTTCTGCTAAATATTGGAGTGCAAGAGAGCGAATGATTTCATTATCAAGTGCTCGACATTAGATACCAACCAACCAACCAACCAACCATATTGTCTGAAATCGTTGGTATCAAAGAAGTTTGAAAATGTATGAGGTGAGTCGATTAAAATATGTTCTCCACTCACTATTAAAAATAATAATTATATTTGAAGAGAAAAATTATACGCTCAGACCGGGACTTGGAATATGGGACCCTTGGTTCAGCGTATAATTTTTTCTCTTCATATATGATTTATCCATGATTGAGATGTATGAAATTAATAATAAAAACATTGAATTAAGAATTAATTATAGTTGTGTTTTTGACTCACCTCATATTTCTTGATTTTATGCAGACCTAGGTTTCGTCGCTAACCTTGCAACATTCTCAATGTTGGAGTTGTCTCTCCTGTAAATTAATTTCTGCACCCTCTGTTGGCTGACCGATGAACTTCCAAATCAAACTCCTTTCCTTTTCACCGGAAATTTCGAAATTCATGATTTTCTTTTTATTCTTGTGGATGTAAATTTTCTCCCAAATAGTGAGTTCCATTAGATTTTTCTAACCGTTTAAGTAATTTTGTCTTAGTTTCAATTCTGTGTTTTTCTGACCATGCATGTAATCTTTATATATAAAAATTCAATCTGCATATGTTTTGTGCTCGCAAAACTTGAAAAGTAGTTGGTCGATTGATTTGAATTTTGACACAACGTTGCATTCGAATATGCGCGTGTTTTTTTTTAGTAAAACAAAATTTTGACATTGCATTCAAATATGTGTGTTCAAACGACTTCAGTATCCAATACAACTTGTATTCACTATGACCTTCAATAAAGCACAAGTATAATCTTTGCAAGTGTGCAGTTTGAATTTAGAAAATACCTCAAGTAAATTAGTTTAAATCCAAAAAATTAATACTGAATCGTGTATATTCTTACCTCATATACCAATCATATTTGAAGAGAAAAATTATACGCTCAGACCGGGACTTGAACCCGGGACCCTTGGTTCTCTAACAGAGAACCAAGGGTCCCGGGTTCAAGTCCCGGTCTGAGCGTATAATTTTTCTCTTCAAATATGATTTATCCATCATTGAGATGTACGAAATCAATAATAAAAACTCATATACCAATGTTCTTTAACACAGAACCGCGGTATCAAGAGTCATCCTCAGCATTATGATTATTATTAATAATAACTAACTCACTATCGAACGTGTAGGTTCATGGTCATGTGGAAATAAGCTCTCCATTCCTAATCTGAGCTAATGTTTTCCAATCATCTTCTGTATAATCTACTTCTCTCAAATCATGGTTATTATCCATTACAGAGACTCTTGACGTCCCAACTCCTTTCACAAAACATTAAATTGATAATATATAAAACTGTTATTCTACCAATTATATTATATGGATGCGAATCATGGGCTCTTATTTTAAGGGTGGAAAGGAGATTACGAAAATTTGAGAATACAGTTCTTAGGAAAATTTTTGGGACCAAAGAGAGATGAACAGACAGGTGAATGGAGAAGACTGCTTAACAGTGAACTATATGGTCTTTATAGGAAGCCACATATAATAACAGTTAAGTCTCATAGACTGCAATGGGAGGACATGTGGCACAAATGGGAAATGAAAGACATGCATGGAAGCTTCTTGTAGGAAAACCAGAGGGAAAACACCTAGTTGGTAGACCAAGAATGAGGTGGGAGAATAACAATAACTATGTTTTGAGGAAGTAGATTATACAAGGAATAATTGGAAAACATTAGCTCAGGATAGGGATGTATGGAGAGCTTATGTCTGCACGGCCATGAATCTATGGGTTCGGTAGTGTCAGTGATTTAGTTAGTTAGTTGTTGTTGTTGTTTACAGAGTTTGCCAAGTTGAGCCAACATCTGAAGTTGGACACGTGGTTGCAAGGATTTCTCATCGATGCAGCTCTCTACAAGGGAAAATTTGATGAAGCAATGAATAAAGTTGGAAATACAATAGTAGTGGAGACAGGAACCTATGCAAATCTACGCAGACATCTTCGACTGGCTAGTGTATTTTATTGTCAAGGTCTTTTTACGGTAAGTTGAATTTTGGTTAAACTAAATATATTGTAATTTTTTCATTATCAAATGTAATCTAACGGATTAGGAAATTAATAAATATAGCAAACACATAATCATTTAAGAATGACAATGGCTCTACAACACAGCTGCAGAAAGCTCACCTCAATACAGGCTTGAGTTATTTTTTTATTTTATTTATACAAACGTACAGATTTGACAGAAGTCATTGTCCACAATTAGTAGTAAACAAATAACTGATTAATATTTAATTTAATGAAGTTATATTTTGAGGTTATTTTAATTATATTATTTTTTGTCTGAACATCGTACCTCAATATTAATGTTGATTTGTTCTTGAACATGTTTCAAAACAATTCTGCTTTATCGTCAGCGTTTCCAGACTGGTTTTATTTATGTTGCATTATGTTGCACAACCTGGATGTCGATGTCAGCTCCATCCTGTGGTTGGCCAAAGAACCTCCAAACAAGGTCACGTTCCATCAGTATATCAAAATTCATAACCCTGTTTCTGTTCTTCTGAATATAAATTTTTTCCCAAATAGTCAGCTCTTTTGTATTTATATATTAAATTTGGGAATTTTTAACATTATGAGGTTCAATTAATAATAATTAAATGAATCGTGATTTTTTCTTACCTCATACATCTATGTTTTTTTAAACACAGCACTGCAGTATCGGCGACACTTTGTCGTCATCGTCAGCTAGCTTCAAGGTTTTTGGCACGAGGGAATTACAGCGTATATAAGAGAAAAATTTGCGTCTAGATCGCAACTCGCCTCGGTAGCTCAGTTGTTAGAGCACTTGGCCCGGAAAGCCAAGGGTCCCGAGTTCGAGTCTCGGTCTAGGCAAAAATTTTTCTCTTCAAATATAATTTATCCTTCAATGAGAAGTGTTAAATTAATAATAAAATCGTCAATAGAAGCCTTACTGGCTTTATAAAGTAGTGTTAAATTTACAATAATTGTCTTCTTAACTAAGAAGCTGCCATTTGCAAGTTAGAAGCTATGGTTTCAAGCATTTGGCACGAGGGAATTACAACGTATATAAGAGAAAAATTTGCATCTAGATCGCAACTCGCCTCAGTAGCTCAGTTAGTAGAGCACTTGGCCTGGGAAGTCAAAGGTCCCGGGTTCGAGTCTCGGTCTAGGCGAAAATTTTTCTCTTCAAATTTAATTTCTGTAGCTTGGATTCTGCTCCATTCCTTCTTTGTGTATGTCCAAGTCTCAGATGCATATTTTAAAACTGGCTTGAAAAAAGTTTTATATATTGCCATTTTACTCTTGATGGGTATATCTTTATTCCAGATTAATTGTTTAGTTAAATTGTATACTTTTAAACTTTTCTCTATTCTTTTAGTATTTTATATGATATTTTATAGTTTAATGTTCTGTTATCAGTTATTTCTTCTTCTTCTTCACTTCACGGGCTAGGCAAATTGCCTGTTCTGCCTCACAGTTGTTCTGTCCATCTTTTCACTGGCCATCCTACATTCCTTGAACCTCTTGGCTTATAGTTGAATGCTGCTCTTGGTAATCTTGATACATTCATTATTTCCACGCATGTAAACCATTTCTCTCTATATTCTCTGATTTTCTCATCCAATGGATATATACTTAACTCTGTTCTTATATCTTCATTCCATATCCGATCCAATCTTGTGCAGCCTTTTGTTCTTCTAAGGAAGTTAATTTCGGCGCTTTGTATTCTACTTTGCAATTTTTTTGTCATTACCCAAGTTTCGCTCCCATAAAGTAATGCAGGAACTGCCAATGTTTTATAAAACTTCAATCTAGTATCTCTTCTTGTTTTATTCTTTAATGTTTTATGTATAGTTCTGCATATCATTTGAAATTTCGACAGTTTCATATTTATGTTTCTTTCAGTTTTTGTGTTTATAGTAAAATTACAACCCAAATAATTAAAATTTGTTACTTGTATCAGTTATTTGTTTACTCATAATTATGGACAATAACTTCTGTCAAGTCCCCAAATAAGTAATGAAAGTGAAAATATTTTAAATGTGCAGAGATCGTTGGAGCATATACTTCAGGTGGTGACATTCCTGCCTCCGTCAAATACAGCATCCACACCACCATCAACAAACCAACTGACAAACATACTGATGCACTCAGGCCAGTCTAGCAGACACCTGCATTTCCTGCCTCTTTCAAGATCTCAGGTGTTACAGTATTGTGTCAAGTTATTGGTTGCTGCTCTCAAGGTAAGCAATAACAAAAGTGAGCTTGTTAGTATAAATTCTATTAAATAGCGAGCAAATAAAAAAATATAATTAAATTTAAATTGAGAAGCTAAAGCTATTACTATGATAGAAATAAGTAAATTAATGAACACAATTAAATTATTGTAAATCAATGATAAAGAGAAAAATTTAAAGCTATAGCTGTGTGGAGTCCCTTCATGTCTTCTTAGGGTCGAATGTTTGAATGCATTAGACTGTAAAAGGCGTTCTCTGCTGAGAAAGTTTTATCCTAATACATTTTGCTTACTCAGAAATCTATTCATACGATAATAATTGTAAGCTACCTGACGAGGTACCTTAAGATCATAGCTCAAGATAGAAACTTATCATGAAAATCCCAAAGGGAACCGATGGTAACCGATGTATGTTTGAAACCTTTGCTGCTTTATCCAAGATGTCGGACCTTGAAGACTTCGATCATGTTTTCGGTATACGCGGAGAAGAGGAATTTGATAGAGTCTACCAAAGAATTCAACTGGAAGAACAGGATAATCGGCGTAATATTGCGTGATGCAGACGTCGTTGTATACGGTATTATTTGCGAGATGCAAGCGTAAATGCATTCCTCTATAGCAGACGAAAATAACGGAAGTGGTTTTATCGCTGAGAATTCTGGGTAATTCGTTGCCAATATTACGAAAACGTCAACTTTCATGCATGACCGGTAAGTCGGCCGTTAATTCGATCTCAGCAATTGCTCACGGTGAGTCAGCTCACCAGATTGGAAGTAATTTGAGTAGAGACTAATGTATTTGCATACGATCCTTAATGTCGAAGCCATTCATTGTGTATTTGTGAATGATGATTCATTGCAATTGAATGTAGGACCAGTAGAGTAAGGTAAAGGAAGGGTTTCTGCTTGGATGGGAATGAAGCCTGAATTAGCTCAGTGGACAGAGCATTAGCACGGAAAGCTAAAGTTTCGGGGTTCGATTCTCGGTTCAGGCATAAATTTTTCTCTTTACCATTGATTTACAATAAAAAAATATAACTTTACTTTTTTTTTTTCAATGTTTAATATTTAAATTTGTCACTTATTATTAAAGGACAAATTAATATTTTAAGAGAAATTTTTTTGCCTAAACTGGGATTTGAACCCAGGATCTCTGGATCTCTATTCCAATGCTTTATCCATTAAGCTATCTAGGCTAGTGATTATGGTATACATAGTTTAGAATTATAATATAAAATTATATACCTTTTAGGTTCATCTCCTCAACCGTTGAAATATGAAGTTACTGTAGGCCTTTCGGGACTAGTCCCATCATCAGCAGAAAGTGCTTCTGCAACAACTGTTATATATAAAATGTATATAATTTTATATTATAATTCCAGTCATTTCTCATTTGTTTTCAAACATCACCATTTACATTAAATATATAAATATTTTAAAATAACTATATTTAAATAATGATTTGTGAGTAAACAGCTTAATTTTATTCATTAAATAGTCCAACAAATGCCACTCTTGATTTCCAAATTCTCTAGATAAAGTCAGTCCTCACTTCATGAGTCATGAATTTATCGATAATTTGGAAATCACTCGTGGCATTACTTATGATAAAGTAGAACAAGTTCTCAACATTTCTGTTTTTATTGTAGCAGCAGAGTTTGATGAGCCTGAGACCAGATTGTGACTTAGCCATTGGTCACATTATCACACTGTTGCAATTTGATTGGCCGCTGGAGGAGGAACTGATGACACATCTGATGGAAAAGATATGTGAAAGAGGAAACTTCACCTACACTTTGTTTTTAAACTACATAGTAAATGTAGATGTGTTAGAGGAGTTCATGTACCTCTCAACTGAACAAGGCGGTGGCATTGCGCTCGATATACTTCCCTCAGCGCAAATTACAAGGCAAGTTCTCTCTGTGGAAATAATATATTGTTAATTAATAAATTGAGTAGATTTAACAACTCACCTTGTTTAATGAATGAGTCAGTTCTTATCAAGTTGTGAACGTAATACAGCATTGAGAATGTCACAAATGAAGTAAAGAAACTCGAGTCTGCTTGGGAGTTAAGAAGTATGAGGTGAGTGAAGAAACAACTAAACAATATATTATTTTTTAGTCTGGACATCTTACCTCAATATTAATGTTGATTTGTTCTTAAACAATAATATACTTAAAATAACCTCAAAATTTAACTTCCTAAAATTAAATATTAACTAAACAATATCATAATTGTAGATTTCTTGAAGACAAGTTTTGATACATCTACATATCATTTTCAATTCCATCTTACCATTGAATTGGTGGTTGGTGATCCTGTAGGTTGCTTCCTGCTCCCTCTGATGGCTGATCGATAAACTTCCAAATTAAATCTTTTTTCCCTGGAAATTTCAAATTGATAAATGAAAGTACTCTTCATATTCATAAAGAAATTAGTAAAAATTTCAGGAAATTTACATATCATCCTTTGGCATATAATAAGTTTTCAAAAATGTTTCAACAAATTTAATATTAAATTAGTACCAAAGAATGATTATAGCCTGAATAGATTAATTAAAACCAACAGAAATGAAAATATTAAAGAAGGCAATAAACCAGGGATTTATCGAATTGATTGCAAAGACTGTGAAAAAAATATACATAGGAAAAACAAAAAGGAACTTGAATACAAGATTGAAAGAACCCCAATTAACAAAACTAAAATTATGTCATTTCATGGGAAGGACCCCATACAAAGTAAAATCTGTCTCCAGAATAAAATTTTAGAGAGATCTAATCAATTTAAATATCTTGGATATTATCTCTCTATCTGGGATGAAAAGGATATCCCTGAAAAAAATTACTAGTTATAATAAAAGTTTGCGAATTATTAATCAAGTTATGTAACCATCCCTTGTACAAAAAAAACACCAGATTACGTTTATATAACACTTTGGCTAGACCAGTGTTGACCTATGGTAGTGAAGCATGGACACTAAAAAGACAACATGAAAGCAGAATAACGGCTTGTGAAATGAGATTCATGCGCAGAACAGCGGGTTACACCAGATGGGATCGGAAAAGGAACACCGATATCTTAAAAGAATTGAAGACTACGCCAATTTTGGAATATATTAAACAGTACCAACTAAATTGGAAACACCATCTTGAAAGAATGAGTTCAAATCGGATCCCCAAAGTTGTTTATAATTATATACCAAGAGGACGAAGATCTCTGGGCCGTCCTATGAAACGCTGGAGGGAAAATTTTCTATAGGATCGTAACAGGCCTTGGCCTAATACTTGGAAGGAAGAAGAAGAAGAAGAAAGGACCCCTTTGAAATGTAAAAAATGGAGGAATAGAAAAATCTGCAATAGCTGCACATTCATGGCCAGGAAAACACAGAATCGAAACAAATCAAATTATTGAAACAGTTAGATAAATCTAAGGAACTCACAATTTGAGAGAAAATTTACATCCACAAAAATAGAAACAAAATAATGAACTTTGAAATTCCTGGAGAATTTATTTCTGTCCTTTGAGGTCTTCACACGTTACCCTGTGCGAGGGACCCTTCGATCAGTTATACACATCGAGCCAGTGTGACCTGAAGCTCATAGAAGCGGCTGAAATGAGATTTCTGAGAAGTGTGGCTGGTTGCAAACTTCTAGATAAGAGAAGAAGTGAAGATATTAGAAATGAGCTAAATATCTTTAAACTCTTAGATAGAATAAAAGAATCTAGAAAAAACTGGAAAGAACATGTTCAAAGAATGGAAGATGATCGCATTCCCAAAATTATACTTAAATACAAACCAAAAGGACGCAGGAATGTTGGTAGACCGAAGAAGAGATGGATTCAACTTTTGAATGAGAATCTATGAGTCCGGAACAAGCCACATGGGCTTAATCCGTGATTGTTGATGATGATGATGATGATGATAGAGATTCTTAATTATTGCTAGCATCTTACCTTGTAATCAGTCTTATTTCCTGTAAAATATGATGTTGGCTAACAACAATGTTTCTATTGATGACAGTTCCATATACAGTTTTGTCATATGGCGGGTAAATGTAGCACCACGGTTCCCCCAATAGACAGTAGTGGCAAAGTAATACCTTATGCAAGTTTGTTTACAGTACATCTGGAACTTAGCTCAGAGTTAGTTTTGTTTGTTGATATTATTCGTTTTTAAACATCTTAATGATGGACAAATTATATTTGAAAATTTGGGGTTTGAACCCAGGACCTTTGACTCTCTATGTCTTAGGGAATTAACTATGTATAAGAGAAAAATGTCCACTGCTGTGGTCTCGAGGTAGTATGCTGCCTTGTCAATCAGCGGGCCCGGATTTGATCCCCGGTCGGGGCAGTTTTTCCGGGTGTGGCTTTTATCAGGGTTTTTCCTCACCTGTAAGACAAATGTCAGGAAAACTTTAAGGCCCAAACGGTCCCCGAAATCATATGGCCATCATCATCCTCCTTATCATTATCATCATCCTTCACTGGTGTGGAAAGCAATGGGAAGCTACCACACCTACAATTCCCTAGAAAAGCTGCAAGCATAGCATGAAAATACTATGATTGCAGTGAAGGACCTGCCTTCAGACAGAATTACTGTGGATGGAAGAGAAAAATACGCATTTAGATTGGAGGCCTAGGTAGCTCACTTGGATAGAGCATTGACATAGATAGTCAAAGGTCCTGGGTTCAAACCCAAGTCTAGACGTATATTTTTCTTTTGAAATATAATTAGTTTAGTATATTTTAATGTCTGCTGTTTTATTTATTAATAATAATAATAATATTGTTTGCAGCCAAAGAAGAATTTCAACACGAGGTGCAGATAAAGGTGTTAAAGAAGATTTTAAGTTAGCTATGAAGAGACAAGTAGCAAGAAGTATTGAACCTTTAGACAATCTTATAATCAAGTTTATAACTACAGAAAGAGAGCTTTTGTTACAAGCTCTTCAATAAATACCAAGATATTTATATATTTGTATAATGTTTTAACATATGCTTTCAATTCGCTCATTTCCAGATTTTGGTACCTTTTTCATCTTTCCTTGTGCACCCTTTTGGAAGTCATGTCTTTTTCTTCTCCATTCCATATCAAAATTATCTTTTTGAAATTCATTTTTGTTTCACTAAGCCAAAAAAAGTATATTTTCTTGCATGATATGTCACTCTATACCCATACATCCCCATGTGCAGCAGGGATCCTCCCTTGTGGGAGTTACTTATCAAAGTCAAATTTAATTATGCTTAAAATTTAAACGAAGTGACACTATGAGGAGTCCTGCGCCGTAGCCGAGTGGATAAGGCAAGAAGCCTTGGTACAGAGCTACTGGACATGCGCTGGTTCGAGTCTCCCTGGGGGAAGAAATTTTTCTCATGGAATTCGGCCAGTATGGGACCAGTGCCTACCCAACCTCGTGAGTCATTTGGATAGCTACAATAAGTAGTGACTCCAGGTTGAGAATACCAGCTATAACGGCTGGGGGATCCGACATGCTGACCACATGTCACCCCTACACTGGCTAGATGATCGTCCACCTCTGTGATTAACATGTGGATGTGAGGCCAGCAGCTCGATGGTCAACCAAGGGCCTTCTAGGCCTGTCGTGCTTCGAGTTTTTGGTGGAGATACTATAGAGGTTTATTTTAATTAATATATATATATATTTTTTTCATGATGCAACAGGCCTAAAAGGCCCTTGCCGTACGAGCCAGCTGCTGGCCTCACATCTGCATGTGTTAATAATATATAGAGATAGAAATTTTCAGGGTTCCTCATCTAGGGTATATGTGGATGGCGACCATAAGGTGCCCAAGCTGAGCAAAACATTTCTTCCACTTACTTGTGTTTTGCACTCTTTTAACTTTTACTATCTAACTTCTCTTGGTTAACTCTTCTTTTTTTCGACCCTGACGCTATTAGGGCATCCGAGGGCTAGGGAGTCATTCCTTTCTTCCATTTCTTCTTTCCTTTATTTTCTTTTCTTCTCCAGAAAAGCCTGACCAGAGGCTGTAAGATGACAGCACATCACTGGTCTTGCCTTCCTTTGGCCAGCAACCAATTGAAGGGACTATTATTATGCTTTCAAGTCTTATATGAGAATTTCCCAGAAGGATCGGAAAATTTTCTATAGGATCGTAACAAGCCTTGGCCTAATACTTGGAAAGAAGAAGAAGAAATTTTCACGACTCACCTCATATTTGTAGGTTTCTTGAAGACTATATCTAATTTGCAGTTTGTCAATAATTGTGAATTTTAGGCTGTATGTATAGGAGGGAACTCCATAAATATTTCCATATTTTACATATCATTATCAATTCTTTCTAACCATTGAATCAGTGGTTGGCGATCCTGTAGGTTCATTTCTGCTTGCTCTGTTGACTGACCAATGAACTTCCAAATCAGATTTCTTTCCACAGGAATTAAAAAATGCATTATTTTTCTTTTATTTTTGTAGGTGTAAATTTTCTCCCAAATTGTGAGTTCCTTAGAATAGCATTATGAGGTTCTTAATTTGATGAATGAATGTGTCACTTCTTATCTTACCTCAAATTTCATGTTTTTTTTAAACATGGGAACTGCATTTTTCAAGAGGACAACTCTCTTATCCTCAGACAATCTTAAGTCATTTAAGGCTCAACATTTTCATTTACTTTGTAATAAATAGTGATTTCCCTTATTCTTGTCCACCGCTGTGGTCTCAAGGTAGTGTGCTGCCTTGTCACGCAGCAGGCCCGGGTTTGATCCCCGATCGGGACAGTTTTTCTGGGTGAAGTTTTATTGGGGTTTTTCCTCACCTGTAAGACAAATGTCAGGAAAACTTTAAGGCCCAAACGGTCCCCAAAACCATATGGCCATCGCAATCATCATTCATATTCATCTTAGATTAAGCTTAGGATTAGGGACTCTCCTGGCTCACCACTATCATCATCACCCTTCATATCATCGGGGCAACGTAACTCTGCCTTCCAGGCGCCCCAACCTCAGAAGTGGGTTACAAGTATGCCATGCCTGGAGAGAACACCAGGAATGTCAAAAGACAAATTGGGACATTTGCAAAAAAAAAAATCTATGTTCATCTGAAGTGGAATTTTTTTTAATAAACACTTAGGAAATTGTGTGAATTATTTTGGTGACTATTTAACTCATGCCCCAAATGGGAGTCAATGACCAATCACGTTTCAATGATTTCTGTTTTACAACCAATCAGAGTCGTGTTTCACCAAATATTTATCAGTGTTATAATTACCATGTTAAAGAAAGCTCCTCCTTACAATATTGCGTTCCTTTGGCAATAAGTAGTATGATCTGGTTGCAGTGATAAACAAATGAAGCAGTAGAAGCGTACCTATCGTTTCTCATTTGTTTTCAAACATCGCCGTTTACATTAAATATATACATATTTTAAAATAACTATATTTAAATAATGATTTGTGAGTAAACAGCTTTATTTTATTCGTTAAATAGTCCTAACAAATACCACTCTTGATTTCCAAATTCTCTAGATAAATTCACTCCTCACTTCGTGAGTCGTGAATTTATCGATAATTTGGAAATCACTCGTGGCATTACTTATGATAATTAATGTTGGGAATTTTACATTATGAAGTTTTCCTAAGAAAATTCAATTGAATTCCAATTCAATTTATTTTTATTATTTTAGTGAACTTATTGATGAATTTTGGGGGAAAAGAAAATTTAAAATAATTTAGTTAAGGACATCTGAAAAGTTGCAAAGTCGTAATTTTCTTCTGAAGAGAGAATAAAACATGCAAAAATTGATTACAAAGTAGCATTGCTTGTGGTTATGTTGAGCTTTGTATTTCAATTTTAATTGAATGTGATTTTCATGCGATTGATTCACCGTAATCGGCAAAATTAGTTCGCGTGTCAAATTCAGATGGCGAAGCGGTATAAAATTGCTTCCAAAAGTTACCGCTTAGAGGCACCACTATTCGGTTCTCTACGCTCTATCATCTTAAGTCCAATCGCTGCCTTAAACGGTTCTCTATCATATGGTCTTATACTTTGCTTTATTATTCTTATTTATGATTCGGTTATTGATAAAATCGTATCTGCGCGTCGTAATTTTTATTTGACACAATTCCATATTTTATAGGAGACAGTTAAATACGCCAATTTGGTTAATATTAAAGCCGGCGCCGCGATGTTATGTATTATGTACGATCATGATGGCCGTGAAGTAATTGGCATTGATTTTTACAATGTATGTTTATAAATTGAAATAAATGCAAAGTGTGAACAAAAAACATAACAGACTTGCTGCTGCCTCTTCAACAATAAGAATTAGATTTTATGGCTCCTTTTAAGTACAGTGTACCTTTTTAAAGTTAGCGTTTCAACTATTAACAAAATGGCGGGTGTTTTTGGGTCTCGGGAAAAAAGGTTTACAATTGATGATGCATTTGAAGAAGAAAATGATGAAGCAATACGTGTTTATGGCTCAACTACAGAAAGATCACCACTTAAACCAAAGAATAGGAGTTTAGTTTCAGAGGATAGTATCATAGTACGTATAGAAGATCCTAATAGAACTGGCATTACAGTTACTAGCACAGCCCCACGATTTAAGCCCTCCGACGATGTAAGTAAAATTTCTCTTAAATTCAGTGGTTTATGAAGATTAAACACATGCATTATATTTTACTTTTTTTTTTCTCTCTTGACAGGCCACATCAAGAGACAGTGACTCCTTAATACAGGATGGTGGTTTTTATACTGGTATGTTTGATCCTACTCAATCATGTTGGAGGCATCCAAAAATAAGAGAAAACTGGAAAATGGTTTTGGCAGCTGTTGTTCTGTTAATTGTGGGAATTGGTAAGATTTCTGTTAGAAGATAAACTTAATATAATATGGACTCAACTTTAGAATAGACCGCTCTATGTTTTTCCATACAACATTCTTTTTTTACTATTGTGGATAAGGTGGAGAAATCGTCACACATTAATTCTTCTAAGTTATACAGAATCGCAGTGCGCATGCAGGAGTTGCTGTTAATGGTTAATGTAGCTTCTGGTAGATGGCTCTGAAGTCGGCATTACCAACATTGGGAATAAATTCCCAAATGCTAAAAAAATGGAAGTAAACTTACTTCCCATTTCCTAACCTAACAAAACAATTTACTTGCATATAAACTAATTTTACGTACACTAACACTAAATGTAGTTTGGAATCATTTTCAAATGTTGGTAACTCCGATGTGAGAGCCGCCTATTGGATATTACATGAAGCATTACTGCACCTGTAGAACTTGATGTACAAAATACGTGTAATTTAGAAATATTTAAAAATCATAAGAAATGTTTATAAAATTGTTCCAAAATGTTTAAAATAGTACGAAACGTTATTATAAATGGTTGAAAAATGTTTAGTGCGTCAGTGGCATAAGAATGTTAGATGGAAAATTGTGTGTCTTAAAGTCAACCTCAGCCTACTGTCGCATTACATACTTTAGCTTCCCGGGCTTTTTCCATTTTTAATAAAATTTTGTAGTATTTTAAACATTTTGCAACAGTTTTTAAAACATAGTTTATGATTTTGTTTATTTTTTATCATTTCACTCACCTCATACTTCATATATGAAGTATGAGGTGAGTGAAATGATAAAAAATAAACAACATTAAAGAACCTCATAGTGTTATTTCCTATCTACATAACTTAATAGTTTATGATTATTAAATCTTGTTCTATGTATACAAATTATAGTATTTATCTGTTAATGATTTTTTTCCCAAGTTATACAGAATTACAGAGCGCGAACCCAGTGTAACTTCTGCCTGATGGCAGGACATATCTGTGAAATTGGTGTGACCAACATTCACAATTAATTCCAAAACATTTTAAGAAATTACCGCTGTGGTCTTGAGGTAGCATGCTGCCTTGTCAAGCAGTGGGCCCAGGTTCGATCCCCGGTCGGGGCAGTTTTTCTGGGTGAGGTTTTTATCGGGGTTTTTCCTCACCTGTGAGACAAATGTCAGGAAAACTTTAATGCCCAAACGGTCCCCGAAATCATGTGGCCATCAACATCCTTCACCGGTGTGGAAAGCAATGGGAAGCTACCACACCTACAATTCCCTAGTAAAGCTGCAAGCATAGCATGAAAATGCTATGATTGCAGTGAAGGACCTGCCTTCGGGCAGAATTACTATGGATGGAACTTCATTTTGTTAGGTTCCGATGGGTCAAGTTAAGGAGGTTTTCCACTTTAATTTACCTGATATAATTTCAAAGTCCTATAGAAGAACAATGTACATGCGCCAGAGTTTACAGAGCTAGTAATCACCACCATCGAACCATATATCGATTATCATCCTTGCAACATATACAGCTTATGCTAGATGGCAGCACTTTGCTATGAAATTTAAATGACCAATCTTTGCAATAAATCCCCAAATTTATATTTTAAAAAATATATTAAGAATATTAAAATCTACATAACTTAATATTAAAATTACCAAACGTTTATTAAAAATGGGTGTACACTTACTTATCACTCCCTAATGCCGTTCCACCAGCGATCAAAAAATCATAGACTAAGTAATATACTCTTGAGAAAATAGCAGTTAGCAACACAATATTGTTTAACTGTGTTATAATGTTGTGATTTGCGTATTTAAGTAAATACTTAAAAATTATCAAATAATGTTATAAAAATTGTTTGAAAAAGTTTAAAATATTTAAAAAGTTACTAAATATAGAAGAAGACATAATTCACAACAATAAACTGTAAAATCAAGGGTAAGTCATTCTAAAGAATAGCCCAAGGATTAGTGTACACCAAATTAGTTTATAGTTAATTGAAAATTATATGTAAATAATTTACTTTATTAGGTTACGAAATTACAAGTTAGTGTACATCCACTTTTTGTAATGTTAGGCTCAACTGCAGTTCTGCTTACCCTTGATTTTTCAGTTTATTGTTGTAAATTATAGCTCTTCTGTGTTTACTAACATTTTTTAATAATTTAAAATTTTTCAAACAATTTTTATAACATTATTTGACAATTTTTAAGTATTTATTTAAATATGAAAAACATTAACATTATGACACTGTTAGACAATATTGTGATGCTGACTGCTATTTTCTCCACAGAGTATATTACTTAGGGTCATATGCAAATACATTAGTCTCTACTCAAATTACTTCCAATCACTGGTGAGCTGACTCACCGTGAGCAAGTACAAAGATCGAATTAGCTATCCACAAACTGGTCATGCATGAAAGTCGTCGTTTTTGTAATATTGGCAAGAAATTACCCAGAATTCTCAGTGATAAAACCACTTCTGTTATTTTTGTCTGCTATAGAGGAACGCATTTACGCTTGTGTCCCGCAAATAATACCGTATACAACGACGTCTGCATCGCTCAATATTACGCCGATTCTCCTGTTCTTCCAGTTGAATTCTTTGGTAGACACTATCAAATTCCTCTTCTCCGCGTATACCGAAAACATGATCGAAGTCTTCAAGGTCCGACATTTTGGATAAAGCGGCAAGGTTGCAAACTATATCGGTTCCCTTCGGGATTCTCACGATAAGTTTCTATCTTAAGTTATGATCTTAAGTTACCTCGTCAGGTAGCTTACAAATTTCAACAATTATTATCGCATGAATAGATTTCTGAGTAAGCAAAATCGTATTAGGATAAAACTTTCTCAGCGGAGAATGCCTTTTACGGTCTAATGCGTTCAAAGATTCGACCCTTAGTCTATGATTTTTCTCTCTTCCCAGCAATATCCTACTAACAACCCACTAGTGGGTTATTGCAGGTTTGAGGAATCGCTGATTGGAACGATGTTAGGGAGTGATAAGTAAGTGTACACCTATTTTTAACAAACATTTGGTAATTTGAATATTATTAATATATTTCTTAAAAATAGATTTGGGGATTTATTGCAAAGATTGGTCATTCAAATTTCACAGCGATGTGCTGCCATCTAGCTTAAGCTGTAAAAACTTTAGTACGATATCGATAATAATTGATATGTGGCGAGCAGCGATAACCCGCTAGGCAAGGATGATAATCGATATGTGACCAGTGGTTATCGCTATGTGGTTCGATGGTGGGTTATCACTGGCTCTATTTAGCTCTGGCGCATGCACACTGTTGTTCGATAGGACTTAGAAAATTTAAGAAAGTATATTGGGTAAGTTATACTGCTGTTTTTCCGGGAATTTTATTGCAGAGATTGGAGACCGGAACAGGGCATTGACCTAATCATGGGAAGGAAGAAGAAGAAGATTATCTGATTGTGCCATATCTATGTGGTTTAGAGAAAAAAAAAACTTCAAAAAAATTTTATATAGTACTTAACAATTAATAAATTGAACTTTTAACAATTAATAAATTCATTTATGGAAGTAATATTAAGATTAACAAATATTTTCATTTGTTTAGTTTTAAATATTGTATAATCATAAAATTAATTTTCTACATCTCAATATTTTTCTTTGTTTTTTATATACATTAGACAGGGACAATTATATATGTCTTAATAATTAAATGAATCGTGATTTTTTCTTACCTCATACATCTATGTTTCTTTTAACACAGCACTGCAGTATCGACAAAGTGTCGCCGATACTACAGTGCTGTGTTAAAAGAAACATAGATGTATGAGGTAAGAAAAAATCACTATTCATTTAATTATTATTAATTGAACCTCATAATGTTAAAAATTCCCAAATTATATAAATTAATATGTCTTGCTTGTATACATTTTATTATTAGTTTTAGTCTTAATTTTAACTAACATTAACTGGTTGCATTATAGATCGTAATATAATAGATATTATCTTTTTGATCAATTTTTTATTTAGTATTTAATATTAGAGTTAATTGTGATTTATATTCTGATGTAATATATGTTTGTCCTGGTGAGTGGAAGAGAAGGCCTTATGGCCTTAACTCCACCTGGCTAAATAAATCTAAATCTAGAATCTAATTTGTTGCAAGTGTTACGTCAGTTACTATGGCGTTCGCCCATAATGAATGTAATGCAGATTGTTGTTGTGTGTTACAGGTTTGTTAGTGACAGGCATTGTTGTAATATGTTTGCCGATGCCAGGTATACAAGCATTTGTGTTCTTCATTGCTGGTTTCATCTGCTTTATCCCAGGAGCCTATCATGTGGTCTACATATATTGGGCAGTGAAGGGGAAAAGAGGTTACGATTTCTACCACCTGCCGCTCTTCAACTAACTTCTGCGCTTGTCTGACTGCACAACTCTAGTTTCTGGCATTGGTTTAATTCTAGTTGATTGAGGTTCGCTGCTGTAGCATTTTATTCATCGACATTTTCAATTCATCACATTCATTCACTTATAAAGAGAGTAAACTTTCTAATGTAAAATTTATTCATTTATAATTATTTATAGTTTTAGGAGAAGGAATTGTGAAGGTCTTTACTGTTTAAAAGATGGCAGTAAACCACTCCGTAGTTACAATTTTTTATATTGTAAACTAGAAGTCCCGGCCACGCGTTGCTGTGGCTAAGGTATACGTTAAAAATATAAATTAAGTTGCTGTCTTTCAGCCAGATTACTTAAAACTAATACTTACACACAAAGTTAATAATATTGAAAATAAAATAAACACTGAACACACTTAAATTATGAAATAATCAATATTTGTAATTCAATTGAAATTTGCGGTTGCAACAAAAAGCACAGCCATCTGGATCTCTCTTTGTTAAATAAATAACCAATTACCGTACCAAATTACCTTACACCACCATCTGTAAGAATCGTATGGAACTCACAGATAATTACACCGGCATCTGTTAGAATCATATGGAACTCACAGATATAATAAACAAATAATTTGCAATAAAAAATAATGCGACTATAAATTTAGTTATAAACTACCTTAAGTCTCAAGTTGGATCAAACTGCACACAGTGTGCAAAATTTTATTAAAATCGGTTCAGTAGTTTAGGATTCCATCGCGGACAAACAACGTGACACAAAATTTTTATATCTTCTTCCTTCCAAGTATTAGGCCAAGGCCTGTTACGATCCTATAGAAAATTTTCCCTCCAGCGTTTCATAGGATGGCCCAGTAATCTTCGTCCTCTTGGTATATAATTATAAACAGCTTTGGGGATCCGATTTGAACTCATTCTTTCAAGATGGTGTTTCCAATTTAGTTGGTACTGTTTAATATATTCCAAAATAATAAAAAAAATTTTATATATTAAGATTAATTATTCCTCTTTGAGACTGTAACATGCCACATGGCCTAATACTTGCACGGATGATCATGAATGATGATGTAAATTAATTGTGGGAAATAACATTATGAGGTTTTCAAGTTAATAACTACTTAGTCTTATCTCACCTCATGCTCCGCAAGTTCCAAGAGGCTCCCTCACATCTCCCGCCATCTTTACGACTGAAAGTAAAGACAGTCCTGAAGATGAGAGGGATGCCTCTTGAAACTCCAGTACCGTGCTTGAAAATCATGAAATATGAGGTGTGATACGACTCTATTTGTTAGTAGGGAGCGGATTTTTAGGTTTTAAAACTTAAGATTGCAATGTATAGTCCAGCTGCCTAGTCTCCGACTCTGACGTTTTCACGACAGTGTTGCCGATATGGATATTCAGTGGGAGGGGCCGATTTATGTACCATTGAAGCCATGCGGTTAGCAGAAATATAGCCGACAACATCGCAGCAATTTGAAACCGTTCTAGTGGCGTCAAGAGCAGTGATTGGTTGTGGCAGACGTTCACTCTCACTCAGTTATTTCCTTATTGGCAGTAGAGGGCAAGTTTCTACCTTTACCCCTCGTACGACCTAAACGTCAGGACCAGAGACTAGGCAGCTGAACTATAGTATAGTTATAAAATTAATGCAATAAGTCTTTACATCCAATCAGCTAATTTGTTTATAATGTAACTTACTTTGTGTGGGATCTAGCAATATTACATTCATATTAAAAATCGTACTTTTAAATTAAAAAGAAACAATGTAAATAGAACGTTATTTCTTTTTAATTTAAAAGTAAGATGTGCAATATAAATGTAATATTGCTAGATTCCACACAAAAATTATTGAGAAACTTTTTGTAAGTTATATTATAAAAAAAAATTCAGTTGATTAGATATAAATATTTATTAAATTAATTGTTACAAGGGTGTACGTTGTCACCAGTATTATTTAATTTATACTTGGACCATGTCATAAATGAATGGCAAGAACAAATTAATATAAATAGTGTATTGACAACTCTGCTTTTTGCAGACGATCAAGTAATAATGACAGCATCAGAAAATGCTCTACAATAATTCCTTTATACTTTAAATATCTCTCTAAAATACAATTTAAGTATATCTACATCTAAAACAAAAATATAGCTCTGAAAGGAAAATGTGCAATAAGAACAAAAATAGTGATAAACAATGTAATTATAGACCAAGTTAAGAATTTTAATTATTTGGGATGTCATTTAGGTAATGACAGAAATTTACATAAACACACTAAAATACAATTCAATTATCTATGTGGCACAATTAAAAGTACTTTATTGAATAAAACTAGAAAAGAAACTATTTTAAAATTTTACAAAGTATTGGCAGTTCCATCTCTTATCTATGGATGTGAAACCTGGACATTAACAAAGGCAGATAGTAAACAAATAGAGGCTGCAGAAATGAAGATGTTGAGAGCAATAGCAGGATACCAAAGGACCGATAAAAAGAAATACGAAGATATAAGAACAGAACTTAATATATTTAATCTCTGTGAAAGAATAAAATACTATCAAAATGCTTATCTTTTAGCACGTATTACGAATGAATGAACAGCGCATACCAAGAAGAATGTATAATTATAAACCAAAAGGGAGTAGATTGTTGGGAAGACTATTGAAGAGATGGAAGGACCAATTCGACCTATAATGAGATTGGAACAGGCCATTGGGCTTAATCCCTGTTGTTGTTGATTAAATTAATTTTCTCACTATATTATGATGCAATCTTAACTTTTAGAACCTAAAAATCCACTCCCTAGTTATTAGTTATTAACATTTTTTTTATGTTATGAAAAATGTTGTTTTATAATAAATACCTTGCATCTGGCAATGAAGGTCCTGTGCCGTAGCCAAGTGGTTAAGACAAGATGCCTTGGCGCAGAGCTGCGGACTTGCGCTGGTTCGAGCCCCAATGGAGGAAGAAATTTTTTCATGGAATTTCGGCCAGTATGGGACCGGTGCCCACCCAGCATTTGTAAGGCATTTAGGTAGCTACAATAAGTAGCGACTCCAGGTTGAGAAGACCAGCAATAATGGCTGGGGGACCCACGTGTCACCCCTACACTGGCTAGATGATTGTCTACCTCTGTGATTAACACGTGGATGTGAAGCCAGCAGCCGGCTGGTAGGCCAAGGGCATCTAGGCCTGTCGTGCTTGGAGGAAAAAAAAATCTGGTAATGAAGGCATTAACATTTTTGCTTTCCAATACTCCTAGCTGCAGTATCTTCAACATGAAGTGCATCATATAACTTCAAATAAACTTTATGCATTTTGACATGCTTGCCACATAGAGGATATAGAATTCCTATTTTGTATAGAATAGAATAGATTTATTTAGCCTGGTGGAGTTAAGGGCATGTGGCCTTCTCTTCCACTCACCAGGACAAACATATGTTACATATGAATACAAAAAAAAATTACAATAATAGTCATATTAAACAATTAATTGTCTGTCAAATTGAATAATAATGAAAATATTGTCTAATAATACAATAAAATAAAATAAAAATTAAATTAATGATACAATGAATACAAAAAGGAATAACAGCTCGAATCTACTATACATAAAAAGAAAATTAAAAAAAATACGAAGAAAGTAATAAACTACAATGAATTAATCTACGCTTATTATATAAGGCATTAGGTAAATATATTAACAAATCTTAATCAAAGTTAAAATTGGGAAACACATTATGAGGTTCTTAATTAATAAATTAATGAGTCATTTTAACATCTTACCTCATATTTCATGTTTTTTCAAACACGGTAACTATAGTTTTCAAATGATCTTGTCATTCATTTTCATTAATTTCATTATAATTCATTAAAATGACTCATTAATTTATTAACAAATCTTAAGTCTATTTTTATTAAATAATGAAAAAAACACATTATTAATTCTTAAAAAGTAATAGTGAGTTGTTTCTGTTAGTAATTTTATTTTCAATTTGTTTCTGAAAAATGGTAAAATTTGGCAGTCTCTGACATAGGGTGGAAGTGAATTCCATGTTCTAGCAAGAGAAACTGTATAGACATCTTACTAAAGATTGCTGATTTGTCATGAATCTAAAAGCTTCAACTGCTGTTGGATAGGGATAGGAATGTATGAAGAGCTTATATCCACATAGTCGTGAACCTCTGCATTTGATAGTACCAGTGACTAATTTGGTCGGTTTAGTTAGTTAATTATTTAACTGTAAGCCCGGAAGGTGATTTGATCATAAAGTCATGCTCCATAGCCGAGTGGTTAAGGTAAGATGCCTTGGGACTTGTGCTGGTTTGATTCTCCGAGGGGGAAGAAATTTTCTCATGGAACTTCGGTCAGTATGGGACCACCCACCATCGTGAGGGATTTGAGTAGCGGCTCAAGGGTGAGAAAACCAGCTATGATGGCTGGGGGACCCAATATGCTGACCACATGTCACCTCTAACTGGCTGGATAATCATCTACCTCAGCCGATGTTTTTATTATTCATTTCATCATCTCAATGATGGATAAATTATATTTGAAGAGAAAAAATATATGTTCTCGTATAAGACTTGAAAGCATAATAATAGTCCCTTCGATTGGTTGCTGGCCAAGGGAAGGCAAGTACCAACTAAATTGGAAACATCATCTAGAAAGAATGATCAATTGAGTTGGTGTTTACTTGATGAAAATCCATATATATTAATTAAATAAAAATAAAACATCGTTTTATTTTTATTTAAGTAATAGAAAAAATGAGTTCAAATCGGATCACCAAAGCTGTTTATAATTATATACGAAGAGGACGAAGATCACTGGGCCGTCCTATGAAACGCTGGAGAGAAAATTTTCTATAGGATCATAACAGGCCTTGGCCTAATACTTGGAAGGAAGAAGAAGAAATATATGTTTGGACTGGGGTTTGAACGAAGCAACAGTTACGTAGCATTTGGCATTCGGGAATTAACAGTGTATATAAGAGAAAAATTTGCATATACATTGGAGTGTTCAGGTAGTTCAGGGGAAGAGCATTGGCCTAGAAAACCAAAGGTCCTGGGTTCAAACCCCAGTCTGAGTGTATATTTCTCTTCAATATGATTTATCCATCATTGAGATGTATGAAATGAATAATAAAAACATTGAAAGAGGCCATACTGGCTTTATAATGTAATGTAAAATTCCCAGTAAATGGCCTTCTTATTAAAGAAGCTGCCATTTGCAAGATCGAAGCAACGGTTTCGTAGCATTTGGCGCTCGGGAATTAGCAGTGTAAAAAAGTAAAGTAATCCCACTACAGGCCTCGGGAGGCCCTTGGGGTAGTAGGAGGTTAAGGCTCCCACTTTTTCTAGACAATCGGCACTTGATGTCAGCCCTGTGCGACCCTCAGAACAAGTGTCTGGTACTCATTTCCGTTAGAGGCTGACTCGACCCCAGGGCCATAGTGCTGCCAGAAGCTTTAGGTCAGTTTAAAATTCCTGACCGCACTGGGACTCGAACCCTCGAACTTCCAGTTTATAGCACAGTGCCTTAACCACTATGCTACGACGTGCCCCAATTAACAGTGTATATAAGAGAAAAATTTGCATTTAGTTTGAAGTGCTCGTAGCTCTTTGGTCTATAAAGCCAAAGGTCCTGGGTTCAAACCCCAGTCTGAGTGTATAATTTTTCTCTTCAAATATAATGTATTTAACATACGTGAAAGTGAGGCCAAACAGCTGGTTGATAGGCCGAGGGCCTTCTAGGTGTGTCATGCCATGGAGTTAAAAGAGGTTGAACATTAAACATTTCCTTCTCCTAAAACTGTAAGTAATTATAAATGAATTAATCTTAAAACCTAACTTTTCATCTGAAAGATTACATTTTGCCTATATGAATGAAATAAAAGCATTTAGTTGGCCTAAATATGAAGCTAACCTCAGTTACTAAATGAAATCTAATATCAGAAGTTCTACTTTCAGTGTCGTGCACACAATGCTCATTTTTTTAACAAATGTCCCAGTTTGCACCATCGATACGTCCTCTATGAGGGATCAGAAGCAGCTCTAGTTCTCTGGGCATGACTGATTCTATGATCTGCTGTCGTGAACTCTTTTATTATATTGCATATTTGTATATAATTGTAAATATCGCTACGGCTATAAGTGTATTTATTCATATTTGTATACAGTTCCTGTTGAAATCTAATTATTTATTGTATAATAAGGTATGGACTGTAATTCAGTTCTTTTACCTTTATTGGGCCCAGAAATTAAATACTTATTAATTTTTTTGTGATTTTTAAGTGTTTCCTTAAATACATTGAGTGAATTTATCAACCGAACTCTAAACAATGACCCCAGTTTTCTAATTTTTTTATTGTTTCCATAACACCTATAGAAATTGAGATTAAATTACAATAGTTCATACCTCACCTCATTCCAGTCTTCTAATTATATTATACTTTTTTTAAATTACTTTTCACTGAGAGTAATTATAATCTTCTAATTATACTGCAGTTTCAAAGCCTTGGCAGCTTCATCTGCAGTAATATCTCGTCGACTGATGTTATGTCGATCAGAAGAACTACTTCTTCTTTCGGTGGACCGATAAACCTCCGGATCCAGTCAGAATCCACAGAATTTTGAAGTTCATTCTTCTTGTAAGCCCATGTTTTCCCTTAATAGAGATTTAGGCGCTCTCCCCCTACAGGGAAGAATTTGAACCATACTAATTTAGTTACACTTTTTTTCATATAGATGTCATTTGAGTGGTCTGTGGTCAACGTTCCATCTCATACTGAATCTAGGAAACCAAGGTAGTACTAGGACGGGAAAATTCAGTAAATTTTGTTTAAAGGCCTTTCGTTCAGGCTTAAGGATATTTTATGAGCTTGAAAATCTTCAGAATCGGGATCCACGGCTTAAAGTCCCTCTCGGAGGACTTGCTCCTTGGATTTTTCCATCCTAAAAAATCCATCGACCCCGGCCGGGTTTGAACCTGCGACCCTTGGGACCAGAGGCAAGGAGCATAATTTCGAAGTTCGTAAGTTTTTCTTTCTTGTTTTTTTTTTTATGTGGAAGAATAACAAGAGAGAAAAACTTATGAACTTCACGGATTCTGACTGGATCCGGAGGTTTATCGGTTCCCAACAGAGGGAAAAGTAGTTCTTCTGATTGATGAGATATTACTGAAGATGAAGCTGCCAAGGCTTCGAAACTGCAGTATAATTAGAAGACTGGAATGAGGTGAAATGAAGTATTTTAGTTCGATCTTAAACCTCATAGTAATTTTTTTGTATAAAAGTTCAACCTATAGAAATGACTGAAAATTCACTGAATTGTTATGAAACCATAGACATGATTCAGACATCTGTTTTGTAATTAACAACCGTAGATTTTCAATGTTTATGGTTGTTTTGGAAACAATAAAAAATCAGAAAACCACGTTTGCGGTTTAGACTTCGGTTGAGAAATCCACCCATTATCCATAATTAATAATTGAGTTAGAATTTAACACCTCACCTCATAATTGTAGATTTCTCAAAGACATGTTTCAATACTTTTGTGTATA
Source organism: Diploptera punctata (assembly GCA_030220185.1). NCBI lineage: Eukaryota > Metazoa > Arthropoda > Insecta > Blattodea > Blaberidae > Diploptera > Diploptera punctata. The sequence goes on along the minus strand of JASPKZ010007278.1, from coordinate 1,032,066 downwards.
ATCTTCAGTTCCATCTAACTGTTCAATTCATGGTTGGCAATCCTATTGATTGCTTCTCATTCCCTCTGGTGGCTGACCAATGAACTTCCAAATTAAATATTTTTCCTGGGGAATTAAAAAATTTGCAATTTTTCTTTTATTTTTCTGGATGTGAATTTCCTCCCAAACTGTGAATTCGTAAGAAATGTTAAAAATGGAGAAGTAGATATATCTGCAACAGCTGCACATGCAGGGTCAGAAAAAACACAGAATTGAAGCACAGGCCAAGTTATTGAAATAGCTAAGTTCAATTAGTCCGAGATCCAGCTGCAAGATGTTCGAGTGTATGAACATAATCAGTTTTTTTTTTCATAAAATTGTGAATTACTGAATACGTTTTTGCCAAGTTGCCTATTAAAATTCGGCCGCCAGTATGTTTAATAAAATATTTATTTTTTTATTAAAAATAATTTGATTCACTTGTTATTAAAATAAATTATAATCCAGTTTGCAGAAATCGATGTATAGAGCTTGAAAAGTTTTGGTTGCCATTGCACACTTGGCCGTAAACCTCGCAGCTACAGCAGGCTGTGACACCAGTCAATAATAAAATGGCAGTAAGTATGTATTTATTGTTTTATATTGTTTCCTTGCAGTGGCAAGTAAAACCACTGCCCTTTATGTATACTACGTACAAAGTATATACAAAAATATATCCAAAAGGTAGTGTTAATATACATTATATGAAACAAATCACTGCATTTTAAATGAACTGAACTTATTTGAAACAATATAAAACAATAAATACGTACTTACTCCCATTTTATTATTGATTGGTGTCACAGCATGCTGTAGCCCGAGGTGGTTACGGCAAAGTGTGCAATGGCAACCAAACCTTTCCAAGCTCTACATTGATTTATGCAAACTGGATTATAGTTTATGTTAATAACAAGTGAATCAAATTATTTTGAATAAATTATAATTTAATTAAACATACTGGCGGCTGAATTTTAATAGGCAACTCGGCAAAAATGTATTCAGTAATTCACAATTTTATGAAAAAAATTGATTTTGTTCATACACTCGATGAACATAGTAATCTTGCAGCTGGATCTCGGACTAAATCAACTCACAGTTTGGGACAAAATTCACATTCAGAAAAATATTAAAAAAATCATGAATTTTGAAATTCCTGGGGAAAAAGATTAAATTTGGAAGTTCATTGGTCAGCCACCAGAGAGAATAAGAAGAATCTACAATTATGAGGTGAGATGTTAAATTCTAACTCAATTATTAATTAAAATAAACCCTCAAATATTAATCAAAACATGATCCTTAGCCTTAACTCTTTCTTCTTCATCTAGTGTGATGTCCCCATTCCGTCAGTTGAGTTTTGGACAAAACCCTCCATCTACTTAGCTCATTCTATGTCTCCTCTACCATCACTTCCATCCGTTTAACTCCTCTTTTCTTAACATTCTTCTTCCCATCCACGTCTCAGCCAACCTCTTGGTCTCTTCTGCTTCATTCTAAATTCCAGTGTTTTTCTTCATATCCTTCCAGTATTCATAATTTTAATGTGACTATACCATCTTATTAACAGATTTACAGCATTCTATACACAATTTTAATATAACTGCAAAAAGGTACAATATGGAAATCAATACAAAGAAAACTAAAATGATGGCCTTTTGTAGGAAATACCCTATACCTAGCAAAATTGTTTTAGACGATGAAATTTTAGAATGAGTAAACAAATTTAATTATTTGGGTTATAATTTAACATTTCAAAGATGAAGCTGATATATCAAAGAAAATCACAAATTTTACAAAAACAACAGGGATAATTAACTGTATAATGAAACCATCTTTAGTACAGAAAAACACAAGATTACGGCTTTATAAGGTTCTTTGCAAGACCAGTATTAAGATATGGTAGTGAAGCATGGACAATACGAAGAAGAGATGAAAGCTGAATAACAGCAAATGAGATGTGATTTATGCGCCATACAGCAGGTTGCACAAAGTGGGACCATAAAAGAAATGAGGAAATTATGGAAGAATAGGATGTAGAACCCATTCTCACCATATACAAAACTACCATAACAACTGGAAAGCCCATCTTCTACGATTGCCATCTCATAGAATTCCAAAAGCCATGCTTTGTTACTGCCCCAAGGCAAAAGATCGCTGGGATTTCCAAAAAAGCGTTGGATGGAAAATTCCTCTTTGAGACTGTAACAGGCCACATGGCCTAATACTTGCATGGATGATGATGATACCATGTTATTCTACCAAACCCCATTTCATCTTGCATTTTATTCAACTTCAAAATTGTAGCCTTAGTATTTTTATTAAATGATACTCATTTACAATTTGGCTATTAGCATCCTTAAACATGTGGAAAAGTTGGCAGTAGCAGAACACACTCTACTTGAAGGCCATACAGTACAATACAACAACACATATTATCTAACTGCACACACTCTTTTGCCCGTCTGCAACGAGAAGCCATTGAAATATTCAAACATCAGAATAGTTACAATAGAAAGGAAGAATCGTTAAAAGTCAACAAAGCATGAATACCAGTCTTCAAAAAAGACAGATGTAAACCCCTAATAGAACAATCTACTACAACATCAAACAGCAACCTCATTGGTGCAATGGAAGACCCTAATGCTACGCTATGGAATCTTATGTGATGGGTTTGAAAGTTCCAACCTTTCGGCTCTACCTTTCTCCACATTTAATTATATAGTTAATAATTTATATGTATATAGGATGAGACAGAATCTCACTCCCTTATAAAAAAGTTAAAATAAATAAAAGTGTTGATTCTTGTGTTTTACTTTTTATTCAATTCTAAAATGTTTTTATTTTATTTATACATAAGTACCTTTTGGCAACGGAAATGGATTTTATACGATGGGCCGTAAGAATTTCAAGAAGGGGACAAAATTAGGACTCAGTTATAAGAGAGAAAATGAAGATTGAAGACACTATTTTAGATTATATTAAAACTCAGCAATTAAGATGGTACGGACATGTCCAGCAAATGGAAGAGGATCGACTACCAAAATCTGTTTTGGAATGGAAACCTGAGGGAAGACCTAAAACCTCCTGGAGTCAGGGAATATGTTTATATATGAAGAAGAAACATCTACAACCAGGAGATTGGATGGACTGACAAAACTGGCTATTAGGAATCGGACGATGTCAAAGACATTAATCAACTGATGATCTATCTTATTTTATTTTATTATATTTTGTGTTATTAAATATATTACTAGTAATAATTAAATGCTAATAATATAATAAAATATTCAATTAAAATTAAAAAGAAATTTAATGCTCCATTCATTGAAAAAAAAAAAAAGAACTAAAAATTTAAAAATCATAAAATATTCGCCAACCTAATATCAATTTTAAGTTGTTTTATATAATCAAAAAATTGATGATTCAGTTTTCCTTTAATTTCCAGATTAGTGACGTATCTGCCCACCTGGGAGATTTTTCTCAATAGCCTGTTTTCTTTGAATTGTAATTTTTGTAATAATGTTTTAGCATCGCACCAGGAGCTAGCCGCATAAGTAGCAGAGCTCCTGATGAGTTGCTTATGCACCATATATTTAATATCCTAATGCTAACTAACCAGAAGGCACATATAATTTACGAAGTAGCGGACCACGCAGAGAACACATCGTGGATAAATGTATAAATAGGACAGGTAGTCGACAAAATTGCCAGTCTCAAGACAACCCTTGAGGATGCCAGATGCAGTCTCTGGCAAAACGTCGGGGAACCACAAGCCTCAAGATCACGGCCAACAGCCCAGAAATCTTCTACAAGATCATCATAATCACTGACCATGTCGACGTGAAGCTAGCTGTTAAGTCAAGTCCCTTCTAGGTAGGGTTAATAATAAATAGTTCAATGCCATTAATTTCCTTTATGAAATTTATAAAGATGTTGATAATGGTAATTATTTATAATTTACTTCTTATTTATGTCCACCGCTGTGGTCTCGAGGTAGCAGCTGCCTTGTCATGCTGCAGGCCTGGGTTTGATACCTGGTTGGGGTTTTTGCTCGCCTGAAAGTCAAATGTCAGGAAGCCTAGGGCCCAACAGTTCCCGAAAATCATCTGGCATCATCACCTTATCATTTCACTGGAGTCGAAAGCAACGGGAAGTTACCACACCTATAATTCTCTAGCTGCATAGCATGAAAATGCTATATTGCAGTGAAAGACCTGCCTTAGGGCAGAACACTATAGAATAGAACTTCTTATTTATAGGTCGGTCCATGACATGATTTCCATATTTGCCTCTGTTTCTAAGGAATGTAGGTTCAAATCTGGCCAGAGTCAATGGATGGATTTTTTTAGAGTGTAAAAATCCTGTAAGTGTGGGTTCCTTTGGAAGGGAACTAAAAACTGTAAATCTCATGTTGTAGAAGCATGTGCACCGCGTGATCCTACCAAACATTACATTGAGTTAGAAAATATTTTGTGACTATGTCCACATTCCTTTGCCCGGGCCCATAGAAGGCAAAGATTAATCCACCTTTCCTTTGTAAATTATTAAACATATAGTACTGAATGCTAAACAGTATTATAATCGTGGAAGCTGGAAGGAAAAAGGGGATTAATTTGGCTTGAGAAAGCTTTGGAATATAAATCAATATGAAACATGACGAGCTACACAATTAGTAAACATAAGTTAACTAAAAAGAAATGTAACTTATTAAATAGTCATAAGTCAGATAATTGAAATACAAATAATATAACAAAAGTTTATCTTCTTGACCAAAGAAAAGACATGAATGAAATAATATAAATCGGTCATCAAAAGAAAAAATCAATAACAATAAAAATAAACATACACACAATCCAGTCCAGCCAAGGGCTAGGGTTCACTGTCCTGGTTGCCCTACCCTGGCTTATGGGACTGATTAAACCAAACAGCTCCTTCAAGCTAGCATCAATCTGACCCCGACGAAACCAAAGTTGATGATGACACTGATATTCACTTGCACAGCTTATTTGAGGCCTTCAACAACAAGGGGAAGATGCGCAGTCACACGCAGCGCATAAAGAAGGGAGGGGGAGGTACGTAGGAGAGAGGATAATGAAGACAGGAATTTGGCACTGTTCTATAAGATCACTGTAGAGGGAAGAAACGATGACATAGTAGTTGCATAGTTTTACGTACCGAAAAGGTGATTTTGGTACACATGAAAAAATAAAATTGAGCAAAATTTGTCAGCCTTTTTTTACACCCAGATTTCAATGGCAACACTATACCGACTTTAGCTGTTAAAAGGTATTATTAAATAAAATATCTACAGGCATCAATGGCAGAAGATTACGAAGAGTGTATATAACAAGAAAACTGAAGGAGGAATATTTAAAATGGAGATTAAAGATAAATTTGGAGAAAACGAAGTATATGGTAATAGGAGATCAATCAAAAGATCTGATTTTAGAAGTTGGACATGGAGAAATAAAAACATGTGACAAATATGTATATTTGGGGACAAAAATTAGTGCAGACGGAAGCCATGATGCTTAAAGTAATGAGAGGATAAATAAAGGCAAATCTGCAATATCAAAATTAAACAGTGTTTTATGGGATAACAATAATTGTGAGTTCTAAAACAAAAACATTTTTAATATAATAATGAGTACAAAGAGATACAGCACAGAAACATGGAAATTAATATCTAGTAAATTAAATTCTGCAGAAATGGATGTTTGGGGGTGTTAAGCTAGAATTTCTAGAAGAGGTAAAATAAGAAACAGTGTAATGAAACAAGAGATAAATGTTCAAACTCCAGTTGTGGATTTCATAAAAACAAGCAATTATAATAATAATAATAGCTTTATTTTACCTGGCAGAGTTAAGGCCTTGTCTACCACTCAACCAGGTTAAAAAAAAATAGTCTTACATCTAAATTACAATATGTTATGAATACAATACAATTAATATTTATAATGTATTTTGATTTGCTCTAAATTTAACAAATTAAATATATAATATGTACAAGATATATAATAAAAAGAGGAAAAGATTAATGACATAGTATAAAATTAAATAAATAGAGAAAAATTAATTATTAGACAACAGGTAACTGTATAAGCGTGACTTAAAGGTGCCAAGTGTGCGACAACCCCTGATATCTTGAGGAAGGAGATTCCAGGAACGGGCAGAGGCTACTGTGAAGGAAGTAGAATAGGAGGAAGTGCTATGAAGAGGAATTGTTAGCAAACTGCTATCTTCTGACCTAGTGTCAATATTGTGGTAAGAGGATAACTTCTCAAATCTGGACGCCAGGTAAGTAGGAATGTAGGAATTCAGAAGCTTGAAAAGTAGTGAAAGAGAGTGCAATTTACGTCTGTCAGTAACACGGAGCCAAGAGAGGTTATTAAAGTGTTTGGAAATATGGTCATAACGGCGGATACTGAAAATGAATCAAATGCAAGCATTATGAACACGCTGCAGTCTCTGCGACAAGTCATAGTTTAGATCTTTATATATAACATCACAATAATCAAATTGTGGTAACACAAGATTCTGCACAAGGATTTGTTGTAACGAAACTGGGAGCAAATTATTTAAACGTCTAAGATAATGTAAGATGGAGAAAGTCTTTTTACATATGTGTTTCACTTGTGTTTGCCAGGTTAAATTTGTGTCTAGATGTAGTCCAAGATCTATTACTGAAGAAGAATAAGGGATAATTATATTATTTATAGTAATGTTTGGAAGTGTAGATATGTCAAAGGTTGTAAGCAGTCTTTGTTGTCCCATTAGAATTACTTGTGACTTGTTAGGATTTAAATGGGATGGTCATCTAAAAAGAATAACAGAATATAGATTTCCAACAAGAATCTAGAATGGGTGCCACTTTATAGAAGAAGACGGCCAAAAATAATATGGATTGAGCAGCATGAGGGAAAAAGGATTGGAATGACAGTAGATTAATTGGGTGCAGGAAGATGTTGCAAAACCTGCTAAATAAATTATAGGCAATAATTCTTAAAGAAAAATTGTATCAAATCCTTGAAATTTAAATGGGCAGATCATATAGCTCAAATGGGTGATAGTGGAAAAGCTTAAATTATTTTATTTGAAAAGAGCATTAGGAATGAGAAGAGGCTAGGTTAATATCTAGAAGTACCTAAAGGAATGGGATTCAATCACTTTAAGAGAGGGACCAGTGATGATCCTTAAATTAATATGACTTTCAGCCAATGGGTTCCATAAGCCATTGAATTATATTAATTTTTTTAGGAAAAAACTGGGTGAGAAATATAAATTTTGCAGTGGTTTTTAATTGATAATTATACTGAGTATTTTAAATTTCCAATGGTATCGTGTAGCTATAATTCGTATTGTATATTTTATTTTTCTCTTTCGTATAACAGGCATAAAGATCAATGTTTTTTTTTATACACAGTAGGCTCACTTGTGGATTTCGGTCTAATGCTTATTGGCGTTGCAAGTGTTGCCAAATCAGCTATTTTTACCTAAATATAGCTAATTTCGAATAAAATATACAATAAATTAACGTGCACATATAGTCATGCTGTATTTATACTATTGAAATTTTAGCATTTAATTTATAAAAACTGATTCGAGATAAATAGAAATCCAAATACGATCTATAAATGTACAGTGTTTTCGCAATAACAGTAGGAGTATGAAGGGAAACACTTCGTTCATATGCAGTTTTGTTCATTTAGGTCCAGATTCTGAAGTAATCATTTTTGGTGAGGTATTTTCATTGTTCAGATATCCGGTTCATTCAACTTGTTTTGTTCGAAACAGATATGAAAACTACTGTTGAAAAACCACAAAATGCCGTGAAACTGAGGACTGCAGCGGTGTTCATGAAGAAAAAACAAAGCAGTATGTTTACAATTTTAATTTGTATCTTTGAAATTCAATTTCGTTATTAACATATTTAGTGCCATTTATATTTTATGATATTTATCTTATAATTTAATAAATATATTAAACCAGATAATTTTTGTTACATTTTAATATTTAGTTGTTTTGCTGTATGGTGTTGGCTCTCCTAGCGTCCTGGCCGACGCTGTTTATATGCTCATTGGGTGGCCCAATTTTTTAATGAAGTGTAGTTTGTAATCAATAATTGTTTTGGTGTATTATATGTTGTTTAATTGTGTTTTAAACAGTAACTATTTGGTGTTGGGTACTAAAATGGAGTAAACATTAATATATAGAAACATTTAGTAGATATTAATTATCCATTTTTAAAGTATATTGGGCAATAGTTTGTCTTAATATAATGGGGTTAGATTTTGACGTTTTAGAATTTTGTAGAAAACTTCGTACTTCCAAACAACCTCCTTATGAATGTCCAGTAGCTGAGTGTGGAAAAGTATACAAAAGCCTTTGTGGTTTGCAATATCATTTAGTTAATTTTGATCATAATGCTCCAACGCCTCCAAATCCAACACCAACACCAGGCAAAGGTTGGTTCAAATAATTTACTAAATATTAAGCTGAACTTCAGAATATGACGCTCTATGATTTTTTTTTCATACACCACATTTACGATGCTGGATCTCCGGCTCTGACGTTTAGGTTATACAGGGGGTAAAGGGAGAAACTCACCCTCTACTGCCAATAAGGAAATTGTTGAATGGGAGTAGATGTCTGCCACAACCAATCACTGATCTTGATGCTGCCATAGCGCTCTAGTAAGGTTTGAAACAGCTGAGATGTTGTCAGCTGTATTTCTGCTAACTGCAAATATAAAGCAGCCCATCCCACTGAATATCCATACCGGCAACACTGTCATGAAAACGTCAGACCCAGAGATCCAGTGGTTGGAGTATACATACATTTGCAATTTTTAACATTTTATAGCGTTTTAAACATTTTGTGGCTGTTCTTAAAACATATTGTACAATTATTAAATATCTATGTATGTAAATTATGGTATTTATCTCTCATTGATTTTTTCTAAGTTTTACATGCGTGAATGCTTAATGAAATTTTTGCCAGATGGCAGGACATATCTGTGAAATCAATGTGACCAGCATTCACAATTAATTCCAAATCATATTTTAACCCTTCTCGGGCGATGATTTTTATGGCCCAGGGCAAAAGGTAAAATTTGAAAATAATTTCATATAAATGTTAATAAATTTTACTTAAATTGTGCATTTACTTATAGAAACAACATATATCTTGTTTTTTTTGTTGATATCCATCACTGATGTGCTTCAAAATTACATTTTATTATTTTACATAAATAATGTCACTGCGAGGGGGCACGCCGTAGTATAGTGGTTAAGGCACTGTGCTACAAGTCGGAAGGTCGAGGGTTCAAGTCCCGGTGGGGTCAGGATTTTTAAACTGACCAAAACCTTCTGGCGGCACTATGGCCCTGGGGTCGACTCAGCCTCTAACAGAAATGAGTATCTGATGCTTGTTCTAGGGGTAAAGGCAGCCGTCATGCAGGGCTGACATCATGTGCCGATTGTCTAGAAAAAGTGGGAACCTTAACCTCCCACCACCTCAAGGACCTCCCGAGGCCTGTAGTGGGATTACTTAATGTCACTGCGAAAATGGTATAAGCCTCACTGGCCTGTTTAACTGTACACTTTTTGATCACTCCATATTAGTAAGTTATTGTGTGAAAAGTTCCTTCACAAAGTACTCATAATAACAGCAATATGAATAAATAATAATAAGAATAAAAATACCGGTAATAATAGTAATAATAATAATAATGATGTAAATAGTGCACCTTGATAAGGAAGAATTTTCATAACTGATATAGGTAAGCCTATATTGATGGTTTCTTATTTTTCTAAGAATGATGTAAAGTAAGATTGGAGAGTTTTTGTTCCTAAAAATTCTTCTCTGTATGATAAATTTATGTAGGCTACAACATATTCAAGGGGGCACGCCGTAGCGTAGTGGTTAAGGCACTGAGCTACAAGCTGGAGGGTCGAGGGTTCAAGTCCTTTTGGGGTCAGGATTTTTAAACTGACCCAAACCCTCTGGCGGCACTATGGCCCTGGGGTCGACTCAGCCTCTAACGGAAATGAGTACCAGACGCTTGTTCTGGGGGTAAAGGCGGCCGTCACGCAGGGCTGACAACCCGGCTGACATAAAGTGCTGATTGTCTAGAAAAAGTGGGAGCCCTAACCTCCTACTACCCCAAGGGCCTCCAGGTCTGTTGTGGGATCACTTTACTTTATTTTTACAACATATTCAAAGTACATATATCAGACAAGAAATGGATGCACAAGAAACTGTTATCGAAAGGATAACAAAGAGAGCTCTACAGTGGTATGGACATGTACAACGGATGTCGGAAGACCAGTGGCCTGAACATGTATTAGATTGGATGGTACCAGGCAGACGGAAGAGGGGGAGAAGTAGAAGAACATGGTATGAGGGAATATATGATGCCATGATAAAGAGGGGTATGGAAGAAGGACAATGGGAAGATAGGAATCTCTGGAAAGCAGGAATCAAGGGCGAACTGCTGTAAAGTGGAAAGCCTGTATTAAGTAATGATACATTTTGAAACGCATCTGGATGTAGAGCAGGTTTTGACACACAAGTTTCACAGAAATAAATTGTCTTTTTCTTCTCACATTTTGTTCTGCATACAACACAGGAATTTGCCCAAGAACATTTTGATGTTTATTAGAAGTTGGACCGGGATCTAAATTACTCACCTCTACCCAGCTAGGTGCACTATTGTTGGCGATGTCACTTATGTCACTCTCGAATTCACTTTCACTACTTGACGATATTTTGTAAGAATTGCCTTCACTGTCGCTAAATAACAATTCTGAAACTTCACTACCACTTTCATTCACTGCTTGTTCTATTTCCTCACTTGTAGTAAGTTTTCTTTTTGCCATTTTACCGAGAAAAATAAGATAAATATGTTAAGAATGAATCACAGTAATATGTAATGACGCACTACCCAAGAACTCCATTGATTACCTCAGCAGAAAATATTCCTAACTGAATTAAGAAGGGAATTGCCCACTCAGAATGGTATTCTACTGCCATCTCTTGAAAAATGTATGGAACTACATGGACCAGATGTGCCAGCAAAGTAGGATGTATTTTTCCGACCCATATATGGATTTCTGCCTGTGACGGAAAGGACAGGCGACCCATATATAGGTGTTCGCCCGCGAAGGGTTAAGAAATTCACTTCATTTTGTTAGGTTCTGATGGGACAAGTTAGTGTACACCAGATTAATATATAGTTTATTATTGTTCGTCTGGTTTAACTTTGCAAGAAATAGAACTCTTTAACTATCTTGGTTCAGATATAACATATAGCTATGATTGGGATATAAATAATAAATTAAACTGATATCAAATGAGTGTGGCACCATAAGAAGAACCCTCCGAAAGCCTCGAAGAGAAACTCAGCTCAGGTTTTATAAAAGTATGGCTGTTCTTGTTCTTTTATATGGATCTGAATCTTGGGTACTTACAAAAAAAGATATCTCGCACATTCAAGCCACTGAAATGAAATTTTCAAGATACATAAAAGGATGTACACACATGGATAGATTACACAATAAACCAATAAGAAATGAACTGGAGATATTTTCAATACTCGATAAACTAGAAGAGCACAAATACCAATGGAAAGTACATTTAAACAGAATGGACAATACAAGATTACCCAAAAAGATCAACACCTACAAACCACATGGAAAAAGATCTTTGGGACGGCCAAGGAAACAATGGACTTGAAACCGGAACAGATTGCATTGACCTAATCCTGGAAAGGAAAGAAGAAGAAATTTGTAGAAGGAGACAGCTGTGCTCACCTCTCTCGCTCTCACCAGTGTTGTCGGTGTTTGTTCACCAGATGTTAATGGGAGTAAGGGGGGAAGACGAAAACGGACAACAGGGTGGGTTCTTTCTTTTGTAACTGGGCAAAAGCGGTTAAGGATCTACCCTTCTTATATCTCCATCTCTCTCTTTGCCAAGTTAAGCCAGATATGCAATAGATAATTGACTTGTAATTTATTTTGTTAGATTAGGAATGGGGAATTTGGTGTACACCCTTAGACAAAAAAAATGAGTCTCCGCAGGTTCTATCAACTGATCGGGGAACTTCGTGAGCACTCGCGGAAGCCGTGTTAACATCAACACATTTTTAGTAACTGTACTGGGTTGTTTGATAGTTAACGCAGTGCACACTCAAGCAACATGAAGGAGAGAGCTTGCTTTAGTGTGTTTCTGTGGTCGAGAGATTTAACAGACATCATCTGCATTCATAACGTCACGGGTTCAGTTCCCGTTCTACTTTTTTTTTTTTTTAACTGAATGTTAGAATAGCATTTTGCCTGTAATATAGTATCATATTTAATTTTATATTTGAGTTTTATGGCTTTAATGCACAAACGAAACACACAAAAACATAAATTAAAACCTTCTAATAAATAAATGAAGAAAGAAAATAATATCTTCTACAATTAAAACTTTAACAAAAAAATCAATATTGGGTGTATGAACCCTCAGCATCTATTACCACCCTCAATCTGCAGAGCATTGATGCATTCAAATTTCTACAGGCAAATGGACGATTGGCTAGAGCATCCCAGATGTCTTGAATTTGTGTCCATAAGCCATATTTCATCTGCAGGCCAATTAGAGTTCATCTCTATTTTCATCTTAGCCCACCATTTTCGATTGGATTCAAATCTGGTGAACAGGGAGGCCAATCTATCACTCTGATATCCTGCCTCTCCGAGAAAAATTCATTAGAAACTTTTCTAACTGAATCAGAGCTCAATATGTATTTTCTATTTTTTATTGTATAATTTTTAATTAAATATGGGTTCGATTATTTTTCCACTCTATAGACATAGATTGTTTTTGCACAAAATTCTGTATTAAATTGTTAATATTCAGTCAGTGGCATTTATTTTGCTTCAAATTGGCTGTATATGTTTCCAATAGGATGAGAGATTAAAATGTATATGATATAATAAAGATAATAGCCTAAAAATGAACATTATGCATTTTTTTTCATTTTCCCAACAATTTGTAATGTGTGGGTTAATCTCTTTTCTGGGCAACCATTCAATTACTGAAGCCTGTAATGTCGATGCTGTTTTTGATAGGGAGGAAGAAAGGACGAGGATCCCATCACTCCCGCCCGCCGACATCGACTGCCGATCTATTGACCTCTCCCACAAGAGAAGGCCTGACGTATGCAGAGGCACAGAAAATGGTTGAATTTGAAGTGGATGGGAAAATAACAAGAGTGAGCATATATGAACCATTGCCACTCATGTCAAAGGAAGAATTTGAAGCTACTTATGGAAGCAGTAATGAAAATGTGAGTAATTTTATTAAAAAAAGCATACATTTCTTCTTCTTCTTCTGCTTCATGAAATTAGGCCTTTTGACCTGTTTTCACATCAAGTGGGATTTAATGAAACCTTCCATCTAGTAAATGGGCGTCCAACATTTCTATGTCCTATTGGTTTGTACTTTAGTAACAGCTGAGGGATTCTATCTGTAGGCATTCTCTTGACATGTGCATACCAGTTGTTTCTCATGTTGTCAATTCTATTTGTTAAATTAAAAATATTTAAGTCCTTCCTAATATCCTCACTTCTTTTCTTGTCCAAAATTGTCACACCCGCTACTGAACGTAGGAACTTCATTTATGCAGTTTCTATTTTCCTTCTGTCTGAACGGTTAAGAGTCCAATTTTCACTTGCATATGTTAAGACAGGTACTGCCATAATTTTGTAAAATTTTAGTTATACATTTCTTTTATCAACTTTTATAAGATTCATGATGTGTTCCGTTGAGGTATTATTCAAAATTAATATAAAATTATGGAATATTCACCTGAAAGGTCTGTCTCCTCAACTTAACGCTACAGTTAAATGTTTAAGTTGAGGAGACGGACCTTTCAGGTGAATATTCCATAATTTTATATTAACATTTCTTTTAACTTAAAATTGGTAGGAATTCATAGTGTGAGGTATTTTATCATAAATAATGTCACGAGGGATTTCCATATCATTGATATATTCACGAGTCACGAAATGACGAGTGCATTTTTCTAGATGATTTGGAAATCAAGAGTGGCATTTGTTAGGACTATTCAACAAATAAAATTATGGTGTTTACTCAAAAATCATTATTTAAATATAGTTATTTTAAAATATTTATATATTTAATGTATCGGCCGCGGTGGACTAGTGGTTATGCTCCTTGTCTCTGGTCCCGAAGGTCGTGGGTTCAAACCTGACCGGGGTCGATGGATTTTTTTTAGGACGGAAAAATCCAAGGAGCAAGTCCTCCGGGAGGGACTTTAAGCCGTGGGTCCCGAGTCTCAAGATTTTCAGGCTCGTAAAAAAATCCTTAAGCATGAATGAAATGGCCTCTAAGCAAAATTTACTGAATTTTCCCGTCCTAGTACTACCTTGGTTTCCTAGATGTCAGTATGAGGCGGAACACTGACCACGGACCACTCAAAATGACATCTATACAAAAACAAGTGTAACTAAATTAGTATGGTTCAAATTCTTCCCTGTAGGGGGAGAGTGCCTAAATCTCTGTAAAGGGAAAACATGGGCTTACAAAAAAATATATATTTAATATAATGGCGATGTTAGAAAACAAATCGGAAATATGTGGTTATGTTTCATCCATTTATCCAGTACAACTTGATCATATAAGATCTATCTTCATAGCATTTGGTGTGCAGGAATTAACAGCGTATATAAGAGAAAGATTTGTGTTTAGATTGGAGTTACTGAGATAGCTCACTTAGTAGAGCATTTGCATAGTTTGCGAAAGGTTGTGGGTTCAAACTGCAGTCTGAGCTTATAATTTTTCTCTACAAATATAATTTATTCATCATTGAGATGTATGAAATGAATAATAAAAACATTGAACAAAGCCATACTGGCTTTATAATGTAATGTAAAATCTCCCAATTAAATGTCTTCTTAATAAAGGAGCCACCATTTGCAAGATAGAAGCAAAGGCTTTATAGCATTTGGTGCACGGGAATTAACAGAGTATATAAGAGAAAGATTTGCATTTAGATTGGAGTTGCTCAGATAGCTCACTTTTTAGAGCATTTGTCTAGAATATGAAAGGTCTTTAGTTCAAACTGCAGTCTGAGCATATAATTTTTCTCTTCAAATATAATATACTTGTTTGTTTTGTTTAGGGAGGAAACCAGTCATCAGTGGATGTACGACAGACTATGCTGACAACTGAAGAAAAAGTTCGGCTTCCTGAACCGAGTTATACAGTATTAGACTCGTATAATATTAGTGACGCACCTCCAAGGCCCAATGCTTACATCAGGTACTGTGCCCTCAGTTTATTTTGTTTCCTACTGAATGATATCCAGTCCCCATATCCATCCAAACATTTTTTTTTCTTGAAGAATGAGTTATTTTTTTATATATGTATTGATTTAGGCTTTCACGGCCAGAGTTGCTATGATGATCTTGAAGAAGATTTCCAGGCTATAGGCCGTGGCCTTGAGGTTTGAAGTTCCCCGATGTTTTGCCAGAAACTGCGTCTGGCATCCTCAGTTATGTTTTCTTAAACATGAGAAAGATCCCTCCCATTTTCAACCGACATGACTACTGGATATTTGTTGGAATCTCCATTTATAACATTGCCATCTGGTGTTGATTTGATGAACTTCACAATCAGGTCCCGTTCATCAGGAATTTCGAAATTCATGGATTTAAATTTGTTCTTCTGAATATATATCTTCTCTCAAACTGTCAATTCTGTACCGTATTCGGCCTTAGTTTATGTTGTACAGTAAACAAAGTCATAAAAGTTATCCTTCCACAGGCATCTTTGATAGGTGGAGCGTCATCTGATGTTTAACGTATTCAACACGAGTGGTCATGTTGAAATAACTGAATTTCCCTCTTCGTCAACTGACATGTGCGAAATGATGTTATATTTAAATTTACATAAATTTATACTTACTGTTCACCATTGTCATTTTTTCATATGTTGTATTGTGTTTTATATTGGCCGCAGTGGACTAGTGGTTATGCTCCTTGCCTCTGGTCCCGAGGGTCGCGGGTTCATACCAGGCCGGGGTTGATGAATTCTTTTAGTATAAAAAAATCCAAGGAGCAAGTCCTCTGGGAGGGACTTTAAGCCGTAGGTCCCAAGTCTGAAGATTTTCAGGCTCGTAAAAGATCCTTAAGCCTGAATGAAAAGGCCTCTAAGGAAAATTTACCGAATTTTCCCGTCCTAGTACTACCTTGGTTTCCTAGATGTGAAGACTAGTTTGATTATTTTAATATAATAAATTTGGGAATTTTAACATTATGAGGTTTAACTAATAAAAATCAAATGAATCGTGAATTCTTCTTACCTCGTACATTTATGTTTTTTTAAACACATTAACACAGTATCAGAGAAAAATCTTCTCCATTGTCAACTGTTTTCACGACTGTCAATTTAAAGGTGGGTTGTTGGGTGTGATGTCCCAAGTTGTAGATTTGTGATTGTAATAATTTGAATCACTGTAATTCTGCCACGGCACTAATGACTCCCGTCAGGGGAATGAGGAAAAGTTTCTTACACAAACAAATAACGACACTTTATTAACAGTTAAACTAAAAGTTATTTTATTAAAACTCTCACTTCCGTTAAGATGAATCTTGTAGATTAATAATTCAAAAGACTCCGGCTTAGGTTAATAATTTTCACTTATAGGAGATTACCATTTTATGTATATTATGGATGACAAATTCCTTCAAGTATTATACTTTATTTCCACTTATGGACTATTTGTATTCAAGATGGATGAATTTTATATTACTATATAAATTTCCATAACTTCAACACTATTCTTTCAACTAATATCAAGAAAATAAACCACTATTCTCTCATTTCTTGAGGAGCAGTTGCTTAACATGACTGACCTCCTTCAAGTATTGAGGCCATCTTCTTATTTCAGTTATAACCTCGAGGTTCTGATTGGTCCAACTGAAAAGGAAGGAATACTGCTAGCTGACTCCTATCCAATTCGTCCAATCCCATTTATTTCTTTATAAAAAAATATCAATTTGAATATTCAAAGTATTTTACATATTAAATTTGAAGAGAAAAATTTTTTTTTTCGCCTAGACCGGGACTCGAACCCGGGACCCTTGGCTTTCCGGGCCAAGTGCTCTACCAACTGAGCTACCGAGGCGAGTTACGATCTAGACGCAAATTTTTCTCTTATATACGTTGTAATTCCCTATCGCCAAATGCTTTTGAAACCATTGTTTCTATCTTTGCAAATGGCGGCTTCTTAGTTAAGAAGACATTTATTGGAAATTTAACATTACTTTAAAAGCCAGTAAGGCCTCTAATAATGTTTTTATTATTAATTTAACATTTCTCAATGAAAGATAAATTAAATTTGAAGAGAAAAATTTTCGCCTAGACCGGGACTCGAACCCGGGACCCTTGGCTTTCCGGGCCAAGTGCTCTACCAACTGAGCTACCGAGGTGAGTTACGATCTAGACGCAAATTTTTCTCTTATATACGTTGTAATTCCCTATCGCCAAATGCTTTTGAAACCATTGTTTCTATCTTTGCAAATGGCGGCTTCTTAGTTAAGAAGACATTTATTGGAAATTTAACATTACTTTAAAAGCCAGTAAGGCCTCTATTTTACATATATTGCATCAGTTAGAAAAACATCTAACTGTATTAACAGTTTATATTGACCATTGAATTTTTTTTATATACTTATAAAAAATTTGAATTCTCTAAATCAATCTTATGTCCATTCTTCATATAAATAAATATAATTATATTTAAATATTAAATAAACAAAACAAAAAAAACCCTTATTATTATTATTATTATTATTATATGGAAATAAATATCCAGTTTTAAATTTAATCTTTTGCCAGTAATTAGTTTGGATAATCACCGGCAAAAAAAAAAAAGAAAAAAATTGACAGTAATGAAAACAGCTGACGATGGATAAGTTTGTTCTCCGATACTGCGATGCTGTGTTTAAAAAAACATAGATGTATAAGGTAAGAAGAATTCACAATTCATTTAATTCTTAGTTTGATTATAATGTTTCTATTCCAAGTACAACTGCTTAGAGGTTGTTATATTTGTAGATTTATCGAGAGGTCAGCTGAAGAGCTTGATGGTGAAGTGGAATATGACATGGATGAGGAAGACTGTGCGTGGTTGAGCATTATTAATGAGAGACGTGCAGCCGCCGGTCTGTCTGATGTACCAGTTGACACATTCGAATTACTCATGGATCGGCTTGAAAAGGAATCTTACTTCCAAGTAAGTTCTGTCATTTTAGTTACTATTTATATGATTTTATTATAAAGGTAGCATTTCTCACTGAAGGACAAATTATATTTGAAGAGAAAAATATGCACCTAGACTGAGGTTCGAACCCAGGAGCTTTTCAGCTTTGTATGCTAATGCTCTAACTGTCAGAGCTATCCTAGGCCTCCAATCTAAATGCAAATTTTTCTCTTATACATTTTAATTCCTGTGTGGCAATTAAGAAGAAGAATATAAGGTATATTTGAAGAGAGGAATTATACACTCGGACTGGGGTTTGAACCCAGGACCTTTGGCTGTCTAGGCCAGTGCCCTACCACTGAGCTATCTGGGAATCTCCAGACTAAACACAAATTTTTCTCTTATACATTGTTAATTCTCGAGCGCTAAATGCTACGAGCATTTGCTCAATCAGCTCAGTGGTAGAGAATTGGCCTAGAAAGCCAAAGGTCCTGGGTTCAAACCCTAGTCTGAGAGTATAATTTTTCTCTTCAAATATAATTTGTCCTTCAGTGAGAAGTGTTAAATTATTAATAAATAATCATAGAATATCCAATCCAATCCAAAGTAATTCTGGCCGAAGACAGGTCCTTCACTGCAATCATAGCATTTTCATGCTATGCTTGCAGCTTTACTAGGGAGTTGTGTAGGTGTGGTAGCTTCCCGTTGCTTTCCACACCGGTGAAGGATGATGATGATTATGATAATGGTAAGGATGATAATGATAAGGATGATGGCCATATGATTTCGGGGACCGTTTGGGCCTTAAAGTTTTCCTGACATTTGTCTTACAGGTGAGGAAAAACCTCGATAAAAATCTCACCCAGAAAAACTGCCCCAACCGGGGATTGAACCCGGGCCCGCTGCGTGACAAGGCAGCACGCTACCTCGAGACCACAGCGGTGGACAATCATAGAATATAAGGTGATAAAATTTTATTTACATTGTCCACTGCTTTGGTCTCGAGGTAGCATGCTGCCTTGCACACAGCAGGCCTGGGTTCGATCCCTAGTCAGGACAAGTTTCCCGAGTGATCTTTTTTTTTTTGGTTTTTCGTCACCTATAAGGCAAATGTCAGGAAACTTTAAGGCCCGAAAGGTCCCCAAACATCATCTGGCCATCATTATCATCATTAACATGTTAAGTTTAGGATTAAGGCCTCTCCTTGAGTATCATTACCATCATCTATCATCACTGGGGCAGTGTAACTCTGTCTTCCAGGTGCCCCAACCTCAGAAGTGGGTTACGGTGCCCCAACCTCAGAAGGGGGTTACAATAACGCCATGCCAGGAGAGAATAGCACAATGTCGAAATGACAACATGGTGACATTGAATTAAAGAAAAATACTCAAACTATGGGGGGCACGCCGTAGCGTAGTGGTTAAGGCACTGAGTTACAAACCGGAGGGTTGAGGGTTCAAGTCCCATTGGGGTCAGGATTTTTAAACTGACCCAAACACTCTGGCGGCACTATGGCCCTGGGGTCGACTCAGCCTCTAACGGAAATGAGTACCAGACGCTTGTTCTGGGGGTAAAGGCGGCCGTCACGCAGGGCTGACAACCTGGCTGACATCAGGTGCTGATTGTCTAGAAAAAGTGGGAGCCTTAACCTCCTACTACCCCAAGGGCCTCCGGGCCTGTTGTGGGATCACTTTACTTTACTTACTCAAACTATGAGGTATTGTTTAAATATTATTTTTAATTTAAAAAAATTTAATTTTGATCTCATCAAGAATTAAACCATGTCTTCTGACTTGTAACCTATTGTCTTCATCAAATAGGTAGTTATATATTTTGTTATGTTACAGAGTTGTGGCAAAGGGGGAGACGGAGCTACTCCGGCTGTAATTGACGATGATGCAGTGTGTTGCATCTGTATGGACGGTGAATGTCAGAACTCTAATGTCATACTGTTCTGTGACATGTGCAATTTGGCTGTTCATCAGGTAACCATGCTCAGCTTTACATATTTCATCACCACAGATGGCACTCCAGCCCCGGCCACCACCAAGATCTTTCTTCATTCATCCCTATCCAACACATTCCTTCTCTATCCTCTATCACCAAACTTCTCTACATTTTTTCATTAATATTTAAAGGAAGTGACATTCATCATCATTCTCTTATAATGTATGGGGTGTGCCGTAGCGTAGTGGTTAAGGCACTGCGCTACAAGCCGGAAGATCAGGGTTCAAGTCCCGGTGGGGGTCAGGATTTTTAAACTGACCCAAATCTTCTGGCGGCTCTATGGCCCTGGGGTCAATTCAGCCCCTAACGGAAATGAGTACCAGACACTTGTTCTGGGGGTAAAGGCGGCCGTCACACAGGGCTGACAACCCGGCTGACATCAAGTGCTGATTGTCCAGAAATAGTGGAAGCCTTAACCTCCCACTACCCCAAGGACCTCCTGAGGCCTGTAGTGGGATTACTTTACCTTTACCTCTTATTGTGTCCTTTTGGAAGGTCGATTCCAAATATGCCTCCAACCATCTCTATCTTCCCATGCTTTGCTTCTTTTTAGTTCTTCCCAGTCGTATTCTCTCTCTTGTTAATTTTTCTTCCCTTGTATATCTATCTTTCTTGTGGTCATTTTTCTTGTATTAGAGATTTAACAGTCTTTGTGATAGTCTTTCCTTTTCCATTCTTTTTAAATGTACAAACCATTTTAGTCTAATTTTTCTATGTCTGTTATTAATTTTTCTATACTTAATATCTCCCTGATTTTGTTATTCCTTATTCTATCTCTCCTTGTTTTATGTATCATTCCATGTAAGAATTTCATTTCTGTAGCTTGGATTATGCTCAATTCCTTCTTTGTATATGTTCAAGTCTCAGGTGCATGTGTTAGAACTGGATATTATGAGGTTTATTTTAATTGATAAATGGAGCTAAATTTTTACGACTCGGCTCATAATTGTAGATTTCTTGAAGACTAGTTTTGATGGAATTTATAATGATATGAACATAATGTATCAATGGTTATTTTAGACAAAGAAGAATACAACAACAGAATGGAAAAACTTTTGGACTCTGAAGAATATACACAGATTCAATCAGACCCCCTTAACAAAGCCATTAAAGAAGTAGACAACACTCTCAAGAATATCAATCACATTTTAACTAAGAAAGACAAGTTTCATCTGAAGGTTTCAAATCCAAAAATTCCCAACATCCACGGACTCCCGAAAGTGCACAAAGAAGGGAAGAAAATGAGGCCGATAATTAACAACATAGGATCTCCTACATATCATTTATCTAAATGGTTATGTAAGGAATTTAATAAAATGAAGGGATTTGAAACCTCTGCAATAGAAAACTCTTATGAATTGGTAGATAAACTAGAAAACATAAAACTACAATCTTCAGACAGATTAGTTTCATTTGATGTTGTTTCCTTATTTCCAAGCATTCCAAAAGACCAAACTATGGAAATTTTTAGAGATTTGGATGGAAAATAATAAAATTGAAAAAGTAAAGATAGTCGAATATAAAACTTTAACGAAATTATGTATCGATAATATGTTTTTCACCTACAATGGAAGATTTTATAAACAAAATTCAGGACTTTCGATGGGAAACCCTTTATCTCCATTCTTAGCTAATCTATTCATGGGGAATTTTGAACACAAGATAATTAACGGACATCGTTTAATTTTCAAGTTCTGGTGCAGATATGTGGATGACATAATTGCAATAGTTAATCATAAACAGATAGATGATGCATTAAAATTATTGAACATTCAAAGTCAATAAATTAATGAGTCATTTTAACATCTTACCTCATATTTCATGTTTTTTCAAACACGGTAACTATAGTTTTCAAATGATTATACAGAAGAACAAATTTAAATCTATGAATTTCGACATTCCGGATGAACGTGACCTCATCTCGAAGTTCATCGAATCAACACCAGATGGCAACGATATCTCGAAGTTCGTCAAATCAACACCAGATGGCAACGTTATAGAGGGAGATTCCAACGAATATCCGGTAGTCATAATGGCGGTTGAAAATGAATGACAAGATCATTTGAAAACTATAGTTACCGTGTTTGAAAAAACATGAAATATGAGGTAAGATGTTAAAATGACTCATTAATTTATTAATTAAGAACCTCATAATGTGTTTCCCAATTTTAACTTTGAATTCAAAGTCAAACTATAAAGTTCACTATGGAAAAGGAAATCAATGGAGAAATACCATTTTTAGATCTCAACTTAAAAAGGAATGAAGAAAATAAGATAGAATTTGGAATTTACAGAAAGAAGACACATATAGATAACTACATAAAAGCTTTAGGTTTCAATCACATAGCTCATAAAGAAGCAGTTTTCAATAGTTTGACACATAGATTAGTGAACATACCAATGAACAAAGAAAATTATGAAAAAGAAAAAGAACACATAATCAATGTAGCCACGAAAAATGGTTTTGCTATAAAAATGATACTCAAAAAAATAAACAAGTTCAAAAGACAAAAATTTATTAATCAAAGCACTCTTCTAAAAGTAAAAGAAGATAATGTAAAATTTAGAAAATTCACATATCATCCATTAAAACACCACAAGTTTCAAAAAAAATTTTAAAGATTTCAACATAAGGTTAGCACCCAAAAATGACTACAGCATCAGTAGACTGATTAGACCTAATAAGAATGAGAAAATTAAAGAATGACATTGGTTATTTTAGACAAAGAAGATTACAACAACAGAATGGAAAAACTTTTGGACTCTGAAGAATATACACAGATTCAATCAGACCCCCTTAACAAAACCATCAAAGAAGTAGACAACACTCTCAAGAATATCAATCACATTTTAACTAAGAAAGACAAGTTTCATCTGAAGGTTTCAAATCCAAAAATTCCCAACATCTACGGACTCCCGAAAGTGCACAAAGAAAACAAATCAGGGATTTATCAAATTAAATGTGAAGAATGTGAGAAATTCTACATAGGAAAAACTAAAAGAAATTTGAAAACTAGAGTTAAAGAACATCTCAGGAATGTCAAGAAAGGGGAAGTAGAAAAATCTGCAGTGGCTGCCCATGCATGGTCTGAAAAACATCTTATCGAGAAAGAAGCAAAATTATTAAAACAAATAGAAAAACCAAAAGAACTTACTGTTTGGGAAAAGATCTACATTCAAAAGAGCGAAAAGAAGAAATTAATGAACTTTGAAATTCCCGGTGAGAATGACCTGGTTTCGAGGTTTTTCAGTCAGCCAATGGAAGGAGAGAAGGACAACTCTTCAAGACGACAGAACAACGGTCGTGATGATACTGAGGATGGAACAGAAACTATGTTCCGAAACTAGTTTATAATCAAATAAGAAGAACAATATGAGGTGAGTGATAAACATATTCTACCTTAATAATGTATCAAATTTATTTAATATTTCAAGGAAGTTAACACTATGAGGTTTATTTTAGATAATATGAGTTAGATATGCACTACTCACCCCATATTTGTAGCTTTTTTGATGATGGGTTTCGATGCCACCCACCAATTCAACAGTTAGATGGAGCTGAAGATAATATGCAGAGGTATTGAAACATGTTAGTTTATTTACAGTCTGATCATCTTACCTCAATATTAATGTTGATTTGTTCTTGGACATGTTTCAAAACAATTCTGTTTTATCGTCAGCTTGTCCAGACTGGTTAGATTTATGTTGCACACCCTGGATGTCGATGTCAGCTCCATCCTGTGGTTGGCCAAAGAACCTCTAAACAAGGTCATGCTCCGTCGGTATTTCAAAATTCATAACTCTGTTTTTGTTCTTCTGAATATAGATTTTTTCCCAAATAGTCAGTTCTTTTGTATTTTCTAACTGTTTTAATAATTTAGTGTCTGAATTTATATTATGCTTTTCAGACCAAACATGAGCAGCAACTGCAGATTTTTCTATTTCCCCATTTTTAATATTTCTTATGTATTCTTTGGTTCTAATTTGTAGGTTTCTTTTTGTTTTTCCTATATATAACTTTTCACAACCCATGAAAAAATCTATATTCAGAAGAACAAAAACAGAGTTATGAATTTTGAAATACCGATGGAGCGTGACCTAGTCTGGAGGTTCTTTGGCCAACCACAGGATGGAGCTGGACATCGACATCCAGGATGTGCAACATAAATCTAACCAGTCTGGACAAGCTGACGATAAAACAGAATTGTTTTGAAACATGTCCAAGAACAATTCAACATTAATATTGAGTTAAGATTACCAGACTGTAAATAAACTAATAAAATAACCTCAAAATATCACTTCCTAAAATTAAATATTGAAGTATGTCTTTGAGAAATCTACAATAATGAGGTGAGGTGTTAAATTTATATATTAAATTTGGGAATTTTTAACATTATGAGATTCAATTAATAATAATTAATTGAATCATGATTTTTTCTTACCTCATACATCTATGTTTCTTTAAACACAGCACTGCAGTATCGGCGACACTTTGTCGTCGTCAACTGTTTTCACAACTGTCAATTTTTTCTCCTATTTTCCGGTAATTATCTAGACTGCCATCTGGTGTTCTTTTGAAGGAATTCCTCTTCAAACTGCCATCTGGTGTTATTTTGAATGAATCATTTCCTAAACTGCTATCTGTTGTATTTTTGAAGAACTTTGTAATCAAGCTTGGTTCTTCCGGAATCTCAAAGTTCATAGTTCTAGTATGGTTTTTTTTAATATATATTTTTTCCCAAACTGTTAAATCCAAAGGTTTAGATAAATGTTTTAAAAGTTTTGCTTCTTTTTCAATCCTATGATGCCCTAATAAACTATGTGCTGCTATAGCTGATTTTTCAATTTCTCCATTCTTCATGTTTCTGAAGTGTTCTTTTTTACGAGTTTCCAAGTTCCTTTTTGTTCCTGAAGTTCATAATAAGTTTCAAAAAATTTTCAGAAATTTTAATATAACATTAGCTCCAATTAACAAATTCAGCCTGGGTAATCTGCTGTTAACTAATAATAAATGTAATACCCCAGACAACAAAAAATCTGGGATTTATCAAATTGATTGCAACAAGATATATATAGGAAAAACAAAAAGGAACTTGGAAACTCGTAAAAAAGAGCACTTCAGAAACATGAAGAATGGAGAAATTGAAAAATCAGCTATAGCAGCACATAGTTTATTAGAGCATCATAGGATTGAAAAAGAAGCAAAACTTTTAAAACATCGATCTAAACCTTTGGATTTAACAGTTTGGAAAAAAATATATATTCAAAAAAACCATACTAGAACTATGAACTTTGAGATTCCGGAAGAACCAAGCTTGATTACAAAGTTCTTCAAAAATACAACAGATAGCAGTTTAGGAAATTATTCATTCAAAATAACACCAGATGGCAGTTTGAAGAGGAATTCCTTCAAAAGAACACCAGATGGCAGTCTAGATAATTACCGGAAAAAAGGAGAAAAAACTGACAGTCGTGAAAACAGCTGACGATGACGACAAAGTGTCTCCGATACTGCAGTGCTGTGTTTAAAGAAACATAGATGTATGAGGTAAGAAAAAATCACGATTCATTTAATTATTATGAGGTTAAATTCTAACTCAATTATTAATTTAAAAAATCTAATTTAAATTGAAAAAATATGATTTTTCAATTTATTTTTTTAAAATGATTAATTTAACCAACCCTGTGTTTGAATAAATGTGGTATTATATTTATTTCAAATATAAAGTCTGCAGCTGTTACTATGCTCTGTAAGTTCAGTTAATAGAACAATGTTGTGTTAGCCTCATATTTTTTTTTAATTTTCTTCATTTTTACTTTTAATATCTGTATTTTGGATCATCTCGTTTGAAAAACTCTTGTAGAGATTTGATAACAGTAAAACATTCTATATGATATATAAGATTTCCTTTATTTGACTGCATTCATAGGACTGTTATGGAGTTCCTTACATACCAGAAGGACAGTGGTTATGTCGACGTTGTCTCCAGTCTCCTTCCCGTGCAGTGGATTGTGTTCTTTGCCCCAACAATGGAGGGGCATTCAAACAGACAGACCGTGGACATTGGGCACATGTCGTGTGTGCTTTATGGATACCTGAAGTCAGATTTGCCAACACCGTAAGTACATTAATCAAAATTGACAGAAACTAACATTATGAGGTAATTGACTTTTTAGGAATTAACACCCTGAGGTCACATATCAGCCATCGAAGCAACACAAGTTTAAAAAAATAAATTTCAATGTACTAAACTATTTCAGCATCATTAGATTAATTAGATCCAACAAAATGGGAAACTAGAAGAAGAAAACAAATCAGGGCTTTATCAGATTAAATGTAGGGAATGTGATAGAGTCTACACAGAGAAAACAAGAAAGAGAGTGAAAGAATATCTCAGAAATTTAAAAAATGGGGAAGTAGAAAAATCTGCAGTGTCCCACTGAGTGGTTAAGGCAAGAAACCTTGGTGCAGAGCTACGGGACTTGTACTGGTTCGAGTCCCCATGGGGGAAGAAATTTTCTCATGGAATTTCGGCCAGTATGGGACCAGTGCCCATCCAGCATTGTTGAGGCATTTGGGTAACTACAATTAGTAGCGACTCCAGATTGAGAAGACCAGCTATAACAGCTGGGGTACCCGACATGCTGACTACATGTCACCCTTACACTGGCTTATGATCGTCTACATCTGTGATTAACACATGTGGATATGAGGACAGCAGCTGGATGGTAGGCCAAAGGCTGTATAGGTCTGTCGCGCTTGGAGTTGTAGAAAAATCTGCAGTAGTCGCCCATGTATGGTGAGAAAAGCACCAAATTGAAAGAAGGACTACATTAAATTTAATTAATGTTGGGAAGTAAACATTATGAGGTATAATCATTAAAAATCATCGGAGAACATATTGTTTAAATAACTCACCTCATAGGATTCATGCTTCCATGAAATCGCGATTTCATGGAAGCATGAATCCTATGAGGTGAGTTATTTAAACAATATGTTCTCCCATGATTTTTAAGGACTACATTAATTAAACAAATAGAAAACCTAAGACCTCAGGGGTCCTCATCTAGGGGATATGTGGATGGCGACCACAAGGTGCCCAAGCTGAGCAAAACATTTCTTCCACTTGTGTTTTGCACTCTTTTAACTTTACTATCTAACCTCCCTTGATTAACTCTTTGTTTTTTTCAACCCCGATGCTATTAGGGCATCCGAGGGCTAGGGAGTCTTTCCTTTCTTCCATTTCTTCTTTCCTTTATTTTCTTTTCTTCTGCAGAAAAGCCTGACCAGAGGCTATAAGATGGCAGCCCCATCTTGCCTTTCTTTGGCCAGCAACCAATTGAAGGGAATATTATTATGCTTCCAAGTCTTATAGAGAATTTCCCGGAAGGATCAACGCTGGAGGGAAAATTTTTTATAGGATCGTAACAGGCCTTGGCCTAATCAATGGTAAAGAGAAAAATTTTTCGGGGTTCGATTCCCGGTTCAGGCAAAAATTTTTCTCTTTGCCATTGATTTACAATAATTTAATTGTGTTTATTAATTTACTTATTTCTATCATAAAATAATAGCTTTAGCTTCTCAATATGAATTTAATAAATAATGCTATAGCTGTGAGGAGTCCCTTCATGTCTTCTTCAGGTAGAAGCCATTCATTGTGTATTTGTGAATGATGATTCATTGCAATTGAATGTAGGACCAGTAGAGTAAAGGTAAAGGAAGGATTTCTGCTTGGATGGGAATGGAGCCTGGATTAGCTCAGTGGTCTGAGCATTAGCACGGAAAGCTGAAGGTTCGGGGTTCGATTCCCGGTTCAGGCAAAAATTTTTCTCTTTACCATTGATTTTAAGTGGAAGAAATGTTTTGCTCAGCTTGGGCACCTTGTGGTCGCCATCCACATATCCCCTAGATAAAGACCCCTGAGGGAGATTCTTATTTATAAAACCTCATAATGTTAAAATTTGCAAATTTGTTATATTAAATGTAGGAATATTGTTTGACAGGTGTTCCTGGAACCTATAGACAGCATTGAAACAATTCCACCAGCGAGATGGAAATTGACTTGTTACATCTGTAAGCAGAGGGGTGTAGGGGCCTGTATACAGTGTCATAAAACTAACTGCTATGCAGCGTTCCACGTGACCTGTGCACAACAAGCTGGTCTCTTTATGAAAATGGACACTGTGCGTGACTCACATGCAGTAGGTGAGTACATTCCGTGGTTCTCAACCCACAACCTTCTTCTCAAGGATCAAATTATTGGCTATCTTTTCTTTCATTTCACTGCTTAATAATAATTAATTTATAAATACTAAGTTTTGTCTGTTTCGGGCGCAGTTGACTAGTGGTTATGCTCCTTGCCTCTGATCCCGCGGGTTCAAACCCGGTCGGGGTCAATGGATTTTTTAGGATGGAAAAATCCAAGGAGCAAGTCCTCCGGGAGGAACTTTAAGCCGTGGGTCCCGAGTCTGAAGATTTTCAGGCTCGTAAAAGATCCTAAAGCCTGAATGAAAGGCCTCTAAGCAAAATTTGCCGAATTTTCCCATCCTAGTACTACTTTGGTTTCCTAGATGTCAGTATGAGGCGGAATGCTGACCATGGACCACTCAAAATGACATCTATACGAAAACAAGTGTAACTAAATTAGTATGGTTCAAATTCTTCCCTGTAGGGGGAGAGCGCCTTAATCTCTGTTAAGGGAAAGAAGATACAAGAAGAAGTTTTGTCTGTTTAATTCTTACCTCATAGCGTTGTTTCTGTTAGACATATGTTTCAAGGCTTGTGAGTCTCATCTTCAGTAATTACATTTGTAAGTTCCTGCAAACACTTTGATACGTCACATTGTTATTATTATCATCATTTATAAATAAGGTGAATCTCGCCACATCTTACTTCATAAATTGTTGTGTTCTATTTGAACATGTTTCTATATACCATGCTTACCATCATCAGCTTGTCCAGATTGTTGAATTTTATATTGTTGGCCCTGGATGATTGATAATTTTTTTTCCCCCTTTAACTTTAAAAATCTTTTAATTCCAAAAAGTGGTTATTCATGTCACAAAAACTGGATGACACCATCTTAATGAATAATTCACTTCTTATCTTACCTCATACTTCATTAAATTATGTAGGTAGGAAATAACACTATGAGGTTTCTTTAATTTTTGTTGAGTTGTTTTTGACTCACCTCATACTTCTTAACTCCCTTGCAGACCCGGGTTTCATCACTGCATTTGTGACATTCTTAATGCTGTATCACGTTCACAACTGATGTCCAACAGCCTCCTCTCCTGCATACTGACCTCCGCGCCATCTGATGGCTGACCGACAAACTTCCAAATCAATCCCCTCTCCTTATCACCGGGTATTTCAAAATTCATAGTTATGTTTTTATTTTTGCATATGTAATTTGGGAAAAAATTTACATGGCAATTTAGAAAATAATTCCTTCAAAAGAACACCAGATGGCAGTTTTAATAATTACCAGCAAAAGAAAAAATTGACAGTCGTGAAAACAGCTGAGGATGGTGACGATGGTCACTGATACTGCAGTGCTGTGTTTAAAAGAGCATAGAAGTATGAGGTAGGAAGAATTCACGATTCATTTAATTCTTATGAATTGAACCTCATAATGTTAAAAATTCCCAAATTTATTATATAAAAAGGCTGAATTTCTCAGATATGTTTGTATCATTTTATCTTTGATAATAAAAAAATCTATAGTATAGCCAGGAAATAAACCCAGGACTCTTGGGATGCTACTCAGACATGCTAATCATTATACAAAAGAGTTGATTCTGTCCTCGTATTTATGTGATTATTAGTGGATTTATTTATAGGTGCAGCTGGCCTTGAACAAGGTCAGGTGTTGATTCAAAAGACTGCATTCTGCGATGTACATACTCCTGCGGGTGTGTTCGACTCTGAGTCCAGACCTAGAGGGAATGTTTCCTCAGCCAACAAACAGACGACTACTCCCAGCAATACAGGTGGCAGTGGAGAGGCAGCAAGGGAGGAGTCGAGGCAGAAAATGAAGAAGGCACGGAGAATGCTTGCTAAGAAGAGATCTTCTGTTCCTGTCATCTCTATACCAACAATTCCACCTGACAGGTAATTCTAATTAAATATATAGATAGATAGATAGGAAATAACACTATGAGGTTTATTTTAATTATATTTGAATTGTGTTTTTGATTCACCTCATATTTCTTGATTTTTATGCAGTCTAGGTTTCGTTATTATTTTATTATTATTTATCATTATTTAAATATATACCCAGATATGCCGCCCATCTACAAAAATGTATATGTACACAGACGACATGGTACTTGGAGCGACAGATAAAGGGAGAACTGCAAAAAAAATACACAATCTTGCATTGTGGGCCAACAAAAATGGTTTCGATATAAACCTATCAAAAACGGTACAAATGGTATTCAGAAAGGGTGGTCGACTGGTAGATGGCAACCACATACAACTGCAGGGCAACCCGTTGCAAATCACAAACGCCTTTAAATATCTAGGAGTAACACTTCAAACAACAACCAAATCCTTCAGAATGCATACGAAAGAGAGAGCGGCAGCTGCTATAGTTGCCATATACGACATAGAAAACGTCACACAACTGTCACTTGCAACAGCCATGAAACTTTTTGAGGCCAAAATACTTCCCATCTTAACATATGGAATAGAAATCATTTGGACTGACCTCAGTTACGGAGACTTAAACATCTTAGAAAAAGTGAAAGCAAGATTTCTAAAAGCAGCAATGGGGATCTCGAAATTTGCTCCATCTAGACTTGCATATGAATTAGCACGCGAAAATTTCCTCATGGAAGATCTACGCACAAAATTCCTGTTACCAGCTACTAAAGGGGAAACTGCATTGAAGAAAATAAGACAAAACAAGACAAAAGAAATACCAGACGATTTTTACGCAACAGATGCAATGATCAATCGAGACTGGACTGGACCAAACAAGAAGATACGCAGTGCAATAATAAGACTGGCAGTGCATGGATATCACCACAAACTCTGCAAAAATTCAAACTATCATGATCCAAGTGACTGCATGTGTAAGCTCTGGGATAAACCGTGTGAAAGATATCATTTCAGTGTCTGTTTAAAGAGAACACAATCGTTGCTGGTATACAGCAGAGACATAAACTAATGCACTTTTGTGCGCACTTTTCCTATTATTATTATTTAAATATAGTTATTTTAAAATATTTATATATTTAATGTTAATGGCGATGTCGCAAAGTTAGCGACGAAACCTAGGTCTGCGTAAAAATCAAGAAATATGAGGTGAGTCAAAAACACAATTCAAATATCCATCCTTCCATAGTAATTCTGCCTGAGGGCAGGTCTTTCACTGCAATCATAGCATTTTCATGCTATGCTTTGCAGCTTTACTAGGGAATTATAGGTGTGATAGCTTCCTGTTGCTTTCCACACCGGTGAAGGATGGTGATGATAATGATAAGGATGATGATGATGGCTGGATGATTTTTGGGGACGTTGGGCCCTAAGCTTCCTGACATTTGTCTTACAGGTGAGGAAAAACCCCGAAAAAACCTCATCCAGGAAGCTTGTCCCGACCAGGGATTGATCCCAGGCTCGCTATGTGACAACGAAGCACGCTACCCCAAGACCACAGCGGTGGACAATATAAATATAATTAAGGTAATTCTAAGTTCAGCTTAATATTTTGATATTATATTTAGTTTAACATATTCCAATCCTGGATAGATTTATTTAGTTTTTTTAAAGAAAAATTAACATTGAACTGGGAATCAAACCCTGAACCTCTGACTCTGTATGTCAGCGTGCAATTCATTACATCATTCAACACCCGATACAACCTACAAATTTTCTTTCCACTTATACAATTCTCGTATGTCCGACGATAGCTCTTGCAATCATCAACACCAACAGACGACTTCTATTCAAAGTATTTTTAACATGAATTTTACATTAGTTTTATGCGGTAAAGTTTAATATTTTGATGTTATATTTATATATAATATAAAAAAAATTACTGATTATAACTTGAACTTTCATAGGAAAAAACGCTGTGAGGTTTAATTTAAGACTTAAATTTAGATCTTACTGATTTCAGTTTAATTAAAATAAATAAATATATATTATGGTGAAATTAAATGTTTCTTACCTCTCCCCATATAAATTTTCTAAGTAGATCGCAATTTCGAGACCACAAAGGTCTCATCTTCAGCACTTTCTTGGCGACTGATGTTATGTCGATCGGAAAAAACTCTTCTTCTTCCCTCTGTTGGTGGACCGATGAACCTCTGGATCAGGTCAAAATAGACAAACAGAAGGAACTCACGGTTTGGAAAAAGATCCACATTCCGAAAAACAAAGGAAAACTTATGAACTTCGAAATTCCCGCAAATTTTGACCTGATCCAGAGGTTCATTGGTCCACCAACAGAGAAAAGAAGAAGAGTTTCTTCCGATCGACATAACATCAGTCGCCAAGATAGTACTGAAGATGAGACTGTTATGGTCTCAAAATCGCGATCTACTTAGAAAATTTATATGAGGAGAGGTAAGAAACATTTAATTTCACCATAAATTAAACCTCATAGTGATCAATTCCTATAAAAGTTAAATATATATTAATTATTCATAGTTAAATATGGGAAATAACATTATGAGGTTCTTAATTTTCTCTCGAAAACTAGTTCCCATGTTTGAAGAAACATAAAATATTGAGGTAAGATGTTAAAAAATGATTCCTGGAAAGAGAAAAGTTCAAATTTCACTATTTTATGCATTCAATATGAGCACCATGTGTTAAATGACAAATATCAAAACGGTGACTCATTTCTTGCTATACATGAATTAGCTGGTCTCTGGTTATCGAATTCACAGCTTCAACAATTTTATATCACAGATTTTCAAGAGTGTCAGGCATAGGGGGGGGGGGATAAAACACAGTCTTTTACGTAACCCCACAAGTAAAAATCACACTGAGTTAGGTTGGGTGACCTGGGAGGCCACCAGTAATGAAGTTGATCTTCTGCTCCTCTTCTTCCAATCCAATGTCCTGTTGTGTTACCAGTTTAATACAAACAACCAACAGGACAAGCAACAGCACCAATGCGGCCATGATCAGAACTTCAAACTTTACTCTTTCCAGGAATGTTGGAATTGTGTTTCTATTTTTTGTAGTTTGGAAGAAATGTTTGAAGTCTGTTCCTTGTTTCTGAATAGCCCTATATTTTTGTTGTGAAGGATACAAGAAATAGCATCACTAGTGAACGTCCCGAAGAAGAGTCAGTTAATACAGAGGCTGATAGCTTATTGGACCCTTAAGAGACAGTTCAGAAACGGAGTACCATTGCTGCGTAGACTACAGAGCTCTCATCTGGCTCGTCGGGACGACCCCTCGCCCCCTACAGGAGGTGGTGAGTGATATTGTAAGTCGCTGGACGTGTCCATGCACAGAGAGCACCACATCGCTTTCTTTTTTTTAACACTTTACACTTAAAATTTTAGTTGTCCTAGCTTTGGTCCTTAAAGTACAATCAAACATTTTCTTTCACTTCTTGATTTTCTACATATATTTATTAATTTTCATTCTACTATTAATCAAGGAAGTATAAAAAAGTATAAGAATGCATAGCTCAGTGACAGAGCATTAACATGTAAAGCTAAACGTCCTGGGTTCAAACTCAAGTCTAGACGTATATTTTTCTCTGTGTTTATTATTAAATTTCATACATCTCAATGATGGATAAATCATATTTGAAGAGAAAAATTATATGCTCAGACCGGGACTTGAACCCAGGACCTTTGCAAAGATAGAAGCAAAGACTTTATAACATTGGAGGGCGGGAATTACAACATATATAGAGAAAAATTTGCATTTAGATCGGTCTTGCTCAGGTATTATTTTTTTATTTGTAAATTGTGTTGTAATTTATATTAAGAAAAAAATTCACTTTTGTAATTTAAAAAAATAATTGTATTCAGTGTTATTAAACAAACTTCAATAGGGTCAGATAAATAATAAATAACAGTAAAAATTGAACTATTAAATGGAAATATCACTACGAGAAAGTAGAAAATAATCATGAAATACCATTTTTAGACCTTAAATTGATTAGGAATGAGGAAAAAAAGAAAATAGAATTTGGAATCTACAGAAAAGAAGCTCACATTGACAATTATATAAAAGCTACTGGCTTTAACCATTTTTCACACAAACAGGCAGTATTCAATAGTTTAACACACAGACTGGTGAACGTCCCCATGAGCAAAGAAAATTACAATAAAGAGAAAGAACACATCATAAAAATTGCGAAGGATAATGGTTTTCAAGAGAAGATGATACACAAGAAAATAAATAAATTTAAAGAACAAAAAATGATTAATGAAAGTACTCTTCAGACAGATAAAAATATTGGTAAAAAATTCAAGAAGTTCACATACCATCCTTTAGTATTTGACAAGTTTAAAAAAATCTTCAACAAATTCAACATTAAATTAGCACCGAAAAATTATTACAGCTTAGGTAATTTAATAAAAACCAACAAAAATGAAAAGATTGAAGACTGCAAAAAATCGGGAATTTATCATATTAATTGTAAAGATTGTGAAAAGATATACATAGGAAAAACAAAAAGGAATCTAAATACAAGATTAAAGGAACACCTCAGAAATGTTAAAAATGGAGAAACCGAAAAATCTGCAATAGCTGCACATGCCTGGTCAGAAAAACATAGAATAGAAACCAAAACAAAATTACTTAAACAATTGGAAAAACCGAAGGAACTCACAATTTGGGAAAAAATTTACATATGCAAGAATAAAAATACAACTATGAATTTTGAAATACCCGGTTGTAAGGAGAGAGGACTGATTTGGAAGTTCGTCGGTCAGCCATCAGATGGCACGGAGGTCAGTCTGCAGGATAGAAGGCCGTTGGACGTCAGTTGTGAACGTGACACAGCATTGAGAATGTCACAAAGGATGTGATGTAACCCGGGGTATGCTAGGAGTTATGAAGTATGAGGTGAGTGAAATAAAAAATAAACAATATCACTACGAGGTATAATTTAAAATAAAATTCTTTACATTCTCACCTCATATTTTGTCTTCTAATTAAACCGGTTTCAAAACCTTGGTGGTTACATCTTCAGTAGTTACATGACTAATGTTCTGTCATTCAGGGGCACTGCTTCTTCATCTGTTGGTGGACCAATGAACCGCCAAATCAAATCAACTTCCCCAGGAGTTTCAAAATTCATTAATTTTTTTTTTTTAATGTGGATTTTTTTCCAAACAATGATCTCTCTTGGTTTTTCTATTATTTGTTTTATTAAACTAGCTTTTCTTTCGATTAGATGTTTTTTCTAACCAAGCATGAGCGGCTGCTGCTGATTTTTCCACTTCACCATTTTTGGGTGGATTTCTCAACCGAAGTCTAAACTACGACCATGGTTTTCCAATTTTTTATTGTTTCCATAACACCTATAAAATTACTGAAAACTGACTGAAATTGTTATGAAACCACAGACATGATTCAGACATTTGTTTTTATAATTAATATCCATATATTTTTATAATTAATATCCATATATTTTTAGTTTCTATGGTTGTTACGAAAACAATAAAAAATCGGAAAACCGCAGTCGTGATTTAGATTTTGGTTGAGAAATTCACCCTTTGACATTCCTAAGATGTTTCCTTCACCCTAGTTTTCAAATTTCTTTTTGCTTTCTCTATGTAAATTTTGTCTTAATCTGTACATTTAATCTGGTAAATTTCTGATTTGTTTTCTTCTTAAATTTTATGGTTTTAATTATCCTATTGAGTTCAGTACTAAAAAGTTCTGCTATCTTCAGAATTCAAGGACCAAAGTTAGACCAAGGGACTGTAGTACAAACATTTATGTAGTTAGAATCTTATCTTACTAATCAGTTATTCTCAAAAAATTAATATGCTGAAAAAGTACATGTTTCACTGTGTTGTTACCTGTGTATATGAGCAATATTGCCCCAAGTAAGAAAAAAAAGAACCTCTGAAAATATTTTATTAGCCTGGTCACATAGGAATTGTTATGGAATGCATTATGATCATATTTTACTCAAAAAACAAGCATTTCCTACCAGTAAATTAATGAGTAATTTTTACATCTTACCTCATATTTCATGTTTCTTTAAACACGGGAACTAGTTTTCAAGAGAACCATCTCTCTCATTTTCAACTGACATTTTCAGTTGATTGAAGAGGGACAAGATATTTTCTGAAACCGCCGGTATCAAAGAAATTTGAAATCATATGAGGTGAGTCGTTAAAATATATTCTAAACTCACTATTAATAAAACACTGTGTGCCCGTTAGGTCATAAATGAAGAACCCTGTAGTTGTGTAAAAATCCCATTAAAGTGTCTTCTTGAAAAAGAATCCACCATATGGCATTGGGAACAAATGTTCTCCGCCTCATAGCAATTGGAGATTTGTATAAGTAGGAGAAAAATTTTTGTTTAAATTTGGAGCCTGGATAGCTCATCGGAGACTGCTGGTGCATAAAACCAGAGGTCTTGGATTTAAATCCTAGTTCAGGCAAAAATTTTTCTCCTCAAATATTAAAAACTAATATTGAAATTTCTCATTAAAACTCTATACAGTTCAGTTTCATTAAAGTATACAGTCAATATGCCCAATTCACCAATTAATAATTAAGAATTAAATTGATATTTTTAGTACCTCAATTCATTTCCATTTCCTTCTAGACTAGCCTCTCGTCAACCAGAGTTATGTCATTTCTTGGCAGTTTTTTCTTATATGGATCAGTAGCGTCTCGTCGACTGATGTTATGTCGTTTCTTGGCGGTTTTCTTCTTCCACAGAAGAAACGACATAACACCGGTCGTCGAGAGGCTACTGATGATGAAGCTATACATTCCTTTTATACAGCAATACACAGATATTCAAAAACTAAGAAAACAATTTTTAAAATAAATTTTAAACATTATTTACACAATTCTAAAGAATATTCTAAAAGTAATGTTATTATAGGTGAGATAAATATTTTTTTATATTCAGTGCCTCCAGTTTGTCATCTCAACATATCTGATATTGTATAACTCAGTTCTGAGGTTGGGGTGCATGGAAGGCAAAACAATTTTTAAAATAAAATTTAAACATTATTTACACAATTCTAAGGAAGTTCTAAAAATACTGATATTATAGGTGATATAAATATTTCTTTTTATATTCATTGCCTCCAGTTTGTCATCTCGACATATCTGATATTCTATTTTAACTCAGTTCTGAGGTTGGGGTGCGTGGAAGACAGGGTTACGCTGCTTCAATTATACAATGGGTAACAATGATGATAATGATGTACACTTAATCTAATTAGGTGAATATGATAATGATGGCCAGATCAAACTCTGGCCCGCTGCGTGACAAGGCAGAATGCTACCTTGAGACCACAGCTGTGAATGAGATATAAATATTAAAATATTGGAAAATAACTTTGGTAGTTATGGAAAGCAGTATTTAAATATTATGCAAGAATATGAATTTTTAAAATATTTAACTGCTGTTACTCAACCATCAAAACAACAGATGCATGCTTGGACCACATTTTATTTAAACATATTAGTAATATAAGCTTCCAGTCTGGTAAAAAGTCAATACTGAATCATGTATATTCTTACCTCATGTAACACAGAACTGCAATATCGAGAGTCATCACTCCCATTCTCAGCTGTTGTCACGACTGTTAATTAATCAGTGAATTTTGAGTTTCCAGACAACAAAATTTGATTACAATGTTCTTCAAATCAACACGAGATGTTATTTAGGTAAAAATTTTTATCACTCACCTCATATTATTATTCTTATTTAACTATTAACTAGTTTCGGAACATAGTTTCCGTTCCATCCTCAGTATCGTCACGACCGTTGTTCTGTCTTGAAGAGCCATCCTTTGCACCTTCCATTGGCTGACTGAAAAACCTCGAAACCAGGTCATTCTCCCCAGGAATTTTAAAGTACATCAATTTCTTCTTTTCACTCTTTTGAATGTACGAAGGCGGATCGGAAAGTAACGCACAATAATTTTTTTCTGCCTTGGTATTGCAGCTAGAATGTTGAAATTTCACAGAGATATAGTTTGAAGTTTTCACT
The DNA here is from genome assembly GCA_030220185.1 of Diploptera punctata. NCBI lineage: Eukaryota > Metazoa > Arthropoda > Insecta > Blattodea > Blaberidae > Diploptera > Diploptera punctata. Next base: position 993,597 of record JASPKZ010007278.1, on the reverse strand, counting down.
ACAGATGGTATTTTTTTCTCAGGTGAACCTCTTGCGAGAGAAGCTTGAACTATGCAACAAAGATGGCGCGCATGCTACAGTCGTCCACCTGTGAGGAACAGAGAAGTGTTGTTCGATTTTTGTGGGCCAAAGGGCATAAACCCAGTGAAATTCACAGGGACATGCGTGGCGTGTATGGGGATGATTGTATGGACCGTAGCAATGTCTCCAGGTGGTGCACATTCTTCCAAGAGGGACGCGTGAACCTTAGTGATTCGCCACGCTCCGGCCGGCCGACAACAGCAGCAATCCCGCAGAATGTCAGAGGCATTGAGGCGGCAATTCTGAATGACCGGCGTGTGCAACTGCGAGCCTTATTGCAGAAGTTCAACATTTGTTCATGAAAATTTGAAATTCCGTAAAGTTAGTGCTCGCTGGGTGCCTAAGAACCTGACAGACGACCACAAGGGCCAGCGAATGATGGCAAGCTTGGACCACTTAACGCGGTACACCGCACAAGGACATGACTTTCTGGAAGGAATTGTCACAGGTGATGAGTCGTGGGCGTTCCACTACACGCCCGAAACAAAGCAGGCATCAATGGAGTGGAAACATGCTGGTTCCCCAGTAAAGAAAAAATTCAAAGTGACTCAATCTGCCAGGAAAGTGCTTGTGACAGTGTTCAAACTTACAGAATGAATAATTAAATATAGGAACGACTGGAAAGAACATATTAATAGAATGCCAAAAGGAAGATTTCCAAAATTATTGCTAAATTATAAACTGCACGGAAGGAGAAATGTTGGATGCCCACACAGAAGATGGTCTGAACAATTTTAACAATTCTAGCTTTCATGAAACCGGAATGAGCCAACAGGCTTAATCCCTCAATGATGATGATGATGATTAATATTTTTATTACCTCACCTCATATCCTTTAGATGTTAGTTTACAAGATGACTGGCATGATGAAGAATCAACAGTCGTGATGACTCTCGATACCGCAGTTCTGTGTTAAATGTATAGATATATGAGGTAAGAATATACATGACTCAATATTGATTTTTATAATTGTAAACCTCATAATGTAAAACTTGCAACATTCCAATCAGGTATTTGCAGAAGTATACTACCAATCATGTGCATGTAAAATAAATTATAATAAGTAGAGGTTTTATTTGGAAATTAATAGCCTAGAGGGCCGATGTTTCAGGGTGAACTGTACAGACAATTGAAGTATTGGCAGTGTCTGCGACAAGATTTGGAGCGAGCACGGCTTCTTTGCGAACTGGTGCGCAAAAGGGAGAAACTGAAGAAAGAATTCTGCAAAGTGTAAGTCATGAAAACATCTTCCAGACAAAATGTCTATTTGTTGTAATTAACATAAATACAAAGAAAAATTTGAACCCAAGTCAGGATTACATCCCAAGGTCTCTAGCTTTATGGCCATGTAAATTCCATTGATAAGAAGTAACACTAAGGGTCGCATGTTTGGACGCATTAGACAGTAAAATGCCTTCTCTGCTGAGCAAGTTGTATGCTAATACGATTTTGCTTACTCAGAAATCTGTTCATGCGATAATAATTGGTTAAATTTGTAAGCTACCTGCGGAAGTAGCTTAAATGAGCAACTCAAATTAAAATCCCGAAGGGAACCGAACAGGAACCGATGGTAATCGATGTACATTGCTGCTTTATCCAACATTTATCCAAGAAGTCGGACCTTGAAGACTTCGATCATGTTTTCGGTATACACGGAGAAGAGGAATTTGATAGAGTCTACCAAAGAATTCAACTGGAAGAACAGGAGAATCGGCGTAATATTGCGTGTCGCAGACGTGTTTGTATACGGTATTATTTGCAGGATGCAAGCATAAATGCATTCCTCTATAGCAGACGAAAATAACGGAAGTGGTTTTATCGCTGAGAATTCTGGGTAATTCGTTGCCAATATTACGAAAACGTCGACTCTCGTGCATGACCGATAAGTCGGCCGTTAATTCGTTCTCAGCAATTGCTCACGGTGAATCAGTTCACTAGTGATTGGAAGTAATTTGAGTAGAGAGTAATGTTCTAACATACGACCCTAAGAGGTAATACAGTATTACCCCACTTTTACGTTCCTGCATTTTACATTTTCCCGCCTTTTACATTTTCTAAAGGTCCCTTCAGTTTCCCTATATTCACAATGTATTAAAATCCCCAATTTTACGTTTCTGCAATTTTATTTTCCGCAATTTACATCACATCATATCGATCTTCAGCGTTAAAGATAGAAGATATTCAATTTATTTGATCAATTATCTCCTTTCTGTACAATCGATAAAGAGCAAAGCAAGTTTAATAAGCCAACGAAGCTGGCTCAGTGCTTCAAACATTTCTGAAATTCAACCCGTGTACTGATGGCAAAACAAAACAATTTTAATATCTCAATAAAGATTCATAGTGCTGCTTGCTGCACCTTTCCTTGTTATTTATTTTTGAAATAGAGAAATTAAAAGAAACTAATTTTATGTTTACAGCCATTCATAACACACATTACATTGAACTTAAGTTATGTAGGTAGGAAATAACACTATGAGGTTTATTTTAATTTTGTTGAGTTGTTTCTTGACTCATCTCATACTTCTTAACTCCCTTGGTAAAAAATTCAAGAAGTTCACATACCACCCTTTAGTATTTGACAAGTTTCAAAAAATCTTCAACAAATTCAACATTAAATTAGCACCGAAAAATGATTACAGTTTAGGTAATTTAATAAAAACCAACAAAAATGAAAAAAAATTGAAGACTGCAAAAAATCGGGAATTTATCAAATTAATTGTAAAGATTGTGAAAGGATATACATAGGGAAAACAAAAAGGAATCTAAATACAAGATTAAAGGAACACCTCAGAAATGTTAAAAATGGAGAAACAGAAAAATCTGCAACAGTTGCACATGCCTGGTCAGAAAAACATAGAATAGAAACCAAAACAAAATTACTTAAACAATTGGAAAAACCGAAGGAACTCACAATTTGGGAAAAAATTTACATATGCAAGAATAAAAACACAACTATGAATTTTGAAATACCCGGTAATAAGGAGAGGGGATTGATTTGGAAGTTTGTTGGTCAGCCATCAGATGGCGCAGAGAGACCATTGGACGTCAGTTGTGAACGTGATATAGCATTGAGAATGTCACAAATACAGTGAAGAAACTCAAGTCCGGAAGGGAGTTAAGAAGTATGATGTGAATCAAGAAACAACTCAACAAAATTACATTGGACTATTATAGGAATATCACTATGAGGTTTAATTTAAAATAAAATTCTTTACACCTCACCTCATTTCTTCTTCTTCCTTTGAAGTATTAGGCCAAGGCCTGTTACGATCCTATAGAAAATTTTCCCTCCAGCTTTTCATTAGTTTGATCCTTCCGGGAAATTCTCATATAAGACTTGAAGGCATAATATTAGTCCCTTCGATTGGTTGAAGGCCAAAGGCATCACCTCATATCCTGTCTTCTAAATAAATAAAAGAAAGGATGTGAGGTGTAAAGAATTTTATTTTAAATTAAAGTATAGTATTACTTCCTCCAACTGTCAAAATTTCGCCGTTAACATCAACTTCTGAACTGCCATCTGGTGTCGATTTTATGAACTTTGAGATCAAATTATTCTTGTCGGATATATCAAAATTCATTGCTTTATATTTATTCTTCTGAATGTATATCTTTTCCCAAACTGTCAATTCCAGTGGTTTCTCCAAATATTTCAAAAATTTAGTTTCTCTTCCAATTCTGTGATTCTCTAACAAAAGAAATATTATAAATGGTGAAATTGAAAAATCGGCAATTGCAGCTCATAGTTTGCTAGAGAATCACAAAATTGGAAGAGAAACTAAACTTTTGAAATGTTTGGAGAAATCTTTGGAAATACAGTTTAGGATAAGATATACATTCAGAAGAATAAATATAAAGCAATGAATTTTGATATTCCCGATGAGAATAATTTGATCTCCAAGTTCATAAATTCAACACCAGATGGCAGTTCAGAAAATGATGTTAATGGCGAAATTTTGACAGTTGGAGTTTGACTGAAGATGGAAGTAATACTATACTTTTGAAACCGGTATCGTGAAAACATGCAACTTTATGAGGTGAGATGTTAGAGCATTTTCTCCAACTCATTCATTAATGTAAATACCTCATAGTGTTTCCTCCCACTGTAATTTTGATTAAAATATACTTTTCTCTTCAAATATAATTTGTCCTTCAGTTAGAAGTATTAAATTAATAATAAAAACATTGAAAAATTGGTGTTTGCATTGGAAGCCTGAAATAGTGTATTTGCTTAGCACACAGAGCTAGAGGTTATGTGTTCAAATCCCGATTCAGGCATTAATTTTTCTTTTCAAAATGAAAATAAAATTTGTTTTTCTCTTGTGTGTAGGAAGGAACTATGGATGGAAGTTCATCTACAGCCAATGGTCTGTTTCATGCGACGTCTTCTCGATCTCATCCAATCAAAAGACACTGGTGACATATTTTCTGAACCAGTAGACCTGTCGGAAGTGCCTGATTACAGCGATGTAGTCACGCAGCCTATGGATCTCTCCACCATGAGGACCAAAGTGGACAACTTCCAGTATCCAAATTTGGATGCCTTCGAGAAAGATTTCAACCTGATGATTAATAACTGCATGGCTTACAACTCAAGAGACACAATTTTCTATAGAGCTGCTGTCAAGATGAGAGATCAGGTTATTTATTTTATTTATTTATTTATTTAGATTAGTAGAGTAAACCTATGTATCCTTCTCTTCCACTCACCAGGAAAAATATATATTACTGCGGTGGACTAGTGGTTATGCTCCTTACCTCTGATCCCAAGAGTCATGGGTTCAAACCTCGCCGGGGTCGATGGATTTTTTGGGATGGAAAAATCCAAGGAGCAAGTCCTCCGGAATGGACTTTAAGCCATGGGTCCCAGGTAAGAATATTTTCAGGCTTGTAAAAGAACCGTATGTCTGAATAAAAAGGCCTCTAAGCAAAATTTACCGAATTTTCCCGTCCTAGTATTACCTTGGTTTCCTAGATGTCAGTATGAGGCAGAACACTGACCACGGGCCACTCCAATGACATCTATACAAAAACAAGTGTAACTAAATTAGTATGGTTCAATTTCTTCCCTGTAGGGGGAGAGCACCTAAATCTCATGAGGGAAATAAGGGCTTACAAGAGAAGACATTAGAATACAGCATTGAAAAAATTATAATATTAAATACTGAATGAAAATTTTACCAAACTGAGAATTTTTTTTTTCAATGGCCAGGTTGATATTTCGACATTTCTGATGATCTCTCCTGGCATGGCATACTTATAACCCACTTCTTAGGTTGTGGCATCTGGAAGGTGGAGTTACGCTGCCCCGATGATATGAAAATTGATGATGATAGTGACATGCCAGGAGAGGCCTTAAAGTGAACTTAATCCAATTAGGCAAATATGATATTGATGGTCAGATGGTATTCGGGTACCATTTGGGCCTTAATGTTTTCTGACATTTATCTTACAGGAGAGGAAAAACCCCAGAAAAAAACCTCACCCAGGAAACTTATCCCAACCGAGGATCGAACCCAGGCCCACTGTGTGTCAAGGCAGCACACTACATTGAGACCACAGCAGTGGACAAACTGAGAATAATAATAGTAATATTTATAACAGATAGATAGATAGATAGATAATTGGTTGATTACTGTCTTTGACATCGTCCGATTCCTAATAGCCAATTTTGTCGGTCCATCCAATCTCCTGGTTGTAGATGTTTCTCCTTCATGTATAAATGTTATGCGTCATTGCGTAAGTTTCAAGAAAAATATGTTTAAAGTTTAAGTCAATCTTCACTATTTATTGTAGCGCTAAACTAACAATACTGGATATTGCAAGTTATTTTCCTTATTTGAAAGTTATGCATCAACAGTCTAAGGGCTGCATGCAAATACATTAGTCCCTACTCAAATTACTTCCAATCACTGGTGAGCTGACTCACCGTGAGCAAGTACAAAGCTACCCACTAACTGGTCATGCATGAAAGTCGTCGTTTTCGTAATATTGGCAAGAAATTACCCAGAATTCTCAGCTAGAGGAATGCATTTATGCTTGTGTCCCGCAAATAATACCGTATACAATGATGTCTGCATCGTGCAATATTACGCCGATTCTCCTGTTCTTCCAGTTGAATTCTTTGGTAGACTCTATCAAATTCCACTTCTCCGCATATACCGAAAATAAGATCGAAGTCTTCAAGATCCAATATCTTGGATAAAGCAGCAAGGTTTCAAACTACATCGGTTACCGTTGGTTCCCATCGGTTCCCTTCGGGATTCTCACGATTCGTTTCTCACTTAAGTCACCTCGTCAGGTAGCTTACGAATTTCAACAATTATCGCATGAACAGATTTCTGAGTAAGCAAAATCGTATTAGGATTCAACTTTCTCAGCAGAGAATGCCTTTTACGGTCTAATGCGTTCATAGATTCGAGCCTAAGAGTGAGAATATACAGCACTTAGCTGCAAGATGCAAAATTTAGATTAGAATTTATGAAGATCTGGTTTCATAGCCGTTTGTTACAAAACTGAATCTTTGATAGAACTGATGGTGTTTACGTTTTTCTCTAATAATAAGTCTGCATTTAAAGATTTGGTGCTAAAAGTCTGCGTACAGTTACTTCATGAGCATCAAATCTTCAATTTTTTTTAAAATGGTGTGTAGCCTGTTGATGCGTAACATAATCCAATTTACTTTTCTATTTTATCCAATCTTGTAGAAATATTATATGAGTAAATATGGTAATTACTCATATTTGAAGAGAAAAATTATACGCTCAGACCTGGACTTGAACCCGGGACCGTTGGTTCTCTAGACCAAGTGCTCTACCATCTGAGCTACCTGAGCAAGTACCGATCTAAACGCAAATTTTTCTCTATATACTTTGTAATGCATTTAGATCGGTGTGAGCGTATAATTTTTCTCTTCAGATATGATTTATCGATCATTGAGATGTATGAAATTAATAATAAAAACATGGTAATTACTACCAAGTCCTAGTGTGATTATATTTGAAGAGAAAAATTATACGCTCAGACTGAGTGTGAACCCAGAATCTTTGGCTTTCTAGGCCTATGCTCTTTCCCCTGAGCACTCCAATCTAAATGAAAATGTTTCTTTTATATACACTGTTAATTCCCGAGCACCAAATGCTACAAAACTGTTGCTTCGATCTTGCAAATGGCGGCTTATTTATTAAGAAGACCTTATATTGGGGAATTTTATATTACATTATAAAACCAGTTCGGCATCTTTCGATGTTTTTATTATTCATTTCATATATCTCAACGATGGATAAAGCCAAAAAGGTCCTGGGTTCAACCCCCCAATCTGAGCGTATAATTTTTTTCTTCAAATATAATTTATCCATCATTGAGATGTATGAAATGAATAATAAAAAACATCCTAGTCTGATTACTTATTTTAGGAATTCACACTATGAGGTATATTCATTTAGGTAGAATTTTTTATCACTCACCTTCTTCTTCTTCTTCTTCTTCCTTTCATGTGATAGACCTAGTGATCTGTTACGGTCTCAATCCAACGTTTGAAGGGTCTGCCCAAAGATCTCTTGCCTGGTGGCTGGTAATTTAAGATCTGACGTGGTATTCTTGTTCTGCTCATTTCATATTGTTACATAGTGTGAATTCCTAAAGTAAGTAATTATAAGACATATCAAGTCTAAATAGGAAACACGAAAATCCAATATGAACAACATGAGGTGAGTGATAAAAAATTCTACCTAAATCCTAGTCTGATGTTCATTTTTTTGTGTTTTAGGGAGGTGCATTGATCCGTCAAGCCAAACGAGATATTGAAACAATAGGATTTGATGTTACAACTGGACTTCTCTTACCAGATGGAATAACTGTCCATAGCCTGACATCGCTAGGTCCACCAGACCCTAAGTCAACACAAGCACCACCAGCTGAGCCAAGTCCTCCGCCAACACCACCACAACAGCAACAACAACCAACCCAACAGAGTAAACAGTCTCAGCAACATTCGTCTGAAGATGGATTAGCTGGAGAAATTGACAAGGAGCTGGCTGCTGTTATGGATAAAAGTCGTGTCATGGTATGTCATGCCTTTTTCCATTAAATGTACTTATCTTTGTTACTAATTATCTTCACAAATCATCAATATTGAAACTTATTAAACTATATTTGAAGAGAAAAATTATGTCCGGCCTTGGCTTTGAGATGAATCAGTAATAATAAATGTCCCCTGACCGTGTTACGAGCGCTGTGCAAGGTAAGGATAATGACAGGGCTGCTGTCTGAGAGCATCTATCCATGCTCCTCTAAGTATTAACCCCTTTAGAGAGGGTTGCTGCTTCTGCCCCTTGAGCCGTTGTGAGATCGCCTGGTATTACGTCGCCTCGTAGACCGTTGCAGACTTCTTGGTCGAAGTCAACCTTCTGGCAGACGTCTCCCACGTTGCGGACTATTCTTAGTTTCCTCTCACCTCTAACCAATCCCCGATTTGGTCGTCTGGTTCATTGAGTACTCGGCGCCCCCACCACGTCGGGGTGATAGTCCAAAAGGGAGAAGAATGTTGGGAAGACCATTGAAGAGATGGAAGGACCAATTCGACCTACAATGAGATCGGAACAGGCCATCGGGCTTAATCCTTGTTGTTGTTGATGATGATGATGAAAAATTATATGCTCGAGACTGGGAGTCGAACCCAGGACCTTTGGCTTTCTAGACCAATGCTCTACCGACTGAGCCATCTGGGCGAGTTACAGTCTAAATGCAAATTTTTCTCTTATATATATTGAAAATTTCCACACACCAAATGCTATGAAACCTTTGCTTCTATCTTTGCAAATGGCGGCTTCTTTATTAAGAAGTAATTTATTTGGGAATTTTACATTACATTATAAAGCCAGTAGGGCTTCTTTCGATGATTTTATTATTCATTTCATACATCTCAATGATGGATAAATCATATTTGAAAACATCGAAAGAAGCCCTACTGGCTTTATAATGTAATGTAAAATTCCCAAATAAATGTCTTCTTAATAAAGAAGCTGCCATTTGCAAAGATAGAAGCAAAGGTTTCATAGCATTTGGTGCACGGGAATTGACAACGTTTATAAGAGAAAAATTTGTGTTTAGATTGGAACTCGCCTAGATGGCTCAGTCGATTGAACATTGGCCTAGAAAGCCAAAGGTCCTGGGTTTGAGTACCAGTCTGAGCTTGTAAGTTTTCTCTTCAAATATGATTTATCCATCATTGAGATTTATGAAATGAATAATAAAAACATCTTATTAAACTAATTAATACATAGAGTTGGATTTAACACCTCACCTCATAATTGTAGATTTCTTGAATAGTTTCTATACATCTTCGTATCATTTTTACGTTCTATCTATAGGTTGCGGCTTTGTATCATTTTCAGTTCTGTTTAACTGTTGAATAGGTGGTTGGTGATACTATAGGTTGCTTTCTGTTCCCTCTGTTGGCTGACTGATGAACTTCCAAATTAAGTCTTTTTCCCCGGGAATTTCAAAATTCATGATTTTTCTTCTATTTTTCTGGATATTACTTTCTTCCCAAACTGTGAGTTCTTTGGATCCATCTGTTTCAATAATTTGGCCTTTAATGAATGACTCAATTCTTAATATACCTCATACTTCATGTTTTGTTTTTTTAACTCGGGAACTGCAGTTTTCAGAACAAGTTTCATTCCAGCTTCAGTATTTTCATGACCATTCTTGGTTAAGATAAACTAAACTTTTTCCAAATTTATTTTCAACCCTGCGTGCATTGCTATGGCTAAATAAATTAAATATTAAAGGTGTTGTATGGCATATGCTGAGATGATCCAAACATGGCAATTGCTAGTTAGTTTTTAATTTTTGATTTCAGGTAATCCTCCACTTCTAATTGTTGGATTTCGCTCAGTTTTTGATAATACCTACCTTGGTTTATTTAAAAAGCATATACTAGTTCCGTTGTGAAACATCGAAAAATGTGATTGCTAGAGTGATTTTTCAATTTTCACTTCAGGTGAACTCCTACGCCTAATGGTTTTAGAGGGTCCAATTGTGAATCTAAACATCCAGGGACACACTCAAACACACACAAAAAAATTTTATCAAAATTGGTCCATTCATTTAGGTAATTTTTAATTTCAGATATCAGATAAACCTCCACTTTTAATAAATTGTCGTATTTTACTCATATTTGGATAATACCTACCTCAGTTTATTTTAATAGGTTATACTTAGTTTCATTGTGAAATATAGAAAATTGTGACTGCTAGAGCGTTTTTTTTTAATTTTCACTTCAGGTGAATTCTTACACCTAATTGTTTTAGCGGGTCCAATTGTGAATCTAAGCCATTCAGAGACCCACTGAAACACCAAAAAAAAAAAAAAAATTATTGAAACTGGTCCAGTCGTTTCGGCTGTTTTTAATTTCAGATTTCAGGTAAACCTCCACTTCTAATTGTCAGGTTTTGCTCATTTTTTTGATAATACCTACCGTGGTTTATTTAAAAAGGATATACTTAGTTTCGTTGTGAAACATCGAAAAATGTGACTGCTAGAGTGATTTTTTCAATTTTCCTTCAGGTGAACTCCTACATCTGATTGTTTGAGAGGATCCAATTGTGAATCTAAACCATCGAGGGACCCAATCAGACATACACAAAAAAAATTCCATCAAAATCGGTCCAGTCATTTAGGAGTAGTTCAGTGACAAACATATGTACAGAAGAATTATATTGTCACAGATGGCACAGGGTTTTCCTTTAACTTATTTGGACTTAAATAAATACACAGTTGCTATGTAAAATTGTTCTTTTCACTTTATTTTCTTCTCACAATTATCACTAAATCTTCAATCACAATTTATTCTTAGAACTATTCTTCTTTGAAGCTTTATTTGACAATCACTTCTAACACAATTGCAGATGCAGTCCTTCCTCACAAACCTCTCGCCGTCCAACACGGCACTATCGCTATACTGACTGGCTGGCCTTCTCCTCCGCTCTTTTATATGAGCAGGAGGAAAGCTCTTGAAATGGCTTCGGCAATTTCGGCACCCAGAATCCTCTAGACGTGGATCCTTCTCCAAGGGGAAGGGAGAGGCCGATAGAAACGTCTGGTAATACATTCCAGACAATTCAAACGGCTCTGCAGGTCACTAACTCGCTAAGGGCGACTCACCCGCACAATTCAAATGCCGCTTACACGACATGTAACAATGTATATTCAATAAACCAGCAAAATTGAACCATTAATTTGACTTGCTGAGGAATTTGGTTATTTTATGCAGTCCCTGCGGGATGAATTTTTTTTTAATTGAATTATGACAAATTAAAAGTAATGTAATGTGATCAACTCTGTATACTCAGAATTATGATAATTATGGGGGAGAAAAATCTTAGCATATTGTTAATTGGTTTACTGTGAATTATATGCTTACAGGCCAATGCAGATCGACTTACCAAGCTTCTAGAGCTGCAGGACCGCAGCAAAGGTCTACGTCATGGCCTGGCACGTGCCAAGAGACTCAAACTCATCAAGACTGAAATTTCAAAACTGCGTCGTAAGATGGCTCTTGGTGCTGGAAATGCTCCACAAATTCGTCAAGAATCAGGTAAAATATTCAATCAAGTTATGTAGGTAGGAAATTACTCTATTAGATGTTTTTATTATTAATTTCATACATCTCAATGATGGATAAATCATATTTGAAGAGAAAAATTAAACGCAAATTTGCGTTTAGATCGATACTTGCTCAGGTAGCTCAAATGGTAGAGCACTTGGACTACAAAACCAAGGGTCCCAGGTTCAAGTCCCGGTCTGAGCGTATAATTTTTCTCTTCAAATATGATTTATCCATCATTGAGATGTATGAAATTAATAATAAAAACATCGAAAAAAGCCATACTGGCATTTATAATGTAATGTATAATTCCCAAATATGTCTTCTTAATATAGGAGCCGCCATTTGCAAAGATAGAAGCAAAGGCTTCAAAGCATTTGGTGGGCGGGAATTACAACGTATATAGAGAAAAATTTGCGTTTAGATCGATACTTGCTCAGGTAGCTCAAATGATAGAGCACTTGGACTAGAAAACCAAGGGTCCCGCGTTCAAGTCCCGGTCTGAGCGTATAATTTTTCTCTTCAAATATGGTTACTCTATGAGGTTTATTTTAATTTTGTTTAGTTGTTTCTTGACTCACCTCATACTTCTTAACTCCCTGGCAGATCTAGATTTCGTCACTGTATTTGTGACATTCTCAATGCTGTTCACGTTCACAACTAGTTCACAGTTGTGAATGTGAACAGCATTGAAAATGTCACAAATACAGTGACGAAATCTAGATATGCCAGGGAGTTAAGAAGTATGAGGTGAGTCAAGAAACTACTAAACAAAATTAAAATATTCAATCATTTGTTCAATTTTAGAAAATAAAATATTGGGATATATTTTCAATCTCGGGGCCAGGAGAGTTGGTGGAGGCGTACAATTTTTATTCGCTAGATTATGCACCAGATTCCTGCATTAAATTGCAAACCTCTCCACAGTACATATGTTGAGAAAGCATATGGTGCTGTTGATAGTGATTTGTCAGTTGGATGGGGGTATTATGCCTGTTAGCCCCTTGGTGCTTTTTGACAGGAGTAGACTATGTGCCAGCACTGGGTTTCACCTTCTCCCTTCTCTTCATTATCATCCCTCATATAACACACTTTACACTATACAAACATAAACTCATACTATACTCTTCTCTGTGCATATTACAAGAAAACATCATCTACATAAAGTGGTCTGCCGAAGTGATGTGTAAATTGAAAAGAATTTTATCTTAATTTTAAATTAAACCTCATAGTGATTTTCCTGTAATAGTTCAATAGGATAGTGGTTATGCTCCTTGCCTCTGGTCCTGAGGGTCGCAGATTCAAACCCGGCCGGAGTCGATGGATATTTTAGGATGGAAAAATCCAAGGAGCAAGTCCTCCAGGAGGGACTTTAAGCCGTGGGTCCCGAGTCTGAAGATTTTCAGGCTCGTAAAAAATCCTTAAGCCTGAATGAAAAGACCTCTAAGCAAAATTTACCAAATTTTCCCATCCTAGTATTACCTTGGTTTCCTAGATGTCAGTATGAGGCGGAATGCTGACCATGCACCACTCAAAATGACATCTATATGAAAACAAGTGTTGCGACTTGCTTCGCAATAGTTAGCCGGTGTGGTTGTCTCAGTCGTAATTGGCGTGATCTGCATCGACTAGCGATGTAGTTCACTTGCTCTCCACTTGGAGGCGTCTGAGTACAGCACTAGACATTTATGTTGGTCATACTGTTTTGCTGCAGCCTTTGCCATAGCTACCAACATCGTCGGTGTTGTGTCCAGGTCTAGCGTGTCCACGTGTGACTCGCTCTCAGTGTGTGCCAGGTCGTCGAGGACGACGATCCTGTTTTAGTTAAGAGGTTTAGGAACACCTCATTTTTTGTGTGCCTGGCCGTCTAGGGCGACGGTCTTATTTGTTTGGAGGTTGAATACCTCGCTTGTTGCTAAGCCGTCTACGACGATGGTAGTGCTTGTAGGCCTAGGCTTGGAATGCCTCGTGGTCCCTAGATTTATCCCACTGTTTCAGCAACTTGGCCTTTGAACTTTTATAGGAAAAAATCACTTACTTTTTGAGGGCCTCTCCACTTTTCAGCGGTTACACTGTATTCCCATTCGCCATTCTTGCCGATCCTCCTCCAGACCTCGGTCGTTCATCAATCTATGGATCTCTCCTCTCCAAGTTGTTCTTGGCCTGCCCCGTTTCCTTCTACCAGAAGGTGACCATTCCAAAAGAGTTTTGGGTCACCTATCATCCTCCATTCTCCTGACATGGCCATACCACTGAAGAGCTCGTCTTTTGATCCTTTCCACCACTGTCTCCTCCATATCCATCATCTGCCTCACTTCTTCATTTCTTCTTCTTTCCAACCTAGACACCCTGGCACTGCATCTTCTTCCATCCATCTCCACTGCCAAGATCTTAGTTTTTTGTCCCTCTACCAAAGTCCATCCCTCAGCACCATAAGTCATTATGCTTTCCACAACAGACTTCAAAATCCTCTTCTTCGTGTGGTTTGACATGGTCCTACTCCACAGTACTCCATTCAACATTTTTATGGCTCTTCGTGCTTGTACTAACCTGCTATCTACTTCAGCTTTACAACTCCCTGATTCATCAATAAGTGATCCCAAATATTTAAATTTTTTAACAGCTCTAATAATTCCTTGGGATAGGGATATATCTCGTCCACTTCCTCCTACTACAAGATATTCAGTTTTTTCCATGTTTACTCTTAATCCTCCTATTTCAAAAGCATTTAGAAGTTTTCTCATCATGTATTTCACATCCTCACGACTCTGAGCTATCAACAGGAAAAAATCACTATGATGTTTAATTTAAGATTTAAATTAAAACGTTTTATACCTCACCTCATATCCAGTCTTCTAATTATACCAGTTTCAAACCTTAGGCAGCTTCATTTTCAGTAATTTCTTGTCAACTGATGTTATTACTTATTTTAGGAATTCTCACTATGAGGTATATTCATTAAGGTAGAATATGTTTATCACTCACCTCATATTGTTCTTCTTATTTGATTATAAACTAGTTTCGGAACATAGTTTCTGTTCCATCCTCAGTATCATCACGACCGTTGTTCTGTCGTCTTGAAGAGTTGTCCTTCTCTCCTTCCATTGGCTGACTGAAAAACCTCAGGTAACATCCTCAGTATCATCACGACCGTTGTTCTGTCGTCTTGAAGAGTTGTCCTTCTCTCCTTCCATTGGCTGACTGAAAAACCTCAGGTTTTTCAGTCAGCCAATGGAAGGAGAGAAGGACAACTCTTCAAGACGACAGAACAACGGTCGTGATGATACTGAGGATGGAACAGAAACTATGTTCCGAAACTAGTTTATAATCAAATAAGAAGAACAATATGAGGTGAGTGATAAACATATTCTACCTTAACTGATGTTATGTTGATCAGGAGGAAGAAGCAGTTCTCCTGATCGACATAACATCAGTCGACAAGAAATTTCTGAAGATGAAACTGACCAAACTTTGGAAGTGGTATAATTAGAAGACTGGATATGACATGAGATATAAAATATTTTAATTTAAATCTTAACTTGGCCTTTGTTTCGATTCTGTGTTTTTCCAATGTACATGTGCATATGATCTTAACTCAATTTATTAACCATACAATGTTATATTATTTTTGGTCTGGACATCTTACCTCAATATTAATGTTGATTTGTTCTTGGACATGTTTCAAAACAATTCTCTGTTTTATCTTCAGCTTTCCCAGACTAAAATTAAATATTAACCATACAATGTGTTTGTTTACAGAAGCAGAAGATGGCTTTGAGTCTGATTCAGAGCGAGAAGAATCAAGTGAAGATGAAAGTAATGTCGAGAAACAACCTCAGCATGTAGCAAAACCAATTTCACGTCATTCTACAAGACGTTCTTCACAACAACAGCAGCAGCAACAGCAACAATCTACTGAAGAAAAAGGTTACAAAAATATTTTTTTTTATCTTAATGTATTATTCACATGTAAAATCTTTAGTTGTGTCCAATAGGCCTATTTCACTTTGCAGTTCAAACCTATGTGGATTCAATGGATTTCTTCTTTTTCTTCTTCCTCTTCTTCTTCTTCCTCTTCTTCTTCCTCCTCTTCCTCTTCTTCTTCCTCTTCCTCTTCTTCGTCCTCTTCCTCCTCTCCCTCCTCTTCTTCTTCGTCCTCTTCTTCTTCTTCATGAAATTAGGTCTTCTGACCTGTTTTCACATCAAGTGAGATTTAAGGAATCTTCCCATCTAGTAAATGGGTGTCTAACAATTCTATGTTCTATTGGTTTGTACTTTAATAACAGCTATGGGATTCTATCTGTAGTCATTCTTTTAACATATCCATACCAATGTTTTTATTATTCATTTCATACATCTCAATGATGGATAAATCATATTTGAAGAGAAAAATTATATGCTCAGACCAGGACCAATGCTCTACCAACTGAGCTATCTGAGCGAGTTCCAATCTAAATGCAACAACATATATAAGAGAAAAATTTGCATTTAGATTGAAACTTGCTCAGATAGCTCAGTCGGTAGAGCATTGGCCCGGAAAACCAAAGGTCTTGGGTTTGAGCCCGGTCTGAGCATATATTTTTTCTCTTAAAATATGTTCATACCAGTTGTTTCTCATATTGTCAATTCTATTTGTTAAATTAAAAATATTTAAGTATTTTCTAATATCTTCATTTCTTTTTCTGTCAACATAAGAACTTAATTTCTGCAGTTTCTATTTTTCTTCTGTCTGAACGGTTAAGAGTCCAATTCTCACTTGCATATGTTAAGACAGGCTCTGCCATAATTTTGTAAAATTTAAATTGTGTAGTCCTCAAAGTTTTATTTTTCATTGTCCATTTTATAGTGCCACACATTCTATAAAACGTATTTAATTTAATATTAATATCTTCCTTCTGGCAGTGTGACACATTGCATCTTAAATTATATTATTTTTGGTCTGGACATCTTACCTCAAGATGTCCAGACCAAAAATAATATAATTAAAATAACCTCAAAATATAACTTCCTAAAATTAAATATTATGCATCTTAAATAATTGAATTTGTTGACCTGTTGTATTGTACTGTTATTAATACTGATTTTACATCTCATATGGTCTTTCCCGTTGAATGTCATTACTTTTGATTTACTTTCAGAAATTGTTATATTGAATTTATTTGCTATTTAATTTAATTTATACACTTCTATTTGTAAATTGCTTTCTGAAGAGCTAAAGATTGTCTGATCGTCTTTAAACAATATGGTATTTAGAATTGTATTGACATCTTTAAAATCTGTGGTTAAACTTGATTGCCATTGTACAATGACCTCATCTATATATACACTAAAAAGTGCAGGAGATGGCTGGCATCCTTTGTCAATCATTATTTTTTATTTGAAATACAAGCCTTGCACAACTTTATTTCAACATATAAAAATCCTGAAAATGTTTCCTTCAGAAAAGAAATAAAACCCTTGGTCTCATATTTTAGAAGAAGCATGCCATAGCGTTCTTCTTAATATTCCCTGGCACTATAGATCGATGTGACCCTTGGCCTTCTTAACAAAAGCATTCCATGATCTAAAGTTTTATGTATCCTGTTTTTCTTTCCCATTGCTCTAATACCCTTCTCTACTTTGTCAAGTCATCTACTTAAAATAAATTTAAGTCAGAAATAGACATCCCACCTGATAATTATTAATGAGTTGGATATTTTGACTCACTTCTTATTTCTTGATTTTTACGCAGACCTTGAGTTCATCGCTTCTGCGCAACATTGTCGATGCATTACAACTGTTGTTTTGCAGTTGTCCATCCTGTAAGTTGGTTTCTGCTCCCTCTACTGGCTGACCAATGAACTTCAAATCAATTTTTTTTTCTTCGGGAATTTCAAAATTTATGGTTTTCTTTTTGAAGAGAAAAATTTTTGCCTAGACCGAGACTCGAACCCGGGACCTTTGGCTTGCCGGGCCAAATGCTCTACCAACTGAGCTACCAAGGCGAGTCGCGATCTAGATGCAAATTTTTCTCTTATATACGTTGTAATTCCCTCTCACCAAATGCTTTTGAAACCATTGTTTTAAAGATAGAAACAATGGTTTCAAAAGCATTTGGTGAGAGGGAATTACAACGTATATAAGAGAAAAATTTGCATCTAGATCGCGACTTGCCTTGGTAGCTCAGTTGGTAGAGCATTTGGCCCGGCAAGCCAAAGGTCCCGGGTTCGAGTCTCGGTCTAGGCAAAAATTTTTCTCTTCAAATATAATTTATCTTTCATTGAGAAATGTTAAATTAATAATAAAAACATCATTTATGGTTTTCTTTTATTCTTGCAGATGTAAATTTTCTCTAAAATTGTGAGTTCCTTAGATTTTTCTAACTGTTTTAGTAATTAAAAGTTTTCAATCTTGATAATATCCTTCCTTGACAGTGTCCAGGAAAAGTCAGAGTAGTTGCTAATATAATTGCATCTTCTTACACCTGAAAGAAATTGTGTAATATTTGTGGAAATTAATAATATTCTCCCACAACATACCAATGAGAATATTAATGTTCTGCTTGCAGGAAGTTCTAATAAAACCTCACCAGGAAATTCTAGTAAAACCACACCAGCAAGTTCTACAGTAAAGGAGCAAGAAGCAGCCGTAGAAACTCCAGATACTAAAGGTAATTTATACAAAAGTATATACAATGAGGGATTGTATTGCAGATGATTACTTTTTTAATCAAAATTAAACTGGGAAGTAACACTATGAGGTATTTTTTTCAGTTTATAAATGAGTTGGAGAAAATGTTTTTTTTTATATAATGCCCCAGGTTGTCATTTCAACATTTCTAGTGTTCTCTTCTGGCATTGGCGTAATTGTAACCCACTTCTGAGGTGGGAGCGCCTGCATGACAAGGCAGTGAACACAAAATGCAAATTTACAAAATCTTCTAGTTTTCTAATAAAGTTTTGGGGTTATTTCTCTTCTTTTCTGGCATTCTCAGAACACTTCTTTCTTTAAGTTACTTACTTATATTTTTAACACTTTATTCAGAAATACCAGTTAATTCAGCAGTTTCTTTCTTTCACAAAATCATTTACTAAAATTCCTGGATTTGACTCCCGGTTTGAATGTAATTTTTCTTTAACTTTCACAGGGAAAGAACACTATGAGGTTTAATTTAAGAATTAAATTAATGTTTTTATTACCTCACCTCATATCCTTTTTCTTCTATACTGCAGTTTTGGTGCTTATCTCCAACATCAGTAGTCTCTAGTCGACCGGTGTTATGTTGTTTCTTGGCGGTTTTCTTCTTACATCTATCAGTGGACCGATGAACCTCTGGATCAGGTCAAAATTTGCGGTAGTTTCGAAATTCATGAGTTTATCTTTCTTGTTTTTTTTGGATGTGGATTTTTTCCCAGACTGTGAGTTCTTTTTGTTTATCTGTGTGTTTGATTAGCTAAAGCATTTAATTGATACAGAAGCTAGCCTAATTATGAAGTATGAGGTGAGTGAAATAAAAAATAAACAATATGGTGTAAAGCTTATTGCACTGGCATACAGTCAGAGATCTGGGGTTTGAACATATTTTCTCTTAATAGTTATTTTTTCTTTCTAAAACAAAACAAATCCCAAGCCATAGCTGAGTGGTTAAGGCAAGAAGCCTTGGCGCAGAGCTACAGGACCTGTGCTGGTTCGAGTTCCCATGGGGGAAGAAAATTTCTCATGGAATTTCGGCCAGTATGGGACCAGTGCCCACCCAGCATCATGAGGCATTTGGATAGCTACAATAAGTAGCTACTCCAGGTTGAGAAGACCCACTATAACAGGTGGGTGATCCAACATGCTGACCACATGTCACCCCTATATTGGCTAGATGATCGTCTACCTCTGTGATTAACACTTGTCGATGTGAGGCCAGAGGTAGGCCTTCTAGGTCTGTCACGCTTGGAGTTTTTAAAATAAAACAATATCTAATTCTGGAAACTGTTAATTTAAAATATAACATCAAAAATATAATACATATATTACAATGTATATAAGAGAAAAATTTGCGTCTAGATAGCAACTCGCCTTGGTAGCTCAGTTGGTAGAGCATTTGGCCCACCAAGTCAAAGGTCCCGGTTCGAGTCTTGGTCTAGGTGAAAATTTTTCTCTTCAAATATATTTATCCTTCAGTGAGAAGTGTTAAATCAATAATAAAAACATCAATAGAAGCCCTACTGGCTTTATAAAGTAGTGTTAAATTCCCAATAAATGTCTTCTTAACTAAGAAGCCACCATTTGCAAAGATAGAAGCAAAGATTTCAAAGCATTTGGCACGAGGGAATTACAACGTATATAAGAGAAAAATTTGCATCTAGATCACAAATCGCCTCAGTAGCTCAGTTGGTAGAGCATTTGGCCCGGCAAGCCAAAGATCCCAGGTTCGAGTCTCTGTCTAGGCGAAAATTTTTCTCTTCAAATAAAATACATATATGTTTATGTAAAGGGAAGGTCTCGTTTTGGTTAGATTATAGCACTGAAGTTAGAATCTTAATTTTAACTTACTTATGTTTCATTAAAGCCACGCCCAGTTCTAATGCAACACCTGCAAGTGTGAAGCCAAAGAGTGGACGTGGGAGAAAGAAAGGCATAGTTAAACGTAACACGGAGGATAATGCTGATTCTGGCACAAACTCGAAGTTAACTACATCTGCGACTCCCAATGCACTCAACACGAGCACGTCGACCGGCAGCGGTGGCCTGCAGTCATCAACAAGTACTGTTACTAGAGGTAAGCAGATGACAAGCATCAGTTTTCCTTCACAAGCTGCTATAGGACAAGGTATGTAACAATTTATACTATAATATCTTTAGATCAGCATATTAAAACTATTGTCTGTAGGCTACAGGGATCCTCGAGACGTGCCCTTGTTATGTGGTGCTCTGTTGAGTTTCAACATGTATTTAGTAAAACGGGCCACTTGTGTACAAAAAAAATAAAATATCATTAGAAAAAGTTAAAAGATTGCTAATAATAAAAATACAGAAACAAGCCTTACTGATTTTAGGAAGTGATATTTTGAGGTCATTTTAATTATATTATTTTTAGTCTGATCATCTTACCTCAATATTAATGTTGATTTGTTCTTGGACATGTTTCAAAACAATTCTGTTTTATCGTCAGCTTGTCTTATATTCAAATTAGTCACTTTCATTTTCCTTAGATCATTCATTGTGTCATCCTCCCATCTGATCTTTGTTCTTCCTACAGCTCTGCCTCCTATAGGTTTCCATTTGTAGAGTTTTTTGACCAGTCTCTGATCATCCATTCTTATTAAATGTACAAGCCAACCAATTCTGAGAGATCTTATATGGTGTACTATGTTCTGATTTTTGATTAATTTGTTTAGTTCATTATTTGTTCTCCAACAGTTATCAGTTCCTCTATTTGGTCCAAATGTTCTTCTTAAAATTTTCCTTTCAAAAATTAGTAATTTCTGTTTTATTATATTATTTTTAGTCTGGACATCTTACCTCAATATTAATGTTGATTTGTTCTTGAACATGTTTCAAAACAATTCTGTTTTATCGTCAGCTTTTTCTGTTTTATTGTTTCTTTTAGGTCTAATGAGTGTTTTGTATAACCTTATTTTTGCAGTTTTTTATATTAATTTGCTTTTAAATAAGGTTCTATTTGCAAAACAAGCTTTATTCCAATTTATCAATCTTTCTTTAATTTCCTCTTCTAATGTATTATGTCCATTTACTTTGGTACCTAAGTATATAAATGATTCTACTGTGTTAATTTGCATGTCATCAATTTGTAGATTTTCAGATTTTCTATTGTGATTACTACATTTTAAATATTTTGTTTTCTCTTGATTTATTATTAGACCAAATTTTTTAGATTCCTCTTTCAATTTTGTGAAGGTTTCACATAACGCTTGTCTGGTTCTTGCTGTAATCAGTATGTCATCTGCTTAAGCTATACATTGTTTAAGTTTTGTTGTAATATTTCCCCTTAATTCCATTTTCATAAATATATAATCGATGATTATACCAAATAAGGTAGCTGAGAGGGGATCTCCTTTGTTAATGATTAAGCCTTTTTCATTATTCATGATGAGTTCATGCTCCTCCCCATCATCACTACCATCTCTCCATGTGTGAGCGGCAACATTGTACCCCTCCTCTAGACTCCAGCTGTAGTCATCAGAAGTCAGAAGATCTGTTATTTCCTGTAGTGAGTTTTATGCTATATTCGGTGGGTTTTTTAAATGTGCCTAGTGTGTTTCATTCATTTCGGTGTTAGCAATACTGAACAACAGCAAAAACACTAATGAAGACGTAGATGTAGAAATTTAAGCTTTTTTTTATTAAGATGCAGGAATTAATAAAATTGAAATTAGTTGTATATCCCACCTCATACACCCCGTGTAATTCACATCACAGGACCGCGGTTTCAACAATAGTCGTTCTTATCTTCAGCCATCTTTATGATTGTTGAATTTACACAGAAATTCAACAGTCTTAAATGCACACGGTAGTAAATTCCTTGCAATTTGGTTAAAAAATTATGCATAATACAAAAATCATTTTTTCAGCTTATTCTTAAATTATGTGCATGAATATCATGTCACTAATTAAACAAGTCTTCCTGAACATAATGGCACTCTGGTTAACTTTTTAGACATATTTTTTCATGAGTAATTTAAAATACAAAAAAAGAAAATAAAAATTCCAACTTCTTAAAAGTATTGTCTTGGTACAATTTTCTCAAAAACTACTTGTCCAATTGTTTCCAAAATTTAGTATGTTATTGTCCATAGTTCATTTGACAATAATAAGGTTTGCTTGTGTTCAGATATGGATTGCGATTTATTTTAAAAAATTCAAAGACCAAAAACTTTTTTTTGTTAAAAATGTTGCATACTTTTTTTTTAATTTCAAACACTATCAATAGCACAAAGATAAATTTACCTTATTATTATAGAGCTCTGTGGAAAGCAACGGGAAGCTACCACACCTACAATTCCCTAGTAAAGCTGATAAAGCTTCAAGCATAGCATGGAAATGCTATGATTGCAGCGAAGGACCTGCCTTCGGGCAGAATTACTGTGGATGGATTATAGAGCTCTTTAAACTGTATATCCATGCCAAAAATTATTCTCCTATCTTTCATAGTTTCAGGGAAAAGTATATCAAAATATGAAAAAATACAAGTTACAGGAAAATGCAAAAAAAAAAAAATTGTGCACATTAGCAGAACACAGAGACACCATTTTTAAAAATAAATTTTTATGAGTTTAAAAGTCCAAAATCGACAATAATATTACATGTCGATAAAATTGACCTACCTGGATTTTTGAAGAAAAAAATTAATAAATCAATTTTTTTTAACCCAATAAGTACTGGGTACCCTTAACCCATTCGCCTTGGAAGACGAGGTACACTCGCCGGCAGTTAAATGGCCTTCAACTAAGAAGACCGGATACACTCGCTTAATTCTGCTGTTATATATTTTGCAATATTTTGTACATCCCTTGGCAGGGTAATCTGTTATTAACTTTCATGAATAGTAGAGAAATGTGTTTTGGCCTTAACCTTAATTGTGGTCTTAAGAACCATTATCTTTTGTTTGTTTTGAATGTCTGAAAATAGACAATGTAATTTACGGTGACTTAAGTCCAGTTTCTGAGGAAATGCATTGAACATTTAAACCTGAAGCGAATGGGTTAAAGATGGCTGAAGATACTAATGACTGTTCCTGAATCCGCGGTCGTGTGCTTTGAAGTATATGGGGTGTATGAGGTGAGATATATGATTAATTTTAATTTTATTCATTTGAAAGTCTCATAATGTTAATTCCATCATAAGTTTTATAAAAGAAAATACAGGAATATTTGTATTTGAAGAGAAAAATATACGCTCAGACTGGGATTTGAACCCAGGACCTTTTGGCTTTCTATGCCAATGCTCTAACAACTGAGTTACCTGAGCACTCTAATCTAAATGCAAATTTTTCTCTTATAGATTGTTAATTCCCAACTGCTACAAACTGTTACTCGATCAGGAACTGACGACTTCTTTTTTAAGAGGACTTTTATTGCAAATTTAAAGATTACTTTATAAAGCTAGTAGGGTTTCTTTTGATGTTTTTATTATTAATTTAATGTTTCTCTCTGAAGGACAAATTATATTTGAAGAGAAAAATATACGCTCAGACTGGGGTCTTCTTAAAAAAGCCGTCATTTGCATGATTGAGCAATGGTTCATAGCTTTTGGCATTCAGGAATTAACACAGTATAAGAGAAAAATTTACATTTAGATCGGAGTGCTCAGGTAGTTCAGTTGGTAGAGCATTGGCATAGAAAGCCAAGGTCGTGGGTTCAAACACCAGTCTGAGCATACATTTTTCTCTTCAAATATAATTTGTCCTTCAGTGAGAAATATTAAATTAATAATAAAAACAAGATACAGGAATCTAATTTAAGAAAGAAAAATTAATATTTGAACCCTGGACCTCTAGTTCCACGTACTAGTGTGATAGAACTACATAGAACTAGAGGTCCAGGGTTCAAATATTAATTCTTCTGTTGGGTTTGTCTTTCGGGCTAAATGGCCATGGTCTGCTTTTTTTAAAACTCAACGTTTTGTCTGCTACTGCAGTAGACATCCTCAGGAGGTTCTGCGTGCTGTATGAACTCTTCAACTCTCTGTCAACTGCCTGTCTGCAGTCAACAGTTGAAGAGTTAGGAGTTCATACAGCACACCGCAGTAGCAGACGAAACATTGAGTTTTAAGAAAATCAGACCACGGGCATTTAGCCCGAAAGACAAACCCTACAGGAATCAAGACACCTAATGATTTATTTTAGGAAGTAATATTTTGAGGTTCTTTTAATCAAGTTTTTTTTTAGTCTAGAGATATCTTACCTCAATTTAATGTTGATTTGTTCTCAAACATGTTTCAATATATTCTTCTGTATCATCGTCAGCTTGGCTGATATAAAACATGTTCGAGAACAAATCAACATTAAATTGAGGTAAGATATCTCAAAACTCAAAAAAACTTGATCAAGACACCTGCTGTGAAAGCCTACAAATTTACATTAATTTTTCTTTCTTAAATTAGATTCTATCCAGGATTGGAAAATGTTAATTCAAATAAAAACATCGAAAAGATACAGGAAGTTAATCAGTTGGCTAAACAATCTTCAATAATTTGATTGTTTGTTTGAAATTAAAATTTGTTTTTAATTTCTTTAGTTTTATGTGTAATGAAACATTGATTTGAGTGTGCATGTAATGTTGACATGTTTTCGCAGATTCATCTGGGGGTCTGGTACCTCCCACAACCCCAGCAAAATTAAGTCCATCCTCTGACCAATCACAGCCAAACACAGTGTCACAACTTACATCAGTGTCTCCGTCGGGGGTGAATCGTCGCACAGCTGTTCTGTTCACTCGCAAAGCAGCAGCTGCTGCAATTAAAAAGCCAGATAGCCACAGTGGCACACTGGGTGGCACCAGCAGTTCTGCCAACATGTGAGTTTATGTTGATAACATTAACCAGTCTTGCGACAATCAGGTCAATCATACAAGTTACATCACCCGCTTGTTGAGCTTCTTTCCCATCAACAGATTTAAATCTAACTAACTAACTAACTCACTGGCACTATTGAACCCATAGGTTCATGGCCACACTGACATAAGCTCTCCTTACATCCCTATCCTTAACTAATGTCTTCCAAAAAATCCCCTGTATAATATACCTTCTTCAAATCATGGTTAATGGTAATCTCCCATAATCTATGGGCGCTTTCCCTCTGATTTTCCTACAGAAGTTCCCATGCCCCTCTTTCATTCCTCCATTTGTGCCACATGTCCTGTCCATCACAATCTACGAGACCTAACTGTTCTTATTACATCTGTTTAATTAACTAATGATCTTCTTGGTGATAAAATCATAAAACATGTAGTCAATGTAGCAAATTCACTAATTAAAAATTAAGTCAACATGTTTCAAGAGTGAAGCTGTCATTTTCAAGACTAAATATTGACTGAGTCCACCGCTGTGGTCTTGAGGTAGCGTGCTGCCTTGTCACACAGCGGGCCTGGGTTCGATCCCCGGTCAGGGCAGTTTTTCTGGGTGAGGTTTTTATCACGGTTTTTCCTCATCCGTAAGACAAATGTGAGGAAAACTTTAAGGCCCAAACGGTCCCCGAAATCATATGGCCATCATCATCATCATCATCCTTCACCGGTATGGAAAGCAACGGGAAGCTACCACACCTAAAATTCCCTAGTAAAGCTGCAAAGCATAGCATAAAAATTGCAGTGAAAGACCTGCCCTTGGGCAGAATTACTATGGATGGATATTGACTGAAGAGAAACATGTTAAATGAATAAACAGAATCCAATTAAGAACAAAGTACGTCACATGACATAGTCAATTACACATAAACTGTATGTCATGTGACATAGTTTGTTTTTAATTGGATTTTTTCTATTCATTTACCATGTTTGTCTTCAGTCAATATTTGGTTGTGAAAATGACAGCTTCGCTGTTGAAACATGTTGATTCTCTTAATCTTTAATTGGTGAATTGGGTACATTGACTACATGTTTTATTATATCTGGCTTACCATAAAGATCATGTAGCTCACTGTTATGTAGTCTTCTCTATTTACCTGTTTAATCGTCTCTCTTTGGTCCAAAAATTTTCCTAAGAACTTTATTCTCAAATACACATAATCTTTTCTCCTCCCTTAAAGCAAAAGACCATGTTTCACATCCATATAATATTATTCGAAGCTTAACAGTTTTATATATTTTCAGTTTAATGTTTTTTGAGAGAAGTTGGGCTGACATAT
Organism: Diploptera punctata; assembly: GCA_030220185.1. Classification (NCBI taxonomy): domain Eukaryota; kingdom Metazoa; phylum Arthropoda; class Insecta; order Blattodea; family Blaberidae; genus Diploptera; species Diploptera punctata. The sequence continues at coordinate 967,069 of JASPKZ010007278.1, read as the reverse complement.
GTCCCTGTAAAGCAGAATAGCATCCATTTCCAGAATTGAGGCTACTTTTTCTTTCTGCATCTCATCCCCGTTTGTAATTAATGTTCCTTTTATGAATGAGTTGAAGAAAATGCTTTAACATCTCACCTCATAAAGTTGCATATCTTCACGATACCGGTTTCAAAAATATAATTTTCTCCCATCTTCAGTCAAACTCCAACTGTCGAAATTTCGACGTTAACTCCATCTTCTGATTATATTATTTTTAGTATGATCATCTTACCTCAATATTAATGTTGATTTGTTCTTGGACATGTATCAAAACAATTCTGTTTTATCGTCAGCTTGTGCAGACTGGTTTGATTTATGTTGCATTATGTTGTACAACCTGGATGTCGATGTCAGCTCCATCCTGTGGTTGGCCAAAGAACCTCCAAATAAGGTCACACTCCGTCATTATTTCAAGATTCATAACTCTGTTTTTGTTCTTCTGAATATAGATTTTTTCCCAAATAGTCAACTCTTTTGTATTTTCTAACTAATTTTTTAAATTATTAAAACAGTTAGAAAATACAAAAGAACTGACTATTTGGGAAAGAATCTATATTCAGAAGAACAAAAACAGAGTTATGAATTTTGAAATAATGACAGAGCGTGACCTTGTTTGGAGGTTCTTTGGCCAACCACAGGATGGAGCTGACATCGACATCCAGGGTGTGCAACATAATGCAACATAAATCAAACCAGTCTGGACAAGCTGACGATAAAACAGAATTGTTTTGAAACATGTCCAAGAACAAATCAACATTAATATTGAGGTAAGATGATCAGACTAAAAATAACATAATTAAAATAACCTTGAAATATCACTTCCTAAAATTAAATATTAATTACAACCATCTTCTGAACTGAAGATGGTGTTAACAGCGAAATTTTGACAGTTGGAGTTTGACTGAAGATGGAAGTAAAATTATACTTTTGAAAACAGTATCGAGAAGATACACAACTTTATGAGGTGAGATGTTAAAACATTTTCTCCAACTCATTTATAAATGTAAATATCTCATAGTGTTACCTTACACTTTGATTTTGGTTAAATTAATGTTCCCACATATTTGAATTAAGGTACTTCTTCAAAACCCAGGAAAATTTATTATTTATTTAACAAATCAATATATCTAAAAGTCATTTTGATCCAACGTTGTGGTTATTGTACAGAATGTAACAGAAGTAACGGCAAAGTATAGTTTATAATATAAATTATAAATTTCCAGACCCATGTTGTACTATACTTCTTTTCTTCTCTCAGTATGAGGAATTCATTGCTGAAATTTTGCCATTGAATTTTGTTACACCCTGTATAAAAGGTAAAAATTATAAAATTGTACCTGAGATCTCAATCATCCTCAACTAGAAAAGTCCATCATGTAGGAACTGGATAAACTAAGCGAATTTCTCAGCATTCAAATTTACAGTCCTATCTTACTGGTTTACGGAATATATTTCTTTTATTATATTCAAGAAATTCAGTTTCTGATGCCAGCTTATTATGGTCACACCGCAGTGAAAATGAATTATGCATAACCGTAAGTTATTACCTATTTGCATATTGTCGTATAATTTGATACCAATTTAAATATCTACCAAACTTTAATTTTGTTTAGTTGTTTCTTGACTCACCTCATACTTCTTAATTCCCTTGCATATCTAAATTTCGTCACTGTATTTGTGATGTTCTCAATTTTGTGAACGTGAAGCAGCATTGAGAATGTCACAAATACAGTGACAAAATCTAGATATGCAAGGGAGTTAAGAAGCATGAGGTGAGTCAAGAACAACTAAACAAAATTAAAATAAACCTCATAGTGTTATTTCCTACCTACTTAACTTACTCTACCAAACTTTTCAAAATTATCAAGTTGTGACATCCAAGTATTGGGAAGCAAGAAGGAGAATAAATTTGTTGTTAACTCCAGAGCTTTAGCTTCATACGTACTTAATATCTACCAATTAATTTTTCCGTTACTTTATTCTAATATTAAATAAATCAAACTAAAGTACCTTATAGGATACATTGCCAATTTAAGGATTAATTACATTGAATGGTATACATTGTGATGAATCAAACAAGGTGTGGATAGAGTTAATTTTTAATTGTGGGTGTTAAAATCCTGTATTATTCCTTTAGAAAGGAAGTGAAGCCATGGATCCCTGTCATAGATTTACAGCATGTAAAAAGAACCTCAAGTCTGAAATATGAAGCTTCTGAGCAAATTTTATTGGGGATTTTAAGCCCTGATTTTAATATTGGATTGGCCGCAGTGGAATATTGGATTGGCTGCAATGGACTAGTGATTATGTTCCTTGCCTCTGGTCCCGAGCGTCACAAATTAAAACCCGGCCAGGATCAATGGATTTTTTTTTTATGATGGAGAAATCCAAGGAACAAAGCAAATTCTCCGGGAGGGATTTTTAACCATCGGTCCTGGGTCTGAGGATTTTTAGGCTCGTAAAAGCACCTTAAGCCTGAATAAAGAGGCCTGTAAGCAAAATTTACCGATCTTCATCATCCTAGAAATACCGTAATTGTCTGCTACATTGTTTTCCAATCTGGGGTTTGCCAGAACTTTTCCATAATGGCGGGTTTTGAGGTTATTGTTTCCTTCATTTCTGCAGCATTATTATTATTATTATTATTATTATTTTAAATTAACCCTATAATGCCCCTTGTTACATATGTGTAATTTCGGGAATTTATCACATTATTTCCACAATAAATTAATATTTCCCGCGAATGCCTGATTTACAGTTATGTAAAAACATTAGGAATGCATATCATTATGCTACAACTAGGCCTACACATTGTGTAACTTTTATGCCGTACCTAGAGTAATTATAGTCGAAAAAAATTGGAAACTGCTGGTCTACTAGATGTCTCATTTGGTTCGGTATGTTGACTGCATACCGTTCATGAGACCTGTAGATAAATAAGCATAACTACATTAACTTAGTCTAGTAACTCGTAACAAAGGAGAGACTAAGTCCCAACATTGGTCTATTACACCATTATAGATAGATAGATTTGAATATTGTGATGATAATGACCTGCATTGCTAAATAAAATACTAACTTAATTGTAGGGATGAAATGGATATTCGGTATCTGGCCCACCCCCGGTCGGATATCGGATAAGCTAGTATCCAGCCAGATACTGGATTTTTAAAAAATTACAAAATGTAAAATTTAGGTACTTTATTAAGTTATGTAGGTAGGAAATAACATTATGAGGTTTATTTTAATTTTGTTGAGTTGTTTCTTGACTCACCTCATACGTCTTAACTCCCTCGCAGATCCGGATTTCTTCACTGTATTTGTGACATTCTCAATGCTGTATCACATTCACAACTGACGTCCAATGGTCTCCTCTCCTGCAGACTGACCTCAGTGCCATCTGATGGCTGACCGACAAACTTCCAAATCAATCCCCTCTCCTTCTCACTGGGTATTTCAAAATTCATAGTTATGTTTTTATTCCTGCATATGTAAATTTTTTCCCAAATTCTGAGTTCCTTCGGTTTTTCTAATTGTTTAAGAAATTTTGTTTTGGTTTCTATTCTATGTTTTTCTGACCAGGCATATGCAGCTATTGCAGATTTTTCTGTTTCTCCATTTTTAACATTTCTGAGGTGTTCCTTTAATCTTGTATTGTTAAAAATGGAGAAACAGAAAAATCTGCAACAGCTGCACATACCTGGTCAGAAAAACATGGAATAGAAACCAAAACAAAATTACTTAAACAATTAGAAAACCGAAGGAACTCACAATTTGGGAAAAAATTTACATATGCAAGAATATAAACACAACTATGAATTTAAAATACCCGGTGATAAGGAGAGAGGATTGATTTGGAAGTTTGTCGGTCAGCCATCAGATGATGCGGAGGTCAGTCTGCAGGAGAGGAGACCATTGGACGTCAGTTGTGAATGTGATACAGCATTGAGAATGTCACAAATACGGTGAAGAAATCCGGATCTGCGAGGGAGTTAAGAAGTATGAGGTGAGTCAAGAAACAACTCAACAAAAAAATAATTAGGTACTTTATTTAATCCACATAACAAATATAATCACCATATTTAGGTAAAATTTAATTATTCACCTCATATTATGAGGTGAGTGATAAAATATTACATAAATGAATATACCTCATAGTGTGAATTCCTAAAATAAGTAATAATCACCATATTTTCATTTTATAACAAAAAAAAAAGTACTTGTATTGCACTTAAGGCAAATTATGGTGAATGATTACCAATTTCTCTACCTTAAGAGGCAACAAACGGTTTTGCTTGTCTTCATAGGCAAAGCCAGCTTCAGAAAAAAATTATTTCGCTGTATATGCTGCTGCAGGGTGCTGAAAGATAAATTTTGGCAAACTTTGTTAATATTTTTTATATTTGAAGAGAAAAATTTTCGCCTAGACTGGGACTTGAACCCGGGACCCTTGGCTTTCCGGGCCAAGTGCTCTACCAACTGAGCTACCGAGGCGAGTTACGATCTAGATGCAAATTTTTCTCTTATGTACGTTGTAATTCCCTCGTGCCAAATGCTTGAAACCATAGCTTCTATCTTTGCAAATAGCGGCTTCTTAGTTAAGAAGACATTTATTGGGAATTTAACACTACTATTTAAAGCCAGTAGGGCTTCTATTGACGATTTTATTATTAATTTAACACTTCTCATTGAAGGATAAATGATATTTGAAACTCGCCTCGGTAGCTCAGTTGGTAGAGCACTTGGCCCGGAAAGCCAAAGGGTCCCGGGTTCGAGTCCCGGTCTAGGCGAAAATTTTTCTCTTCAAATATAATTTATCCTTCAATGAGAAGTGTTAAATTAATAATAAAATCGTCAAACTTTGTTAAGTTCAGATATTGCATAGCATTATACGACCATCAAATATAAGAGCCACGATCGTGATCAATTTGCACTGACTTCAGATAAAAAATCAATCTCACATGCAATCACTTTTTTTTTTCTTTCTTAATTGTGAGACTGACTACTGTTGTTTTCATTCGCTACCTCATTGAAGCAATCCCAGAATGTATAATGAGCTTCACAAGATACAGCCGACTCTGTCACCTCTCCTTTACTTTTCTTAGCCAGTCTTGAAGATGAACTGCTACTGTCATTTTTTGTTGCTAAATCTTTTTAGAATTACTTAAAATACTTTTATAATAACCTCAAACTACAATAGCACGTTATTTAATAAGCTCAAATGATTGTGTTTGCAATCAATTCAACAAGTCAATGAAACATTTGCTAACTTCCCTCATGAACGAAAAGACCCGAGTCGCCCGATTGTTCGTGTGCCACCTATGCGATCTCACTCATTACGATGTGCCAATTGGCAATGTTCAGCTTCATATCTGGCTATCTAGCCTCAAGAATGGCTGAATATCCGGTATCCGGCCAAACAGCAATGCATTTTATCACTACTTAATTGTATTGAAGTTGCCTGGTTTTGTTTTGTTCATAGAAAATTCTGCTTACTCTATGTTTATTGATCTAATAATGACTTGAAAATTTGAGATTGGATGTAAATTTAAGATAAAGGTACCTTGTTAACAGACCATGAAGTATTATGGGGGTGTGGATGTCGCATCCAATCACAGAGGTGGACGATCATCCAGCCAGTATAGGGGTGATCTATGGTCTCCCAGCCATTATTGCTGGTTTTCTCAACCTGGAGCCACTACTTATCATAACTAAGCCTATCAGCTGCTGGTGGCCTCACATCCACATGTGTCAACCACAGAGACGGACAATCATACAGTCAGTATAAGGGTGACCTGTGACCCACCCAGTTATTATTCCTAGTTTTCTCAACTTGGAACCTGTACTTTTTTTTTAATCCCACTAGAGGCCTCAGGAGGCCCTTGGGGTAGTAGGAGGTTAAGGCTCATACTATTTCTGGACAATCGGCACTTGTTGTCAGCCCTGCGTGACGACCGCCTTTACCCCCAGAACAAGCGTCTGGTATTCATATCCGTTAGAGGCTGAGTCGACCCCAGGGCCATAGTGCTGCCAGAAGGTTTGGGTCAGTTTAAAAATCCTGACCCACTGGGACTTGAACCCTCAACCTTTCGGCTTGTAGAGCTCAGTGCCTTAACCACTACGCTATGGCGTGCCCCCCACCCATCCAAGTACTAACCACGCCCAATGTTGCTTGACTGCGGTGATCGGACGAGAACCGGTATTTTCAACATGGTATGGCCGTTGACTTGGAACCTGTACTTACTGTATCTATTTACATTTCTCATGATGTTGGGTGGACACTGGGCCCACTTGCTGGCCATATTCCATGAGGAAATTTCTTTCTGCATGGGAACCTCAAACTTGCACATGTCCCATAGCTTTATGTCAAGACAAGATGCATGATAGTGTGAATACAAGAATTCTCGATTCTTAAAGAACGCTAAGCAGAGATGAGAAGGTAGCTAGTCCTATGCTTCAACTGGGACATTTTACAGCATTCCTATTGACTATCATAATCATTAAGTTATGTGGGTAGGAAATAACACTGTGAGGTTTATTTTAATTTTGTTGAGTTGTTTCTTGACTCACCTCATACTTCTTAACTCCCTCGCAGATCTGGATTTCTTCACTGTATTTGTGACATTCTCAATGCTGTATCACGTTCACAACACATCCAATGTGAACGTCATACAGCATGAGAATGTTACAAATATAGTGAAGAAATCCGGATCTGCGAGGGAGTTAACAAGTATGAGGTGAATCAAGAAACAACTCAACAAAATCATAATCATTATCAGCACAGTAGTCCACTTTGAACTTGGCTTCCCTTAGAACTCTTTTTCCAGGCTTCTCTATCTCTGGCAACCAATCACCAACTTTCTGTGGTCCTCCTGAAGTTCATCCATTGCTATATCAGTCAATCCATACTCCTTTCACCTCCAGATTTAGACTGATATTAAAGAACCAAGCTCTCTAGGCCATGCCATCTCAGTCTTCCGTAAGCTGAGTCTCTCATCTTTCAATTGTTCCCGGAAACTTTTTTAAAAATAAATATCTTGTTAGCACATGATGTTGAATAGAGTGAACCAGTTAGAGTAGGTTCTGCATGTCCCACATAATTAACCACAGAGAGTCGCCCTTTCTTGAATACCGGTCTTACGCTTTATAACTTTCCTACGGTTGGCTGCAGTGGTCTAGTGGTTATGTCCTTGCCTCTAGTCCCAAGGGCCATGGGTTCAAACCAAGCATGGATTGATGGCTTTATTTAGGATGGAAAAAATCCAAGGAACAAGTTCTCCGGGAGGGACTTTAAGCCGTGGGTCCTGAGCCTGAAGATTTTCAGGCTCATGAAAGAACCTTAAGCCTGAATAAGAGGCCTCTAAACAAAATATACTGACCTTTCATCCAAGTTGCCTGTTAGACATCCCAGGTCAGTATGCTGACCACATGCCATTCATGACATATGTAGGAAAATAAACATAAGTCGGTGCACAGGAATTCATATAAAGGAGAGAAGCCTGGTAACTCAGTGGTTTACAGCGCTGATGTACAGAACCAGAGACATCAGGTTCAAATACTGATTCAGGCATATATTTTTCTCGGAGAACATATTGTTTAAATAACTCACCTCATAGGATTCATGCTTCCATGATATCGCGATTTCAAACATAATCATGTTCATGAAATCGCGATATCATGGAAGCATGAATCCTATGAGGTGAGTTATTTAAACAATATGTTCTCCGATGATTTTTAATGATTATACCTCATAATGTTTACTTCCCAACATTAATTAAATATATATTTTTCTCTTCAAATAAAGCATAAGTAAATTGGCTTGGTCTAGAACCATTCAATTTCTTTAAAAATATTTAGTTGTTACTTTACTTTGACAAAATTACTTTTTTTTAATTAATGTTTATTAAAATGTATTGATTGATTTTTTTATGCTGATTTACTTAAGGGTTGTTTTACTAATAACGTTAAGGTGAATAACTTGGATGATTTGTTTAGATTCACCCGATTGTCTTTCTCAACACTATCCTTATTGTATGAAACCGTTGTTAAACTAATTCTGCAAATTTGATATCACTATGATTTGTCACCACTTTTTACATGCTTTATATTAGCTTGACCTGTATCTATGTAATGGAATCTTTAAAAAAATAGGGACAGAGGGAATCTCGTTAATCCATTCACCCACTTAAAAACATTGGATCAACTTAAAACTTTGTATACTTGTAAAGGACCAATGACAATACAATAATTTCATAATTTTTTCCTAATATCCTGGCCAGGATCATGAGGACATCAAAGAAATAAAGACCGGTATAATAGGTTGCAGACGTATCAACTTTTTAGTCTATCATTGTGGTAGCTCAGTTGGTAGAGTGGTGGACTGTAGTGGTATATAATTTCAGTAATCCCTTGGTTGCTGGTTCAAATCCAGCCCAGAGGATTTTTTTTTTAGAAGAGTATTACTTTTAGCTCATACTACAATAGTATCGAATTTAAAGATATTTACATTTTTAGAAAACCAAACTAAAAAATGAAAAATAAATAATAGTTTTAAAAAACTAAGACAACATGCTTTATTAGAAAGCAAACTAAAAAATGAAAAGTAATTTTAATTTCCAACATGCTTGGGATAAAATTAAAGTGGTCAACAAAAAAAAGAAATCTCCAACATATCTAGAATACAACTAGAGTTATCTACAAAAAAAAATTACCATCAAAAGCATGTGGTAAAAAAAAAAAAGTAAAGTATTCCCACTACAGGCCTCAGGAGGCCCTTGGGGTAGTGGGAGGTTAAGGCTCCCACTATTTCTAGACAATCGGCACTTGATGTCAGCCGGGTTGTCAGCCCTGCGTGACGGCCGCCTTTACCCCAGAACAAGCGTCTGGTACTCATTTCCATTAGAGGCTGAGTCGACCCCAGGGCCATAGTGCCGCCAGAAGGTTTGGGTCAGTTTAAAAATCCTGACCCCACTGGGACTTGAACCCTCGACCTTCCGGCTTGTAGCACAGTGCCTTAACCACTACGCTATGGAAAAGCATGTGGTGCTCTTTATCAATTAATATATTTGAAAATAAACAGATATTGGTAAAAGTAAAGTCTCTAAGAAGAAAACATAAAAACCATAAAAAGCATAATTTAATTAACGCTTTTAAATTGGCAATGTATCCTTAATGATACATTAGTTTAATTTATTTAATATTTTTTTAATGAAGTAATGGAAAAATGAATTGATAGGTATTTAAATTGGTGAGTGGAGAACATATTTTTAACAACTCTACTCATATATTTTCAAATTTCTTTGATACCAGCGGTTTCAGACGATATCATGTCCATCTTCAGTCATGGCTTCCACTGATGAAATTCTGTGGTTGTTGATTTCTCTAATGACATCACCTCTTGTGCTGCCATCTTTCGTTTTTTATTTACAAAGTTTATAATCCCAACCAAAGATGCCAGCACAAGAGATGATGTCATTAGAGAAATCAACAACCAAAGAATTTCATCAGTGGAAGCCATGACTGAAGAGGGACAAGATATTATCTGAAACTGCCGGTATCAAAGAAATTTGAAAATATATGAGGTGAGTCGTTAAAAGTATGTTCTCCACTCACTATTAATGATATAACCTCATAATGTTTACTTCCCAATATTAATTTAAATATATTTAAATTGGTGTTGAATTATACAATAATATGCAAATAGATAATAACTTATAGTTATGCATGATTTTTTTTTCACTATAGCCCAATACTTTTAATTAAACTGGTATCAGAATTTAGTTTCTTCAGTTTGATAAAAGAAATATATATTCTGTAAACCACCAAAATAAATTTGACTTGCTGAGGAATTCGCATAGTTTACACAGTTTTTAACTGACTGACATTTCCTTATTGAAGATATACCGGAGCTGGGTTCAATGCTTATGATTAAAATAGTTATTACATTGCACAAATCCCCCTTTTTAAGTAGGAACTGTTTTAAAAATACAATAGGAAGTAACTTCAAGAGGTTATACTTAATAATTCAGTAATTTGGTCTGTATATTCTTAATCTTATGGTTGTTTTGTTGGACATATGTTTCAAGGCTTGTTAGCCTCATTCTCAGCTATTACAGACTGATTTTTGTCAAGTTGTTGGCCCTGCTCTTCGTATGGTTCAATGAACTTGCTAATTATGAATTTTGAAATTCCCAGGGAAAGGGACCTAATTATCAAGTTTATTTGGCCAAAGTTTTAAGTTGGGAGCAGGAGTTAAGAATCAGGGCCGACAACTTGAGAAAAATCAGTCTGTAACAGCGAGGATGGGGCTAACATGCTTTGAAACATAATTATTCATGATGAATGAGTTATTTTTTATATCTTCCTCATAGTTTGTTTTCTTATACAAGGGAATTGTAGTTATGTTATTTCCCATATATAACTTGAAATATATGTCCAACAGAAACAACCCTAAGAGATAAGAATATACAGACCAAATTACTTAATTATTAGGAACTATTATATTTTCCAACTATGCTTTTGGAAGCAGTATTAGATAACAGAGGGACAATCATATACTTTGCATGCAAAACTCCACCTTTGGTTAGTATCTTTTGTCATAAACGTGGCTAATAAAATTGACGAGATTCCTTTTTTTCTTTAGCTTTCTAAGATTTTTAACCTCTAACACTGAAGCCTTCTTGGGACATTATACCGGGTGAAAGGGTATTAGTGCCGTTATTTTAACTGATGATAATTCATGTCATAAAGAATTAAAAAGTTCCCCACATTTTTTTCTTTCCAATTGCAATATTTAACTAATAATTAAAGTTTACAATTTTGGACATTTGGCAACGTTGCTGGATGGAGAGGAGGGTGTTTACTATGTACAGCTAAATCGGGACAGAATTCAGCTGACTTGTATGTACCATGACTTGTACTCGGCTGTTTCAACCCTCCTCAACATGTCCCCACATCTCTCATTCCAGATTATTAGCAACATTGTAAGCATGCATCATACATCCATCCATAGTAATTCTGCCTGAAGCCAGGTCCTTCACTGCAATCATAGCATTGTCATGCTATTCTTGTAGCTTTACTAGGGAATTGTAGATGTGGTAGCTTCCCGTTGCTTTCCACACCGGTGAAGAATGATGATGATGATAAGGATGATGATGATGGCCATATGATTTCGGGGACCGTTTGGGCCTTAAAGTTTTCCTGACATTTGTCTTACAGGTGAGGAAAAAACCCGATAAAAACTTCACTCAGAAAAACTGCCCAGACCAGGGATCGAGCCCGGGCCCGCTGCGTGACAAGGCAGCACGCTACCTCGAGACCACAGCGGTGGACTATGCATCATACATAACAAGGATATTAATTGAGGAATACAAGAAATGGGGATTAAATATAAATATTAAGAAAACCTAATATCTCAGGACAGAACTAGAGAATGAAGATAAATTACAATGTGAAATTAAGAAAGTTGAAAAATTCAAATATTTAGGATCAATTTTAGAATTAGATGAGAAAAGTTATAGTGAAATTGAGAGAATAATTAGTGACGGATGAAAAGTAATTGGGAATGTTAAATCCAGTGATATAGAGTAAAAATATTACAAATCAACCAAGACACTGACATTTAAATCATTAGTACAACGTGTTATGTTGTATGGTGCAGAGATCTGGGCTTTAGGTAGACAGCAAGCAAAAAAAATTATTGACAATAGTGATGGATTTTTGGCAAAGGGCATCAAGAAAATAAAAAAAAGGATAAAATTCGGAACCAAAAAAAATTAGAGAAATAATTATGTAAAAAACATAATATTATAGCAGTAATAGAAGAATAAAGATTGAAATGGTATGGACATCTGAAGTGGATGGAAATTAATAGAATCCCAAGAATGATCCTGGATTGGAATGCTGAAGGCAGGAGGAGAGGGAATCCAGGGAACAGTGGATGGATAAACTGAGAAGAAACATGATCAGCAGAGACATCAAAGAAGAAGATGCTGAGCATAGAAATCTGTGGCGGAGCAAAATACATTTGGGCTGAAGAATAACTACTGTAATGTACAGAAAATGCTTAATTAAAAAAGCATGCATTATTATTTAATTTAACAAAAAGGCATAAATCACATAAATAGTTTTTAAAGCTAATATTAACCCCTTGGTAGGTACATGTAATTGTTAATATTATTCGTTTTTAAACATCTTAATGATGGACAAATTATATTTGAAAAAAAAATATACGCCTAGACTGGGGTTTGAACCCAGGACCTTTGACTCTCTATGTCAGTACTCTTCCAAGTGAGCTACATAGGCCTCTTATACATAGTTAATTCTCTAACCCCAAATGCTACAAGCCGTTGCTACGATTTTTGTTAATGGCGGCTTCTTTTATTAAGAATACTTTTTTTATTAGGAATTTAAACATTACTTATAAAGCCAGTTGTGCTCCTTCCAATGTTAATATTATTCGTTTTTAAACATCTTAATGATGGACAAGTTATATTTGAAAAAAAAATATACGCCTAGACCGGGGTTTGAACATAGTTATATATAAGAGAAAAATACGTGTTTAGATTGGAGGCTTAGGTAGCTCACTTGGAAGAGCATTGACATACAGGGTCAAAGGTCCTGGGTTCAAACCCCAGTCTAGGCGTATATTTTTCTTTTCAAATATAATTTGTCCATCATTAAGATGTTTAAACATGAATAATATTAACATTGAAAGAAGCACTACTGGCTTTATAAGTAATGTTTAAATTCTCAACAAAAAAGTATCCTTAATTAAAGAAGCCGCGATTTGGGTTCAAACCCCAGTCTAGGCGTATATTTTTCTTTTCAAATGTAACATGTAATTGTTTTCATATTTTTACTAACAATACAAGCAGAATATTACAAATAAAATACAAACATAGTTTTTTTTTGAGAAAGCTATCAAATTTTGACCCTATGTTGTATGGACATTTTTTTGATTCTGTAAAACATTCCCGATGACTGTGAAAAGGACACCACTTATACCCTTTACACCTTGAATTGTTTAATTGTCCTCAAAAATTTGTCTCTCTGGGTGAAATGAAGGATTTCTTAGCTTGTGTCAATTATAGATATTAATACCGAGGCCATAAAGTAACAAAAAATTCATGTAAAGAGGTGAAGATTTTCTCGCTAAAGGAAAAATTGGCTTTATTTATTTATTTCTTATGTACTTGCAGTATTTGTACCTTTATTTTTAAGATTTGGTCTAAACTTTTTTTTTTCAAATTTTAATATTCATGTATTAACAAACTAATTTTTAAGAATTTCTATTCATGATATTTCCTTCTCATAAAGTACCAAATATTTCATTATGCAGACTCCAGAGCTTATTTACACATGGGCCACAGGCTCAAGGTGGATTTTTTCCCTGTTATAATCCTGAACTAATGTTTTCCAATCATTACACACATTTTTTTTTTTAAGGATGAAAGCACTTATAATTAGGAACTATTACTATAATGGCATAACAGTAACCTGAGCCTCTCCTTTGTTAGGAGTTGCTAGCCCAAGTTAATTTAGTTATATTGGACTTTTATAGGAATAAATCACTATGAGGTTTAATTTAAGATAAATTAAAATGTTTCATACCTCTCTTCATAATTAATCTTCTAGCAGATCGCAATTTCAGGGTCTTGGTAACCCCATCCTCATTACACTTATGCCGACTGATGTTATTTCAATTGGAAGAACCACTTTTACTTCCCTCTGTTGGTGGACCGATGAACCTCTAGATCGGGTCAAAATTCGCGGGAATTTCGAAGTTCATATGTTTTCCTTTCTTGTTTTTCTGAATGTGGATTTTTTCCCAAACTGTGAGTTCCTTTTGTTTATCAATTTGTTTAATTAGACTAGCTTTTGATTCAATTATATATTTTTCGTACCAAGCATGAGCAGCTACTGCTGACTTTTCCATCTGAAAGAACATCTTAGAAATGTCAAAAATGGAGAAGTGGAAAAGTCAGCAGTAGCTGCTCATGTTTGGTCCGAAAAACATGTAATTGAATCAAAAGCTAGTCTAATTAAACAATTTGATAAACAAAAGGAACTCACAGTTTGGGAAAAAATCCACATTCAGAAAAACAAGAAAGGAAAACTTATGAACTTCGAAATTCCCACGAATTTTGACCTGATCCAGAAGTTCATCGGTCCTTCAACAGAGGGAAGGAGAAGTGGTTCTTTCAATCGACATAACATCAGTTGGCATAAGTGTACTGAGGATGGGGTTGCCAAGACCCTGAAATCGCAATCTACTTAGAAGATTAATTATAATGAGAGGTATGTAACATTTTAATTTATCTTAATTTATTTATGCTTATATCCCTAAAAATGTCATGAATGGTATTTGGCCAACATACCGATGCAATGAGACATCTAGTAGGCAACTAAGGTATTAGTAGGATGATGGAGGTCAGGCTTAAGGATCCTTTATGAGCCTTAAAATCTACAGACTCGGACCCATGGTTTAAAGTCCATCCCAGAGGACTTTACACCTTCGATTTTACCATCTTAAAAAATCCATCGACCCCAGCCAGGTTTGAGCCCATGACACTCAGGACCAGATGCAAGGAACATGACCATTAGTCCACCGCGACCAACTATAATTAGGAACGGTACTGAAATATATAGTACAATAGACACTATTCCTATATTTAAATTAATATTGGGAAGTAAACATTATGAGGTTATTTAATTAATAGTGAGTGGAGAACATATTTTTTAACGACTCACCTCATATGATTTCAAATTTCAAAGAAATCATATGAGGTGAGTCATTAAAAATATATTCTCCACTCACTATTAAAACTATTCCTATACTTACAGTTTTGCACAAACTGGTGTTTTTCAAATTGAATTAAAATTCCGTCAAGAAATATGCATAAAGCTACTGCAATTGTAATATAGAATCACAGATTGCCTAATAACAAAATTTTAATGAAAAATCTTATTGATGTAGTAGGTGTATATTCTTAGAACTTCACGTGAAAACAAGAACACTATAGCTCTCGGCGAGTCCAGCAAATAACAGAAGTACAAATGCTGCCTCGTTTAACATATTTAACATACGATAGTTGCAGGCAATTGACTCTCTGAAAGCATTAGAACGTAGTTGCATAGAATTCACATAAACACATACCACCTTTGTTTGTACATTTTACTATTAAAAAAGATGCTATAATTTTGAACTTGGCCCTGATTTAAAGAAATCAGGCATTTTGCTTTTATTTTTCTTGCATACACCTCATTTTGCAATTATTAACACATTCACAGCTTTTTAACTACAACTTTTTGTATTAATGTTATTTCTACACACATGGACTGCACTTCACACTTCACTCAGTTTAGTATTTCAAAAGTCAAGCCGTAATTTGGATTACCTCTATTATAAATTTCATTTTCCGGTCAAGTGAGTAAATTTTCCTCTTTCAGTTCTCCATGACAGACCTAACCTAACTGAAGAATCACTTAGGTAAAATTTAATCACTCACTCTGAGGTTATGTCCGCCATATTGGATTTTCATGTTTCCTATTTAGACTTGATATGTCTTATAATTACTTATTTTAGGAATTCACACTATGAGGTATATTCATTAGGGTGGGCCGAAAAAACTCATTTTTTTATTTTGAAGCTGTAATAGCGCAGAAACATTGCAAATTACATAGACAAAAAAATATTTTTAAAAATATCAAAATCGGTTGACATCTTCTGGTCGTGCATAAGCTCTAAAGTTTGATAAAATATGAAAAAAACTTCAATTTTGCGATTATTTCTTTAATTTTTTAATTAGATGTTTTTGTATGTAATGTAATAGTTTGTAACGTCTTCAATTAGAACCTAAAAACATTGTGTTTTAATTTGGTTTAGATCAGTTGATATCTTCCGGCCGTGCATAAGCCCAAAATTTACCACAATAATGAAAAATTTACATTTTTATGCAATTTTGGCATTTGGTAAGTAACTAGTATTTAAATGAATAGCCATAATATTTTTTTCCCACAGATAGACATAAACGTGCTTAGCAAAGATCAGCAGTACCTACTTGATATTTCAAAGGCAATAAAATCAGGAACCTGTAAAGAAGATTTGGCTGTATGAGTTCCTGGGCACTTATCACATTCGAGGTGGTTGACAAAAGCAAATAGAACTCTCAGATTGTACATAAGTGAAGAAAGCCCCTCACCTGAACTTCAGGAACTAGTTTTGTTTATATTGAAATCATACATGCCAATGTGGTTTACTATCAAAACAAGTAAACACTTTACAGATGGCCCAAAACTTGTTTACCAAGCAATACAGTCTACCACGTATTTGCCAAAACCTTTGCTTGATGTTGTCGACCCTGTGATCGAACGGAATGGTTTTTTCACCCACCCAGAACACTTACTGTTAGCCATGATTCAAGATGACAAGAAACACATAAGAGAGCTCGGATTTTGAAGAATTCTGAAGTCAAGGCAGATAGACAAGAAGGAAAACAGTAAGAACATTCAATGCCACCAAAAATCAACTTCAATGCGCAAGAATACTCAGAAATGATCAACTGGATGGATTGTGAATTATCTTCTCCCCCATTGTTGGCAGAAATCAGTGATGATGAGATCAAATCGCACATCGACAGTGACTCAATCCCTGACTGGAACATTACTTTCAAGCAATTCCCAGTTCACAAACAGGCTGTTGAATGTGGTGTAAAATTCATCACTGAAACCTCAGGAAAAGTTTGTGGAGCTGAATCTCGAGATGGGTTTATAAGAACCACTCTGCTATCCTGATCATCCATGCCTAACTTCACCAGCAAATCAGTCTTCAAAGTACTTTTGGCTACAAAATAGAGAACAGTACTAATGGACATGTTCAACTAACATGGACTATTTATTCAGAACTCTGTTTTTTTATAAAAGTTTATTGTTAAAAACTATACTGTAACTTAAATATTTAAGCTTTTTAAATATAGAGCAAGCCGAAAAGTACCATGTCCATTGTTACTGTTATACCCATCATGTCATAGGTCTAACAATTTTTTTTCAGGTACTGTTTTTCTATAGCATTGGGATCATTGCGCGATCTGAAGTTGTTAATTTATTCACATCATAATAAAACACAATGTTCTTATGTTCAAAAATAAAAATACTGTAACTATTATGTTAAAAAAAAAACGATATTAAAGATATAAAAAAGGAACTTGTGAAATTTTGAATATTTTGGCAAATTTTAGGCCCTATGTGCGACTGAAATATATCAACTGATCTAAACCAAATTAAAACACAATGTTTTTAGGCTGTATTTGAATACGTTACAAACTATTACATTACAAAAACATGAAATTAAAAAAAAATGTTTAAATAATCGCAAAAATAAAGTTTTTTTTTCATATTTTGTCAAACTCTAGAGCCTATGCGCGACCATAGATGTCAACCGATTTTTATATATTTTTTTTGTTTATATAATTCGCAACTTTTCCACGCTATTACAACTTCGAAATAAAAAAAGAGTTTTCGGCCCACCCTAATAGTCATTTATTCACTCACCTAAATGAATATACCTCATAATGTGAATTCCTAAAATAAGTGAAGAATCACTGTTTCATTCTCATTATAGAACATAGCTGTCAGAATCTTTTGTATTATCTACTTATAATTTCCCAATTTTTTCCAAAAAATGCATCTTACAATCAAAACATTTGCACTAGGGACTTTTTTATCATGTATTCTTATTAACCCGATTGTTCCCATGAAAGTGGGTATCATCATATAAACAAATGTATCTGTTATATTTAAATCAATATTGGGAAGTAAACATTATGAGGTTATATCATTAATAATGAGTGGAGAACATATTTTTAACGACTCACCTCATATAATTTCAAATTTCTTTGATACCGGCAGTTTCAGACAATATCTTGCCCCTCTTCAGTCACATCAGTGGAAGCCATGACTGAAGAGAGACAAGATAATGTCTGAAACCGCCGGCATCAAAGAAATTTGAAATTATATGAGGTGAGTCGTTAAAAATATGTTCTCTGCTCACTATAAATGTACCTGTATTTAACACCTTTGTCTTTTGAATTAAACTGCAAACTCTCCGATCCACTCATGATGTCACATTGTAGTTCCTGTTTTTGTAACTGGAGTGCTACTGCCAGTCCGTGTTGAATGCTATAAAACAACCAATCTTAAAAGGAATATTAACTCACTGGCACTATCAAAACCAGAGGTTCATGACCACATTGATATAAGTTCTCCATGTATCTCTATCTTAAGCTAATAATTCTATTAATAGTGAGTGGAGAACTTATTTTTAACGACTCACCTCATATAATTTCAAATTTATTTGATACCAGCAGTTTCAGACAATATCTTGTCCCTCTTCAGTTATGGCTTCCACATAAGATATTGTCTGAAACTGCCAGTATCAAAGAAATTTGAAATTGTATGAGGTGAGTCGTTAAAAATAAGTTCTCCACTCACTATTAATGATATAACCTCATAATGTTTACTTCCCAATATTAATTTAAATATAATAATTCCATTCCCGGTATAATATTCACCCCATCAAATCTCCATGTCATTGGAGAAACATGTGGAAGCATGTAGCAAGAAAGAAAGAGAGAACGATATCTAGATTAATATTATCCTCTCTCAATTTATTCTTGGCCTACTGTCTGGATGCTTTCCCTTTGGTTTTCGTACCTGAAGTTTCCATGTTCCTCTTTCTTTATCCATTTATGCCACATAACCTGTCCATCACAGTCTATAAAACTTAGTGCTCTTATTACATCTGGTTTCATATATGGATAATGGAATTCACTGTTACATAGTTTCCTCTACTGATCTATTCATCTCTACTTCTTGCAAAAAATTTCTAAGAACTTTATCTTCAAGTACCAAAAATATATATATATATATGTCCACCGCTGTGGTCTCGAGGTAGCACATGCTGCCTTGTCATGCAGTGGGCCCGGGTTCGATCCCCGGTCAGGGCAGTTTTTCTGGGTGAGGTTTTTATAGGGGTTTTTCCTCACCTGTAAGACAAATGTCAGGAAAACTTTAAGGCCCAAACGGTCCCCAAAATCATATGGCCATCATCATCATCATCATCCTTCACCGGTGTGGAAAGCAACGGGAAGCTACCACACCTACAATTCCCTACTAAAGCTGCAAAGCATAGCATGAAAATGCTATGATTGCAGTGAAGGACCAGCCTTCGGGCAGAATTACTATGGATGGGATATATATATATATATATATATATATATATTGCATCCACATAATGTAACTGGATTAAACACTGTTTTATATATTTTTAGTTTAACTTTTTTGGGACAATTTGTGATGGATTTGGTTTCTATAATAAATACATAATAGCATGCATTTCCATAGTTAGTTACAGGTTTTTAGCCCTTTGAGTCTAACTTAGCCTTTGTTAGGAGTTTCTAGACAAAGCATAATTTAGTTATGCTTATTTCCTACAGTTGTCATGAGTGGCATGTGGTCAGCATACCGATCCCAATGAGACATCTAGTAGACAAGCATTACTTGGATGATGGTAGGGTAAATTTTGCTTAGAGTCTCTTCTTTCAGGCTTAGGTTCGAATCTATGAATGTATTAGACCATAAAAGTCATTCTCTGCTAAGAAAGTTGTATCCAAATATGTTTTTGCATACTCAAAAATCTGTTCATGCGATAATAATTGTTGAAATTCCTAAGCTACCTGGCGAGGTGACTTAGGAGAGAAACGAATCATGAGCAACCCGATGGGAACCGATGGTAACTGATGTACTTTGAAACCTTGCTGCTTTATCCAAGATGTCGGACCTTGAAGACTTCGATCATGTTTTCGGTATACGCGGAGAAGAGGAATTTGATAGAGTCTACCAAATAATTCAACTGTTATTAGACGAAAATAATGGAAGTGGTTTTATCGCTGAGAATTCTGGGTAATTTCTTGCCAGTATTACGAAAACGTTGACTTTCATGCATGACCAGTTAGTGGGTAGCTAATTCGATCTTTGCACTTGCTCACGGTGAGTCAGCTCACCAGTGATTGGAAGTAATTTGAGTAGAGACTAATGTACTTGCATGCGGCCCTTAATGTTCTTTTATGAGCCTGAAAATCTTCAGACTCGGGACCCATGGCTCAAAGTCCTTTTAAGAGGACTTGTTCCATGGATTTTTCAATCCTAAATATCTATTGTTCCTGCGACCCTCAGGACTAGAGGCAAAGAACATAACAAATAGACTACTGCAGCAACCATTTCAATAGTTGAGCATATTTAATTGTTCCTGCATCCAATTCCTGTTCGTTCCCAGATCATGTAAGGTACAAAAATATAAATCTCACCTTAGGTACAAATTATTTTCTTAAAATATTCGTAAATAAATCATCAGCAGCATTGATTCATGATGAATATTTAGAATTCATAAACATTACTGATGTCAAAACAGTTATTGGCAAACATGAACAATGGGATCCACAGTTGGTAGTGTTGTAATGTGGAAGCTGACTGAAGAAGGACATGATATTGTCTGAAACCATCGGTATCAAATAAGTTTGAAAATGTATGATGTGAGTCGATTAAAATATGTTCTCCACTCACTATTAATACATCATAATGTTTACTTCCCAACATTAATTTAATATAGAAACAATTAAGGTAGAATATTTTTATCACTCACCTCATATTGTTCTTCTTATTTGATTATAAACTAGTTTCGGAACATAGTTTCTGTTCCATCCTCAGTATCATCACGACCGTTGTTCTGTCGTCTTGAAGAGCTGTCCTTCTCTCCTTCCATTGGCTGACTGAAAAACCTCGAAACCAGGTCATTCTCACCGGGAATTTCAAAGTTCATTAATTTCTTCTTTTCGCTCTTTTGAATGTAGATCTTTTCAAACGTAGATCTTTTCCCAAACAGTAAGTTCTTTTGGTTTTTCTATTTGTTTTAATAATTTTGCTTCTTTCTCGATAAGATGTTTTTCAGACCATGCATGGGTAGCCACTGCATGGTCTGAAAAACATCTTATCGAGAAAGAAGCAAAATTATTAAAACAAATAGAAAAACCAAAAGAACTTACTGTTTGGGAAAAGATCTACATTCAAAAGAGCGAAAAGAAGAAATTAATGAACTTTGAAATTCCCGGTGAGAATGATCTGGTTTCGAGGTTTTTCAGTCAGCCAATGGAAGGAGAGAAGGACAGCTCTTCAAGACGACAGAACAACGGTCGTGATGATACTGAGGATGGAACAGAAACTATGTTCCGAAACTAGTTTATAATCAAATAAGAAGAACAATATGAGGTTAGTGATAAAAATATTCTACCTTAATGAATATACCTCATAGTGAGAATTCCTAAAATAAGTAATAGAAACAATTGTTCCTGAAACCGCGGTCCTGTGCTTGAAGTCCACGGGGGGGGAGGTGTATGAAGTGAGATGTACGATTCATTTTAATTTTATTAATTTGAAGGCCTCATAATGTTAATTACCATCATAAGTTTTATGAAATGATAAAATCTTATTTGATGGGAACGTAAGAAATCTTTATTCACTTCTTGTTCTTGCAAATGTAAATTTATTTTTTCTTAAATTGTGAGTTCTGTTAACCTTTTGAATATCTTTTGAGTTGTATATTTCTGATTGAACTTTAGTTAATTCTAGAAGATTAATTTGGTACTTTATGGATGGAAATTGAAGGAGTAGAATGTAAGAAGGTCACATAAGCTCACATAATGTTTGGAGTGTGATAACTTGGCTTGATTGTAGCAGCTGCATTGTGTGGAATGTGAGTGCCATAACAAATGGATTCCCAAAACAACTCGCTTATTCGGGTCTAATTAAAGCCCACTCTCTGTGCTGTATAAATGTTCCAACAACTACTCTGATTTTGCATACCAAAGATGATTATCTTATTGATTCATACCAATAGAAATTTAAAACTTAATAAAAAAGTACTACATGTACAGAAAAAGGGGAAATTATTCTATCTGATATTTGCGGTATTTATAAAATTGAGATAATTTTTATTTTTATTATTAGCAACCAAGCAGAAGGAAAATTAACTAAGGGAAAAAAAAAAAATTAAAAATATAATAATTCATTAGGTTTTTCTCTAATTTTGTTGCATCCAAGTGTTTCTTACTGATGTTTCCGATATCTTTTCATGGCTACTTGAACTCTGAATATGAAGAAAAATTAAAGACTTGACATGGAAAAGATGTAAGTACCATGGTGAAATTAAATGTTTCTTACCTCTCATATAAATCTTCTAAGAAGATCGCGATTTCGAGACCATAACAGTCTCATCTTCAGTACAGTCTTGGCGACTGATGTTATGTCGATCGGAAGAAACTCTTCTTCTTTCCTCTGTTGGTGGACCGATGAACCTCTGGATCAGGTCAAAATTTGCGAGAATTTCGAAGTTCATAAGTTTTCCTTTACAGCCTTAATAGGATAATTAAAACCAATAAAAATGTGAAAATTGAAAATGAAAACAAATCAGGAATTTATCAGATCAAATGCAGGGATTGTGACAAAAATTTATATTGGAAAAACGAAAATAAATTTGAAAACAAGGGTGAAAGAACATCTTAGAAACATAAAAAGTGGAGAAGTGGAAAAGTCAGCAGTAGCTGCTCATGCTTGGTCCGAAAAACATTTAATTGAATCAAAAGCCAGTCTAATTAAACAAATAGACAAACAAAAGGAACTCACGGTTTGGGAAAATATCCACATTCAGAAAAACAAAGGAAAACTTATGAACTTCGAAATTCCTGCAAATTTTGACCTGATCCAGAGGTTCATCGGTCCACCAACAGAGGGAAGAAGAAGAGTTTCTTCTGATCGACATAACACCAGTCGCCAACAAAGTTCTGATGATGAGACAGTTATAGTCTCGAAATCGCAATCAACATAGAAAATTTATGTGAGGAGAGGTAAGAAACATTTAATTTCACCATATTTTTTTCTATACTTTAGCAAATATGCAATTGCTAGGAATTTCCAGTCTTTATTCCTTCTTTGGACCAAAATTATTTAAATTATCTACTTTTTTAACAATAATATTAAAAATATATTGATTGTTTTGTCTGTAATATTGAACCACTTTATTCTAAACATATTTAACATAAACAATTCTTTCTTCAGAAAATATACCTACATTTTTTGTCATATATTAATTTTCTTCATATGTAACTTTAGATGTTGGGTAAGGGTAGGGACATTCGGTTCTGATGGGCTAGTAGTTACCATGTTCGCATACGGTTCCTAGGTTCATTGGTTCAAACCCAGTTATGGTCAATAGATTTTTAGCTTGGGGAAATCCAAATGAAAAGTCCCTGGGGAGGAATTTTAAGCTGTGGGTCGCAAGTCTGAAAATTTTCAGGCTTTTAAAAGAGCCTCAAATCTGAATAAAAAGACATCTAAACAAAATTTACCAATCTTCTTCCATCTGAGGAATACCTTAGTTTCTTATTAAATGTCTTCTCGAGGTGATGTAACAACCACATGTCACTCGACATCTGTAGGAAAATAAACATAACTAAATTTGTCTGATTAAGAAACTTCCCACTATGGAAGCACCAGTGTGATGAATGGGGTTCAGTCATTAATCAATCAAATATCCTGATTATGTGTTCCATCGAAATGCAACTAGAGCCATGGGTCCTGTGTCTTAGATTTATGACGTGTAAAGAACCTCAAGCCTGAAAAAGTGGGCTCTGTGAAAAATTTATCAGCCCTTTCATGCCCAGATTTGAGTTGTAACACTAATGACCTAAGATGTTAAAGAGCATAGATAAAAAATAACAAAAATAATAACATAAGGATAGGAACAATTGGAAGTCGTGAATGTGGCATTGAACCTATTGGTTCCTTAGAGTTAGTTAGTTAGTAAATTCTGTCCCTGTAAGATAATTTAAAATTAATAGAATTCTCCATTTTTATAATTCTGTTCAATAAACAATTGTTATATATATATTGCTGCTTATTGAAAATAAATAAAACAACTTGGATTGTAATATTATATGAAATATCACTATGAAATTTAATTAATTAATTTTTTATTTTTACTTTTTTTTTTAACCTCACCTCATATCCTGTCTTCTGTAAGACCAGTTTCTAGGTAGTTTCATCATCAGTAATTTTACGATCGATGTTCTTTTGTCCAGGAGAACTGCTGCTTACTCCATCTGTTGGTGAACCTATGAAACTCCAAAACCAAATCAACTTAATATTTAATTTTAGGAAGTGATATTTTGAGGTTATTTTAATTATATTATTTTTAGTCTGATCATCTTACCTCAATATTAATGTTCAAGAACAAATCAACATTAATACTGAGGTAAGATGATCAGACTAAAGATAATATAACCAACTCAACTTCCCCAGGAATTTTATTTGGAGGTTCATCAGTCTGCCAACAGATGGAGTAAGGGGCAGTGCTACTGGACCATAGAACATCGGTCGTAAAATTACTGATAATATAACTGCCTAGATTTTGAAACTGATCTAAATAGGATACAGGATGTGAGGTAAAAAGGATTTGATTTTAAATTTTAAGACAATTTGAATACCAGAACTATAACATCACAATAATTAAGTCACATACTTCAGTATTGTTATATAATTCTTCTTCTTCTTCTTCCTTCCAAGTATTAGGCCAAGGCCTGTTACGATCCTATAGAAAATTTTCCCTCCAGCGTTTCATAGGACGGCCCAGTGATCTTCGTCCTCTTGGTATATAATTATAAACAGCTTTGGGGATCCGATTTGAACTCATTCTTTCAAGATGGTGTTTCCAATTTAGTTGGTACTGTTTAATATATTCCAAAATTGGCATAGTCTTCAATTCTTTTAAGATATCGGTGTTCCTTTTCCGATCCCATCTGGTGTAACCCGCTGTTCTGCGCATGAATCTCATTTCACAAGCAGTTATTCTGCTTTTCATGTTGTTTTTTAAGTGTCCATGCTTCACTACCATAGGTCAACACTGGTCTAGCCAAAGTGTTATATAAACGTAATCTGGTGTTTTTTTGTACAAGGGATGGTTTCATAACTTGATTAATAATTCCTAAACTTTTATTATAACTAGTAACTTTTTCAGGGATATCCTTTTCAGCCCAGATAGAGAGATAATATCCCAAGATATTTAAATTGATTAGATCTCTCTAAAATTTTATTCTGGAGACAGATTTTACTTTGTATGGGGTCCTTCCCATGAAATGCCATAATTTTAGTTTTGTTAATTGATATTTCCATATTAAATTTGGCACCTATATTTTGTAAATTATAAATTGATCGTTGCAAATCATTTTCGGAAAGTGCCAGGAGAGCTAAATCGTCTGCAAAAAGAATAGCATCGAGTTTGAGGTTCCTATTGATGGGTATATATCCTCGTTGTGTTTTCCTCCATTCATTTATTAATTTATTCATGTATATAATGAAAAGCACCGGTGAAAGTCCACATCCCTGTCTTACTCCAGTGTTGATCTTTTCCCAAGAAGGTAATTTGCCATCTTGTTTAACAGAGATTTCATTATCTTTATAGATGTTGAAGATATTAGTAATATATTGTTGTGGAACGTTATCATCAGCTAAAATTTGTAGTAATATATTTCTGTCTACTTTGTCAAAAGCCTTTATGAAGTCAACGAAGGCGATATGAGTTTCTATATTGAATTCCTTGTGCTTTTCTAATAGTAGTTTTAGAGTAAAGAATCCATCTGTACAAGATCTACCCTTTCTGAATCCATTCTGCTCTTCTCCAATTATATTTTCATAAATTTTCCTCAATTTATTCTTAACAATATTAGCATAAATTTTATATCCAGAGTTCAACAAGCTAATTCCACGATAGTTATCTTTGATTTGGCGACTTCCTTTTTTGAAGATTGGTATTACAATGGATTTGTTCCATTGTATATAACTAGTAAAAAAATTACTTTCGTGTAATTGTTCCACAAAAATTTTTTTACATAAATAATTATTCTGGTTTGTTGTTCGGTAGTTTAATGTTCATTCTAAAATTGTGAATAATCATAAAATAGAAAGTTCCATTTTCTGTGTTTAACCCCAAATCAGAAACTAACAAAACACAGGTGTTGGGAATCTGTGCTTGTATTGTTGTGTATCAAATAACCTAATGCACATACTTCTATATTTCATTACACAATAATGCACTTATTTATACTTTGTTATCATTGCACAACACTGCCATCTCTTTATTTGAATGTTCACAATTATCTGTCATTGTTTTTATAATTATTATTGTCAATAATGTAATATGAATTCTGATTTTACTATTAGTAAATGAGTTGGAGAAAATGTTTTAACATCTCACCTCACAAAGTTGCGTGTCTTCACGATACCGGTTTCAAAAGTAGGCTCGAATCTATGAAAGCATTAGACCGTAAAAGTCGTTCTCTGCTGAGAAAGTTGTATCCAAATATGTTTTTGCATACTCAAAAATCTAGTCATCCGATAATAATTGTTGAAATTCCTAAGCTACCTGCCGAGGTGACTTAGGAGAGAAACGAATCGTGAGAATCCTGATGGGAACCGATGGTAACCGATATACTTTGAAACCTTGCTGCTTTATCCAAGATGTCGGACCTTGAAGACTTCGATCTTGTTTTCGATGTATGCAGAGAAGAGGAATTTGATATAGAGTCTACCAAAGAATTCAACTGGAAGAACAGGAGAATCGGTGTAATATTGCGCGATGCAGACGTCGTCGTATACGGTATCATTTGCGGGACGCAAGCATAAATGCGTGCCTCTAGCAGACAAAAATAACAGAAGTTATTTCATCGCTGAGAATTCTGGGTAATTTCTTGCCAATATTACAAAAACGACGACTTTCATGCATGACCAGTTAGTGGGTAGCTAATTCGATCTTTGCACTTGCTCACGGTGAGTCAGCTCACCAGTGATTGGAAGTAATTTGAGTAGAGACTAATGTATTTGTATGCGGCCCTATAGTATTACTTCCATCTTCAGTCAAATTCCAACTGAGTTGGAATTACTTTTGAAACCGGTATCGTGAAGAGACGCAACTTTATGAGGTGAGATGTTAAAACATTTTCTCCAACTCATTTATTGATATAAATACGTCATAGTGTTTCCTCCCACTGTAATTTTAATTAAAAATTTTCTGATGTTTAACAGCATGTGATTAATTTTCCACAATTTCTCCTATTTATGTAATTTACTTTAATTTCTGTTACAGGAAATTTATGTTAAAAGATTGTTAGAAAATATCTGAACTGTGACATATTTATGTATGATGTTATATGTAAATTTGTATATTCAAATTGATTAATAATTTTTAAGGGAATAATATCGTAACAATAGCTGTACAGCTATAATAAAATATTTGTCCTTTAATACAAGTGACAAATTTAAATAAAAGCATCGAAAATGTGTTTTTCTAGTTAAAAAAATAATGTTTTAATAATAATAATAGAAACATAAAAGATTACTTTTTAGGAATTAAAACTATGAGGTATTATTCATTTAGGTAAAATTTTATCGCTCATATGAGAATATGGGGTGAGTGATAAAATTGTACCTAATACATAAAAAATTAATTTTATAAATGACTTGAATAAATGTTCTTACATTTCACCTCATAAAGTTCTATGTTTTCATGATACCGGTTTCAAAGGCCATTTGCCTTCATCTTCAGTCAAACTCCAACTGTTGAAAGTTATTTAAAACAGGAATTAATAATGTATAAGAGAAAAAATTGCATTTAGATTGGAGTGCTCAGATAGCTCAGTTGGTATAGCATTGGCATAGAAAGCCGAAGGTCCTGGGTTCAAACCCCAGTCTGAGTGTATAATTTTCTCTTCAAATACCGGTATTATTTAAAATGAATACAATTTATGAAAACTGTCAAATTTCAACAGTTGGAGTTTGACTGATGATAAAGGCAAATGGCCTTTGAAACCGGTATCGTGAAAACACAGAACTTAATGGGGTGAGATGTAAAAATTTTATCCAACTCAATTATAGATTGAAAATTACTTTATAGTGTTATTTCCCACTGTAATTTTGATTAGAATAAAAAATGAACCTATACTAGCTATAAAAGTAATATTAAAATCCCATTAAAAATTATTCTTCAAAAAAGAAGTTGCTAGAATGTGTGTGTAGTTTTCTCAACTTTAGGAATTTCTGTCTAAATCAGGAGTCTAGATAGCTTAACGGTTAAGAGCACTGGGAAGAGATCGAGAGATCCTGGATTCAAATCCCAGTTTAGGCAAACATTTTTCATAGGTAATGCTACTCTTGATTTCCAATTTATCTAGATAATTTGTAAATCAAGAGAGGAATTTGTTAGGATTATTTAACGAATAAAAATAACCTGTTTACTCACAAATCATTATTTAAATATAGTTACTTCAAAATATTTATATATTTAATGTAAAATCAATGTTTGAAAACAAATGAGAAACGTTTATGTTTCATTTGTTCATCCATTGCAACCAGATCATATTATTTATTGCCAAATAGGATCGCAATATTGTAAGAATGCACCCTAGTGGAGAAAAAATGAAACACATCAAACTGTATATTATAACTAACATTATAGGTTATTAATTAATTTCTGATGTCCTATGATGTAAATATGTCAGTTATATTTTTCTGCAACATAAATACCAGGGAAATAATATGTTTAAGAAAGTGCAAACAGTGGTTTCTCTTTATTGTGGTATAATCAATTGCTACAATTTTTTTTTCTATTATATCCCACAAGCAGTACATGGTTACATTCATGCACTCTATATATACACAATCTGGGAGCCACTTGTATTCTAGGATTCTTACATCTAAATATATATATATATATATATATATATATATATATTCAATGTTTTTTAGAGAGTCAGTCACTACAAAATAATGCTCTGGCCTGTTCAGAATATTAAAAAGGAGGAGTTTTCTTTAATATGGTAAACTTAAGTTGATAAATATCGAGGTGAAACATGACTGTGATTGGTTATAAAACAAAATTCATTGGAACATGATTGGTCATTGACTCCCATTTGGGGCATGAGTTAAATAGTCTTTTAAAATATTAATTTGTTCTTTAATACAACTGACAAATTTAAATAAAAACACCAAGAAAAAAAGTAGTGCTAATATTCCCATCATAATGTCTTCTTGAATAAGAAGCTGTGTTGTGAATGATAGTTTGTTGCTACGGTATGTGGGATTATATTAGACAGAGAAAAAAATTGTCTGAATTGGGATGCCTGGTCAGCTCAAGTGGTTAGTGCACCAGTACTTAGAACTGGAGATCTTGAGTTCAAATTCTGCTTCAGGCAAAAAAATTCTCTCTTCCAAAAATGATATATTCATGTATGCTGAATATTATATTGTGGATTAAATTGTTTATGCATTGTGTTGTTAAAATCAGCTATTAAGATTACCACAGAAATATTATTTGAATTTGGTGTACATAGAAATATACAATTAATAACTTTATCATCATCATCATCATTGTTCATTCACGAATTTTAGGTAATTTGTTGACCTGTTTCGGCCTCAATAGAAACACCATCCGAAAGTCTATTGAGTGGATGTCCTAGTCTTCTTCTTCCTGCAGGTTGATAGCTTAACATCTGCTTGGGTATCCTGTGTTCCTCCATTTGATGAACAAGTTGTATCCATCTTGACTTATAATTATTCAGAAATTTTGTTTTCTAAAGGTTGCATGTATAATTCTTCTAAGATATCTTAATTTTTTTAAGATGTATTAGTGTGTATCTAGCAGTCGTTCTAAGATATATCATTTCATTAGATCTAAGTCTTTGTATATCCTTCTGTTTCAATGTCTGTACTTTATCATACAAATGAATTAGAAGAGCCAGTATTTTGTACAATTACCACATTTTAAGGACTATAAGACACACCTTAATTTTTAAGCATTTTTTAAAAAAATAACAGGTTTACCATTTTTATTATTAGATTGCAAAGGTAGACTAAAAAAAATTCTTAGTTTATAAGACCGTTCCGATCTTTAAAATTCCTGAAAAATCGTCATCTGAACTTACTTCTTCGTCGTCATTGTTGTTCTCTTCATATATAAGATGGTCTTTACTGCCATCGAGAGCGTTACTTATGCTGCACTTCTTGAAAGATTTAACAATAATATCTTCTCTCACTCTAGACCACGACTGTTTTATCCACTGACACACTTGTTTGATTGTATGTCTTTTTAAAGCTCCCTTCGACGTGAATTCATATTGGGTTTCATCCATCACCCATTTGTTCAAGTTCACTGGCATCGTAGACCGCAATGACACATCATTGGCTAGAAAGTGTTCTGGATTTTGATGGTGGGGCGGGAGGCAGTGTTAGCAAGCTTGTGAATCCCCGCAACTCATGTTCGGTGCATTGGTACACTGCTGCTACCAGTTGAATCCAATGTTGTCAGATATAGATAATTCCCGCAGCATCAAATATATGGCCATTTTTGATACTGGTGGGAATTTTAAATCAAACACTGGACATTTTTGTATTAATTTCAAGTGTAAAATGCACTTGAATTTTGGAGGAAGTTTTTCGAAGAAAAAAGTGTGTCTTATAGTCCGTAAAATATGATAATAACTTTTCAGGATAAAATGTTTTTAAAAAATCTATTAAATTTACACTTTTTTTACTCCATGACAGTTGTAGAGCCTTTGGCTTACCACTCGTTGTTGGTCTCACATCTACATATTCAATTACACAAGTGGATAATCATCCAGCTAGTATAAGGGTGACATTCTGGTCATCATATTGGGTCCCCCAGTCATTATAACTAGTTTTCGTAATTTAACATTGATTTAAATTCCATAAGAAAATTGTTTCCTTGTCTTTCTGGAACCAATGCAAGTCCTCTAGCTCTGCAAGAAAGCGTGATGCCTAAAATCATTTGGCTATAGCACAGGATACATTTACACATTAAAAACTCCATGGCACGACAGGCCTAGAAGAACCTTGGCTTGCCAGCTAGCTGCTGGCCTCACATCAACATGTGTTAATCACAGAGGTAGACAATCATACAGTCAGTGTAGGGGTGACATGTAGTCAGCATGTAAGATACAACAGACTCAAAATAATTTAATTAAAAGAACCTCAAAACATTACTTCCTAAAATAAAACATTAAGGGTCGTATGCAAATACATTAGTCTCTACTCAAATTGCTTCCAATCACTGGTGAACTGACTCACCGTGAGCAATTGCTGAGATCGAATTAACGGCCGACTTACCGGTCATACATGAAAGTTGACGTTTTTGTAATATTGGCAATGAATTACCCAGAATTCTCAGTGATAAAACCACTTCCATTATTTTCGTCTGCTATAGAGGAACGCATTTATGCTTGCATCCTGCAAATAAATACCGTATACAAACACGTCTGCAACATGCAATATTACGCCGATTCTCCTGTTCTTCCAGTTGAATTCTTTGGTAGACTCTATCAAATTCCTCTTCTCCGCATATACCGAAAACATGATCGAAGTCTTCAAGGTCCAACATCTTGGATAAAGCTGCAAAGGTTTCAAACTACATTGGTTCCCTTCGGGATTTTCACGTTAAGTTTCTATCTTGAGCCATGATCTTAAGGTACCTTGTCAGGTAGCTTACAATTATTACCGCATGAATAGATTTCTGAGTAAGCAAAATGTATTTGGATAAAACTTTCTCAGCAGAGAATGCCTTTTACTGTCTAATGCGTTCAAACATTCGACCCTAAGTACTAAATCATCTGCATACAAAATTGTTTGTATAGTTTCATTTCTGTAAATCTGTATTCCTTGTTGAAATATAATTTTATGAGTCTTTATTATTGATAATGTACACATTAAATAATACTGGTCAGAGGCCACAGCCTTGTCTCCTCAAACTTCTGTGTATAAGATACAATTTTCTAGAAAAAAACCTAAACTTGCATCATGAAACAGTAACACCATAACCTTCAGAATCTTCAATGTTACACTTATATTTCTACTTTGACTGCTTGTGTACAAATAATTCTTGTTGTAATGCAGTTCCATTTTGCTGATTTTCTTACATTCATTTCAAAACTTATGGCCACCTCAGACTTTTCCTGTGTTCTGCAAAATATTCAATATCACGCCATGTTCTAATTTTTTTTTTTTTTCCCCCTCAGACGAAGGTCCAAAAATATCTTTTATATTACTTTTTTTTAGGAATTAACACTATGAGATATTATTTATTTAAGTAAAATTTTATCACCCACCTCATTATTCTACTTCTTAGACTGGTTTCAGAACTTCCTTCTCAAGTTCCATCCTCAGTATATTCGTGATGTTGTTTTGTTGTCATGAAGAGTCGCCTCCTGCTCCATCTGTTCATAGACTCAAGAACCCCGTAATCAAATAATTTTCCCTGAAATTACAAAGTTCATTAATTTCTCCTTTTCATTTATTTGAATGTAGAATTTTTCCCAAACCCAAAGAACTATACTTATCAATAAAGAAAGAAATACATAAAGAACAAAAATTAAAACATAGGAATAGATAACATAGATAACATAAAAACATATGTCTTAATTTTTGTTTCTTTGTTAATTTTGCTTTCTGTGTACTTCTTTCTTGCCTCCATTAAGTATAGTCTAAGATAGTCATTCTTAAAGTATTGACACCCAGGAGTTGACTGATTTTCAACGGGCTCATATCAGCAAAAACAAAACTTAGTAGCACTGTGTCAGCCGTCAAAACTCCTTTGGATGAATTTGTAAAAATTCAGTATTAGAGAGGTAGGGATCTACCCAAAATACTATCACTGATGATAGTAAAAAATCTGGAATATATCAAATAAAATATGCAGATTGTGATAAGATATATATATGGAAAAGAAACAGAAATTTAACCATCATCATCATGAACAAATCCGTTTTAGGCCATGTGGCCTGTACGGTAAACCTAGCGAAGATGGTCTTGATCTTTCCACCGATGTTTTGGTCTTCCTTGGTCCCTATGTCCAGTTGGGGTATATTGGAATGCCAATTTTGGAAGTCTATTTCTTGCCATTCTCCTCAGATGATTTTTCCATTCTTGTTGGTATCTTTGTATATCTTCATTTAAACTTGTTACTCCAAGTTTTCCTCTGATAATAGTGTTCCTTTGGTGATCCAGTCTATTAACTCTTAATAATGATCGTAAGAAGCACATTTGGCTTACTTGAAGTTTATGAGTTTCTTTTATTTAAAATCCAAATTCACTTCCGTATTTTAGAGCAGCTTTTGAAATTTAACCATTAGAACTAAAGAACACGTAAGAAGTGTAAAAAAAAGGGGGAATAGAAAAATCTGCAATAGCTGCTCACATTTGGTCAGAAAAACACAAAATTATTAAAACAGTTAGAAAACACAAATGAACTCATATGGGAAAAAATTTTTCCCACCATATGGGAAAAAAAAACTGCATACAGTAGAACAAAGAGAGAATTATGAATTTTGAAATTCCCAGGGAAAGGGACCTAATTAGCAAGTTCATTGGACCACGAAGAGGGAGAATTCAGGAATCAGCCCAACAACTTGAGAAAAATTAGTCTGTAACAGCTGAAGATGGGACTGACAACCCTTGAAACATATGTTCAACAAAAAACAATCATAAGAAGTAAGAATATACAGACCAAATAACTTAATTATTAAATAAACCTCTTAATTATATTATTTTGAGTCTGTTTATCTTACCTCATTATTAATGTTGATTTGTTCTTGAACATGTTTCGATTGGATATCAATCATCTTCCGCATACTGCCCAGACTGGTTGGATTTATGTTATAAACCCTGGATATTGATGTCACCTCCCTCCTGTGGTTGGCCAAAGAACCTCCAAACGAGGTCACATTCTGTCGGTGTTTTGGAATTAAAAGAATGTCAAAATATTGCATCATCATAGTACATTCACGAATTTAGGCCGTTTGTTGACCTGTTTCAGCCTCATAGAAACACCATCCAGAAGTCTTTTGAGTGGACGTCCTGGTCTTCTTCTTCCTGCAGGTTGATATCTTAACATTGTTTGGGTATCCTGTGATCTTCCATTCGATGAACATATTGCATCCATCTTGACTTATAATCAGAAATTTTGTTTTCTAAAGGTTCCACGTGTAATTCTTCTAAAATGTCTTCATTTTTTTTGTGATCTAGTAGTGTGTATCCTGCAGTCCTCCGAAGGTATCTCATTTCAGCAGATCTAAGTCTCTGTATATCCTTCTGTTTCAACATCCATACTTCGCTACCATACAAAAGAGTTGGAAGAGCCAGCGTTTTACACACTTTTAGTCTTGAATGTTTTTGGACTAACTGTGGCTTGAAGATGGAATTTATTAACCCTAAAATTCTTTTAAAATTTTATATTTTTGCATTTACATCCTTTTCTTCTTCATGTGAGATATTGCATCCTAGATATGTAAAATTATTCACCTGCTCCTAAATGTTATTGTTCAGTACAATTTTACTTCTAGCAGGATCTACACCTTGAAATGCCATAATTTTTGTTTTCTCTGTAGATATCTTCAATCCATATTCTTCTGTAATTTTGTTAAGTCCATATAGATCTTTCTGCAGATTATCTTCTGAATTTGCAATTATTATTTGGTCATCTGCAAACAAAATATTACTTCCTAAAATAAAACATTAAACCTCTTAATGTTACTTCCTACTGTATTTAAAAAAAGACTAAATTGTTTTATCTGTATTTATATTTAGCCCACCACTGTACTGCCTTTTAATGCAGTGAGCCCCAAGATTGATCTTCGTTCAGGGCAAGTTTCCTGGGTGAGGTTTCTTTGGGGTTTTTCTTCATCTTTCAGACAAATATCAGGAAAATGTAAGCCTTAAATGATCCTTGATTACCATCTGGCTATCATGATCATATTCATATTCACCTCATTAGATTAAGTATAAATTAAGGCCTCTCCTGGCTCATCATTACCGTCATCATCATCACCATTCATGTCATCGGGGCACCATAACCTTGCCTTTCAGGCGCCCCAATCTCAGAAGTGGGTTATAAATACTCCATGCCAGGAGATAATACCAGAAATGTCTTAATGACAATAATAAGAAATGCTTAGATAAAATAAACCATAGATCCCGGTTTTATATAAATGAGTCGTAAATTATTTTTACATCTCACTTCATAAAACTCCGTATTTTCACAGGACTGGTTTCTGAAGACATCCCTTCTCTCCTCAGCCAAAACTCTGACTGCTGAACTTCCATCACCACCATGACTTTCTAACTGCCATCTGGTGCCAGTTTGATGAACTTTGAGACCAAATCATGCATGCTGGAACTTCATAATTTATTCTTCTGAATGAATATTTTTTCTCAAAGACTTCTCTAAATCTGACCTTGTAGAAGATTTTTGGGCTGTTGGTCATGGTCTTGAAGCTTGAAGTTCCTCAATGTTTCACCAGAGACTAGGGGTCGCATGTTTGGACGCATTAGACAGTAAAATGCCTTCTCTGCTGAGCAAGTTGTATGCTAATACGATTTTGCTTACTCAGAAATCTGTTCATGCGATAATAATTGGTTAAATTTGTAAGCTACCTGCGGAGGTAGCTTAAATGAGCAACTCAAATTAAAATCCCGAAGGGAACCGAACGGGAACCGATGGTAATCGATGTACTTTGCTGCTTTATCCAACATTTATCCAAGATGTCGGACCTTGAAGACTTCGATCATGTTTTCGGTATACACGGAGAAGAGGAATTTGATAGAGTCTACCAAAGAATTCAACTGGAAGAACAGGAGAATCGGCGTAATATTGCGTGTTGCAGACGTGTTTGTATACGGTATTATTTGCGGGATGCAAGCATAAATGCATTCCTCTATAGCAGATGAAAATAACGGAAGTGGTTTTATCGCTGAGAATTCTGGGTAATTCGTTGCCAATATTACGAAAACGTCGACTCTCGTGCATGACTGTTAAGTCGGCCGTTAATTCGTTCTCAGCAATTGCTGACGGTGAATCAGCTCACTAGTGATTGGAAGTAATTTGAGTAGAGAGTAATGTTCTAACATACGACCCTAGGTCTGGCATCCTCTAGTCTATTAGTCTCTGGCGAAACGTTGAGGAACTTCCTCAAGACTACGACCAGCGGCTCGAAAATCTTCTACAATGTTCAAAAATCTTTCAGTCATGAAATCCTAT
The DNA here is from genome assembly GCA_030220185.1 of Diploptera punctata. Lineage (NCBI taxonomy): Eukaryota > Metazoa > Arthropoda > Insecta > Blattodea > Blaberidae > Diploptera > Diploptera punctata. The sequence goes on along the minus strand of JASPKZ010007278.1, from coordinate 930,837 downwards.
GTCAATATACTTCTCTAAATGTTTCAGAAGTTTAGTTTCCTTTTCTGATTTTCTAGCAGAAAAAGAATTTTTAAAAATAAGATGCTGCAAGAATGTGTGTAGAACAAAAGTTCTCTACTTCAAGCATACAGGATTGTATAAGTAAGAGAGAAATTTCTATCTGAATCAGGAGCTTAGATAGCTTAATGCATAAAGCACTTGAATGGAGATCCTGGTGAATTTTTTTCTCATAAAATATTAATTTGTTCTTTAATATAAAAAAACATCGAAAATCATATATAGCCTACTTGTAACTGAAAAGAATGTATGCCCTTAAATGTTAAAGCATGTATGAATGCTTAGTACTGAATTTTACACCTGTCAACATGCATATGTTATAAAGAATATTTACTTAACTCATGCCCCAAATGGGAGTTAATGACCAATCATATTTCTATGAATTTTGTTTTATAACCAATGACAGTCGTGTTTCACCTCCATCTTCATCAAATTCTTTTTACCACCTCCTGCTTTTGTGATAAAGAAAGCTCCTCCTTTTTAATATTCTGAACAGGTCAGAGCATTATTTTGCAGTGACTGACTCTCTAACAAATACATTGAATGTAGCAAATAATGAACAGATTCCTTCGAACTACACATTTAATAATTGTGTTTGTAAATAATGATTTTACTGAGTTGTTTACTAAAAAAAATTAATAACCTATAATGTTGGTTATAATATACAGTTTGATGTGTTTCATATTTTTTCCACTAGGGTGCATTCTTACAATATTGCAATCCTATTTGGCAATAAATAATATGATCCAGTTGCAGTGAATAAACAAATGAAGCATAACTACTCATTTCTGATTTGTTTTCAAACATTGCTGTTTACATTAAATATATAAATATTTTAAAATACCGGTAACTCTATTTAAATAATGATTTTTGAGCAAACAGCTTAATTTGATTCGTTAAGGTAGTCCTAACAAATGCCACTCTTGATTTTCAAATCCTCTAGACAAATTCACGAGCAACATTACTTATTAAAAATCATCGGAGAACATATTGTTTAAATAACTCACCTCATAGGATGAATCCTATGAGGTGAGTTATTTAAACAATATGTTCTCCGATGATTTTTAATGATTATACCTCATAATGTTTATTTCCCAACATTAATTAAATATAACATTACTTATGATAATTTCTCTCTAACAGTCTTTTAACAGTTGTTTTACATTTAAAAGTGTGACAAGAAGCAGTTGATTGTAATGTTGTTGCAGGTCGAGCGGGCCATCACTAATCTCTAATCGTCGACGAGTTGGTCGGCCTCGCAAGAATCTAGATGCTGCCATGAACCAGTGTGCGAATGTTGAGCAGAATCTGTTGTTGGCTGGAGTATCGGAGAGTGAGAGAGCTAGTGCCCTCATGCCTGCTCCACCATTACCTTGTTCCGAGAGTTTCACTGTCTACAGGCGAGGTGGTAAGTATATTTCATCGTCATAACAGCCTTCTTTGGGCCTCAGCCTTCATCTGAATTTCCTTCCAGGCTTCTTAATCTACATGTTACATGAAGGCATTTGAGCATCTGTAGAACTCGATTCACAATGTATTAACATAGACTTTCACGGCCAGAGTTGCTATGGTGATCTTGAAGATTTTCGGGCTGTAGGCCGTGGTCGTGAGGCTTGTAGTTCCCCGATGTTTCGCCAGAGACTGCATCTGGCATCCTCAAGGGCTGTCTTGAGACTGGCAATTTTATCCACTGTCTGTCCTATTTATACGTTCACCGCAATGTGTTCGTAAGTTATATCTGCCTTCTAATTGCTCAGCGGTAGGGACTTCCATTGCTCCAATGACATTGCTGTTTGATGGTCTAGTTGACTGTACTTGTAGAGGTTTGCATTCTGCGTTTTTTAGAACCAGTATCCATACTTTGTTGACTTTTAATGATTTTTCTTTTCTATTGAAACCCATCTACAACGAGAAGCCATCGAAATATTCAAACATAAAAACAGTTTCAATAGAAAAGAAGAATCAAGTCAACAAAGTATGGATACCAGTTCCAAAAAAATGCAGAATGCAAACCTCTACAAGTACAGTCAACTAGACCATCAAACAGCAATCTCATTGGAGCAATGGAAGTCCCTACCGCTGACCAATCAGAAGGCAGATATAACTTATGAACATATCGCGGTTAACGTATAAATAGGACAGACAGTGGACAAAATTACCAGTCTCAAGACAACCATTGAGGATGCCAGATGCAGTCTCTGGCGAAACGTCGGGGAACTACAAGCCTCATGACTACGGCCTGCAGCCCGAAAATCTTCAAGATCATCGATTCACAATATTTGCATAATTATATAAATATTTAAAAATCGTAAGAAGTGTTTGTAAAATGGTTCCAAAATTTTTAAATAGTGTGAAACATTATTATAAATGGTCGAAAAGTGTTTAGTGCAACAGTGGCATAAGAATGTTGTATGGAAAATCGTGGCAGACGAATAGGTAACCTCAGCCTCCAATTGTTTTAAATCCTGATTGTTACAGACATCCCGCCTGAGACTGATGAAGAGACACAGTCAGACTCAACGTGCTCGAGTTGTTCTACGTCTGACGGCAGTACGGGAAGTAGTGAGGATGGGGGTAGTTCTAGTATTGACCTGCAGCAGAGAGGAGCATCAGGTGGTGAATCATCAGCCGAGGAAGAAGGAGCCAGTAGTGGTTCTTTGGAACCTTTAGATTTAGTTTGGGCAAAATGTAGAGGATATCCCTGGTATCCTGCTCTGGTATGTACTCATCTTCATTTTAATTATTATAGTATGATGTAAGAAAACGAGGGAAATTTTGAAGAAGTGGCTGATTTCAAATACCTAGGAACAATAATCACAAATAGCAATGAAATTAACATAGGCTCAATTCTGGAAATGTATACTACGAGGGTCATACTGAAAGTCATGAGCAACATTTTTTTAAACAATCATAATGTTTATTTTAGACAAACCAAGTACACCATGTTAATCTACAGACCTTTGTGCTACTTTTCAACATAGTCTCCATTTCTTTGCACACATTTTGTCGAGCGTTCTACAAGCTTGAAAATTCCCTTATGATAGAAGTCCGTTCCAGCTGCTCGAAGACACTGATGCACTGCTTTCCGAATATCGTCTCATCTGCTCCTTCACAGAACCGAAAAGATGGTAGTCGGAGGGTGCCAAATCGGGACTATAGGGAGGATGTGGAAGAGTTTCCCACCCAAATGTCTTGATCTTCTCCACAGTGGCACGAGCAGTGTGAGGACGCGCGTTCTCGTGTTGCAGAATGATCTTCCTTCCAGGGCGTTTGTCGTGCAATGCACGACGGAGCTTCACAAGTGTGTGGATATAGCGGGCAGCATTTATGGTTTGTCCAGGTTCAAGAAATTCAGCCAGAATGCAACCTTGTGCATCTCAGAAGACGCTGCCCATAACTTTCCCAACAGATTGCACTGTCTTCGCTTTTTTCTTTGACGGTGAATTCAAGTGATGCCATACCATACTCTGGCGTTTTGTTTCAGGCTCGTAGCGATGAAACCAGCTTTCGTCACCTGTCACAATACTCGTCAAAAAATCATCACCTTCATTTCAAAATCTCTGAAGAAGGTTATGGGTGATGGTTCTTCTCTGAAGTTTGTGGTCTTCACTCAATAAACGTGGAACCCAATGGGCACTAACTTTTCGGTAACCTAAGCTGTGAATCATTTCTTGCACTGCACTGTGTCCTACTGCAAGTTTTGTAGCGATTTCATTGACTGTGATACGCCTGTCGTCTCTAATGAGCGCATCAACTCTTTCCTTGTTGCAATCCGTGGAGGCAGAGCGTGGGTGACCGCTACGAGGCTCATCTTTGATACTCGTGTTCCCATCTTTAAAATGTTTCACCCATCTCCTAACACTGCTGGCACCCATGCAGGCATCTCCGTAAGCACATTGAAGTCTTTGGTGAATATCAACAGCAGATTGTTCCTCTTTAACAAGGAATTCAATGACAGCGCGCTGTCGAAACGAAACATTGATGTCTGCCATTTTGGAAACACTGCGTGTGGTCACATGATAGAAGCTATGATGCCACAAAATGCCAATGTTGTGGTATAAAGTCTGTAGATTACAATCCTGCAGTTGTTTTTGTTACATCGTTGAAATTTGAATTTTAACAATGGGTTGCTCACGACTTTCAGTATGACCCTCGTATTATGCATTACAGGGACTCTTGTCAACTCCTTTCAAAAAAACATTAAACTAAAAAAATATATAAAACTGTTATTCTGCCAGTTATTTTGTGTGGATGCAAAACATGGACCACCATTCATCATGATTTAAGAATAGCTACTGTAAAAGAAGTAATAGAAAAGTACAGCCCTCGATATCTAAGGCGACTAGAAGTTCATTCTAATCATCTTGCAATCAATCTTCTAGACAACAGTCAAGAAATAAGAAGACTAAACAGAAATAAATTATTAGAACTTCCTTTCATTTCCACATAAAATGTTGTATAATGGAGTGCTGTCAATGGGCAGTATTCTTCTAACAAGTTATGTCTTTTTAACAAATTTACTTATTGTCTTTTCAAGATAGATTGTAAATTAGCAATAAAGTTATTAAAAAAATTCTTAGAGCTTATGCTAGCTTCTACCCTTATTCTAATTGTTATCTGCAATTGAAAATTGCTGTAAAAGTGCACTGTGTAATTGAAATGGATTTTCTGCAATAAAAGGTACTGTAATATGTATGTTTTAAATACTTTTCTTTTAATACAGTGTGATTATAAAGTCCCAGTACATTTTGTGGATAACGTAGCACAAATAAAACAAAAATTATAAGGTAGTTTCTACTATCAAGTTAGTGTTCAACATAACCTCCATCAATCTCAAAACATGTTTCCCAACGACGCACCGTCGCCCGGAAAACATGCACCAACATATCCTCTGTAATCATTTCACTCGCTTGGCGTATGCGTTCTTTCAGCACTTGCAGATTAGGAAACTTGGTTCTGTACACCTGTTGCTTGATGAACCCTCAAGCAAAAAATATTCCAGGGGTGCGAGGTCTGGCGAACGAGGTGCCCAGATACGAGGAGATGCCCTTCCAATCCATCTTTTGGAAAACCTGTCACTGAGATACCCGCGTATAGCCAGAGCAAAGTGTGGTGGTGCTCCATTTTGTTGCAATACCACTGTATCAATGATACCATCTTGCTGTAACTGTGGCCGTAAGAAAAGTTGCAACATATCAAGGTACACGTCTCCCGTGAGGGTTTCCTTTGGAATCAGTCTCTAACTTCTTCGTACGACTGGCCTCTTAAACGTGCAGCAACAATCTCTATCCGCTCTTCAATGGTGAACATATTTGTATCTTTCGAATGGCTGTAACAGAAGTATGATATGTGAGCGATTTCTTTAAAATGTACTGGGACTTTATAATCACACTGTATTTTGATGTTAAGTTAAATTTTATGTAATTCAGTAATCAAGCGAGTACTTAATCTAATAAATTGTATTTTTAATTGGTAATTCTTAACTTTTTATTCGTCATTTTTTTTTATTTTATTGGTCATTTTTTTGCATTTTTTAGGTCATAAATGCATTTTTTATTTTGCATTTTTTTACCAATTTAAAGGTCATTAAATGCCTTGCCCTATTTATGTTTGTAATTTTCCTTGAGTTTTGTAAACTGTTAAGTTTTGATTTTACAGATAATCAATCCTAAGATGCCTCGAGCTGGTTATTTACACAACGGAGTGCCAATACCTGCGCCGCCTGCTGATGTCTTAGCACTTGCCACCAACTATGAAGAACCCGTGTACCTGGTCCTCTTCTTCGATACAAAACGCACATGGTACAGTATTTTTTATAACAACTGCTTAAGAAATATCACTGTTAGGTATAATTTAAAATTAACTCCTTTAAGTACCTAGGCACAGTACTAAACGATAATAATACTTCATATTTAAAGAGAAAAATTATACGCTCAGACCGGGACTTGAACCCGGGACCCTTGGTTTTCTAGTCCAATAATTTTTCTCTTTAAATATGATTTATCCATCATTGAGATGTATGAAATTAATAATAAAAACATCGATAATAATACTGTTGAAGAAAAAATCAAAACAAGGATATCACAAGGGAATAAAGCATATTTTGCTAATTTCGATATATTCAAAAGCAAATTAATATAAAAAAATGTTAAATTCAAATTATATACAGCAATAATAAGACCAATCATATGTTATGGAGCTGAAACCTGAGTACTAAAAGAAGCAGATAAATTAAGACTATTAACGTTTGAGAGGAAAATATTTATAAGAGTGCTAGGTCCAGTAAAGGAAAATGGAACTTGGAGGTTAAGAAGGAATAACGAATTATACCTCAAGAATAATAAAGAAAATATAGTTAGTTTCATCAAAATTAATATAAAATTATGGAATATTCACCTGAAAGGTCCGTCTCCTCAACTTAATTAATCATTTAACTGTAGCGCTTTCGGGACTTGTCCCATCATCAGCAGGATTCAAAACTGGTGTTTCACTGAAGATCTGGTAGAGGGGGTTGCATGTATTGGGTTCGTTTTCGTTTATCAGACTGTCGTTGTTGTGAGCTGCTTTCATGATTTCCATCTCTTCAGTGAAACACCAGTTTTGAATCCTGCCGATGATGGGACAAGTCCCGAAAGCGCTACAGTTAAATGATTAATTAAGTTGAGGAGACGGACCTTTCAGATGAATATTCCATAATTTTATATTAATTTTGAATAATACCTCAACGGAAATCATGAATCTTATAAAAGTTGAGTTTCATCAAATCCAAAAGATTACAATGGTTTGGACATACACTAAGAATGCCAAAAGGAAGATTGCCAAATGATATTTTAAATTGGAAGCCGCAGGGAACAATACCAAGAGGAAGACCCAAAGATCGATGGGAGGATGACGTAATTGAAGATTTGAGAGAGATGGGGATTTTTTATTTGAAATCTACTGCACAAGATAGGAAGAAATGGCGTAAACTAGTTGAGAAGGCCAAGACATTCCACTGGAAGTCGTAGAGCCTGACGAAGAAGTATAATTTAAAACCCTCCATGGTATCTTTACCTTGTCGTGGTGGAGTGGCTTGCATGCTTAAATGATCCTGAGAGCTATGCCGGCGGTAGCATTGCTGCCGATAAGGTTACCCTTGCTGGCCTGGTCGAAGGTGATAAGCCAGACAAAAAAAGTACCATGGTCGAAAGAGTGACGATCTTTCACCGTAAAAATACAACCGTCAAGAAATGCGGACATGGGTTCAACTGGGGTAAAATTTTCCGGAGGTCAAATAGTTCGCCATTTGCAAGATAGAAGCATGGCTTCACAGCATTTGGTGGATGGGAATTACAATGTATATAGAGAAAAGATGTGCGTTTAGATCGGTACTTGCTCAGGTAGCTCAGTTGGTAGAGCACTTGGTCTAGAGAACCAAGGGTCCCGGGTTCAAGTCCCGGTCTGAGCGTATAATTTTTCTCTTCAAATATGATTTATCCATCATTGAGATGTACGAAATCAATAATAAAAACTTGGAAAAAGCCGTACTGGCTGTAATGTATAATTCCCAAATACGTCTTCTTAATAAAAAGGAGCCGCCATTTGCAAGATAGAAGCATGGCTTCACAGCATTTGGTGGATGGGAATTACAATGTATATAGAGAAAGATTTGCGTTTAGATCGGTACTTGCTCAGGTAGCTCAGTTGGTAGAGCACTTGGTCTAGAGAACCAAGGATCCCGGGTTCAAGTCCCGGTCTGAGCGTATAATTTTTCTCTTCAAATATGATTTATCCATCATTGAGATGTACGAAATCAATAATAAAAACTTGGAAAAAGCCGTACTGGCTGTAATGTATAATTCCCAAATACGTCTTCTTAATAAAAAGGAGCCGCCATTTGCAAGATAGAAGCATGGCTTCACAGCATTTGGTGGATGGGAATTACAATGTATATAGAGAAAAGATGTGCGTTTAGATCGGTACTTGCTCAGGTAGCTCAGTTGGTAGAGCACTTGGTCTAGAGAACCAAGGGTCCCGGGTTCAAGTCCCGGTCTGAGCGCATAATTTTTCTCTTCAAACATTAACTATGATTTGAGAGAAGTAGATTATACAGGGAATGATTGGAAAGCATTAGCTCAGGATAGGGATGTATGGAGAGCTTATGTCCGTGTGGCCATGAACCTACGGGTTCGATAGTGCCAGTGAGTAAGTAAGTATAATTTAAAATAAAATTCTGTTCACCTCACCTCATATCCCATCTTCTAATTAAATAGATTTCAAAACCTAGCTAGTTTCATCATCAGAAATTTCACGATTGATGTTCTGTAGTCGAGCACTGCTTCTTACTCTATATGTTGGTATACCGATGAACCTCCAAATCAAATCAACTTCCCTGGAAATTTCAAAATTCATTAATTTTACCTTTTTTTTTAATGTGGATTTTTTCCCAGCCATTGTTACCAATGCCATCTGGCGGCTATCTACCTTGGACTATAAGAGAATTGTATATGAAAAGAGAAAAATTAATGGGAAGTCCTGGATAGAGTAATGGATAGCACACTAGTGTACAAAACTAGAGGTCTTGGGTTCAAATTCAAGTTCAGGCAATAATTTTCCTCTTCAAAATGATAATTAAAATTAGTTTACTCTTTTTATTGTTCACCACTGTGGTCTCAAGGTAGCATGCTGCCTTGTCAAGCAGCGGGCCTGGGTTCGATCCACGGTTGGCACAAGTTTCCTGGATGAGGTTTCTTTCAGGGTTTTTCCTCACCTGTAAGATAAATGTCAGGAAACTTTAAGGCCCAAATGGTCCCTGAACACCATCTGGCCATCATTATCATCAATATCATATTCACGTAATTAGATTAACTTTAGTTTAAGGCCTGTCCTGGCGGATCATTACCATTATCATCAACTCTCATATTATTGAGGCAGCGTAACCCCACCTTCCAGATGCCCCAACTTCAGAAGTGAGTTACAAGTCCACCATGCCAGGAGAGAACACCAGAAATATTGAAATGACAACCTGGGCCATTGGAAAATAAAAAAAAATTGTTTTATTTTAGGAAGTAATATTTTGAGGTTCTTTTAATTATATTATTAAGAGTCTGTTTATCTTACGTCAATATTAATGTTGATTTGTTCTTGAACATGTTTCGATTGGATATCAATCATCATCAGCATCTTGCCCAGACTGGTAGATTTATGTTGTAAACCCTGGATGTCAATGTAAGCTCCCTCTTGTGGTTGGCCAAAGAACCTCCAAAACGAGATCACTATTCCGTCGGTAATTCAAATTCATAACTCTATTTTTGTTCTTCTGAATAAAGATTTTTTCCCAAATTGTCAGCTCTTTTGTATTTTCTAAGTGTTTCATTAATTTAGTGTCTGAATTTATATTATGTTTTTCTGACCAAACATAAGCAGCAACTGCAGATTTTCCTATTTCCCCATTTTTAATATTTCTTATGTGTTCTTTGGATCTAATTTGTAGGTTTGTTTTTGTTTTTCCTATATATATCTTTTCACAACCTGTACATTCAATTTGATGTATTCCTGATTTTTTATTTTTATCAGTTTTTCATTTTTGCTGGTTTTTATTAGTTTATTTAAACTGTGGTTATTTTTCAGTGCTAATTTAATATTAAACTTCTCAAATATCTTTTGGAATTTATTGTGTGCCTGAGGGTGATATGTGAATTTCCTGTATTTTTTCATAGGTTTTTTTATGTCTGTGCAAATTTTATTGGTACTGGTTCTTTATCATAAAAAGCCATTTTGGATTTTCAGTTGACATTTCCATTTATTAATTATGGTTAACATTGTTTTGCAGGCAGTGGCTTCCTCGCAATAAACTAGAACCTCTTGGAGTATCAACAGATGTAGATCAAGCTAAACTAACAGAATCTCGCAAGCCGACAGATCGCAAGGCAGTGCGCAAGGCTTATCAGGAAGCAATGCTACATCGTTGTCAGGTATCTGGCGGTCAGGGGAAAAGAGGTCGATCTGCAAGCGTAGGAAACTCGGAACTCGCATTGACTGCTGAAGAAAACTGATGTGAACTCTCTTCATCTGTCCAAACTGCGGCAAGATGACAAGTGACTGATTATCTCTTATTGAACTAAAGTAGGTACCCATACATCGTTTAGTGCTTTTTATCAAAAAAGAACAATTGGCAACATGTGCCAAACATTTTGACAAATATTCTTCGTCCAAAAAATTATATAATCTCGGAAAAAAGTAAGTTTATAAATTATCAGTTGATGAGATAGTCATTTGCCCGTATTTTATGCCGACTTGTTACAACTATACTTAATGTGATTGGGTAGAATATTTTAACGAGGTTTGCAGTTACCAAACCAAAAGGTATTGATGTCGTGTGTTGTCTACGTAGTTTGAATTATGTTTCACCAAGTGAGGAAATCATTGGAGATATTTGTCATTGATGATAAAACTTGTAGCAGATTCATAAGAGTCTTTGATAATTGAATTTTAAAAAAATAATTGATGTTTATAATTTTAAAAATTATAATAATCATGATTGGAACCAGAATATTTACTGGATGTGTTCACAAATCACTGATTTTGACTCCTTTGTCCCATCTAATCCATTTTAACTTCTTTATAAACCAAATCCCCTAAATATTCATCATTATTAGGGTACAGTAGCATGCTGCCTTGTCACGCAGCGGGCCTGGTTCGATTCCCAGTCGGGACAGGCTCCTGGGTGAGGTTTTTTCGGGGTTTTTCCTCACCTGTAAGACAAATGTCAGGAAGCTTAGGGCCCAGTGGTCCCCGAAAACCATCCGGTCATCATCCTTATCATTATCATCCTTCGCCGGTGTGGAAAGCAATGGGAAGCTACCACACCTATAATTCCCTAGTAAAGCTGCAAAGTATATATAATTTGTCCATCATTAAGGTGTTTAAAAACGAATAATATTAGCATTGAAAGAAGCACTACTGGCTTTATAAGTAATGTTTAAATTCCCAATAAAAAGTCTTCTTAACAAAGAAGCCGCCATTTGCAAAAATCGTAGCAACGGCTCGTAGCATTTGGGGTTAGGGAATTAACTATGTGTAAGAGAAAAATACACGTTTAGATTGGAGGCCTAGGTGGCTCAGATGGAAGAGCATTGACATAGAAAGTCAAAGGTCCTGGGTTCAAACCCCAGTCTAGGCGTATATTTTTCTTTTCAAATATAATTTGTCCATCATTAAGGTGTTTAAAAACGAATAATATTAGCATATATATTAAATTTGGGAATTTTTAACATTATGAGGTTCAATTAATAAGAATTAAATGAATCGTGATTTCTTCTTACCTCATACTTCTATATTTTTTTTAACGCAGCACTGCAGTATTGGCGACCCATCGTCAGCTGTTTGTCATGAAAACAGCTGAGGATGGTGATGATGGGTCGCCAATACTGCAGTGCTGTATTTAAAAAGCATAGAAGTATGAGGTAAGAAGAAATCACGATTCATTTAATTCTTATCTGCAAAGTATAGCATGAAAAATGCAGTGAAAGACCTGCCCTCAGGCAGAATTACTATGGATGGATGGATTAGGGTACAAATTAAAATTTATTGGAGAACATTTTGTTTAAACAACTCACCTCATAGGATTCATGCTTCCATGATACCGCGGTTTCAAACACAGTCGTGTTCATCCTCAGCCATAACTCCGACTCGGAGTTTAAACAAAATGTTCTCCGATGAATTTTAATGATTATACCTCATAATGTTTACTTCCCAACATTAATTTAATATAGGATACAATGTTTAGGATTTTAAAAAGTGGAAAATATTTGAGCAAATATGACTGTGAAATAGCTAAATATGATTAATCTGTCTATCTATCTAGCCCATTGCTGAGGCATAACCTCTCTTTTGTAAGGAGTTACTAGACCAAGTTCATCTCCCTTTTTTTTTTTTTTTTTAAATATCTGTAATCGCTGAATATGAGGGCTCAGAAGCCTTGAAACATATGTTGAACAAAAACAACCATAAGAGGTAAGAATAAGCAGACCAAATATTTTAATTATTTAGTTACCTTATTTGCTCAGAGATGTCATGGATGGCATGCGGTCAACACACTGACCCACTGAGACTTCTAACAGACAACTAAGATATTACTAGGACGTTGAGGTCGGTAAATTTTGCTTAGAGGCTTCTTTGTTTAGACTTAAGAATCTTTTATGTGCCTGAAAATCTTCAGACTCGGGACCCATGGCTTTAGTCCCTCCCGGAGGACTTGCTCCTTGGATTTTTCCATCCTAAAAACCCATCAACCCCGGCCAGGTTTGAACCTGCGACCCATGGAACCAGAGGCAAGTAGTATAAGCACTAGTCCACCACTGCGAGTAAAAGATACAATAATTGCCAATTAATAAATAAAATGAGTCATAATTATCTCTCCTCATCCCAATGCCCATTTGGAGTATATTGGAAATGCCAATTTTGGAAATCATTTGTTTCCATTCTTCTCAGATGATTTTTCCATTCTTGTACTTGTGAATCATACGAATTATAGAGTTCTTCACTGTGAAGCTGCCTTCGTTTCCCACTCACATTCCTTATTATTGGAATTTTGCCTTAGGAAAACCTATATTTTATTTTATTTTATTTGTTTTCCATAGATTTACTTCCAGGTCTTAAGGGCATGATCTGTCAGGATACATTTTGGAACATGCAAGAAGATGGAGGTCATAATTTCATACATCTCAATAATGGATAAATCATATTTGAAGAGAAAAATTTTCGCCTAGACCGAGACTCGAACCCGGGACCTTTGGCTTGCCGGGCCAAATGCTCTACCAACTGAGCTACCGAGGCGAGTTACGATTTAGACGCAAATTTTTCTCTTATACACGTTGTAATTCCCTATCACCAAATGCTTTTGAAACCATTGTTTCTATCTTTGCAAATGGCGGCTTCTTTATTAAGAAGACATTTATTGGGAATTTAACATTACTTTATAAAGCTAGTAAGGCTTCTAATGATGTTTTTATTATTGATTTAACATTTCTCAATGAGAGATAAATTATATTTGAAGAGAAAAATTTCTCTCTCATTGAGAAATGTTAAATTAATAATAAAAACATCATGGATAAATCATATTTGAAGAGAAAAATTATACGCTCAGACTGGGACTTGAACCAAGGGTCCCAGATTCAAGTCCCGGTCTGAGCGTATAATTTTTCTCTTCAAATATGATTTTAAAGGTGTTGAATTATATTTTAACTAACTATGACAAAAACAAAATTCATGTTAAATAAAAGAGTAACATCTCCAGTTTACATTATAAGTTCATAGGTGTTCAATGTGAGCCCCATTTGTTACATGACACACATCCAACCTGTAGGCTAATTCTTCCCATACGTTAATAAGCATGTCTGGATTGATGGCAGCAACAGCTTCTCAAATCCTGTCTCTCAACTCATGCAGGTTAGCATGCAATGGAGGCACGTAGACTCTGTCCTTTACAAAACCCCAAAGAAAAAATTGCATGGGGTGAGATTAGGTTATCTAGGAGACTACTGGAGATAAGCCCTGTCATCTGTACCATGACGACCAATCCAGTAATGACAGTGTGGAAGGTCTTACAAAAACGCTTACATATGCATCTCAAACATACACTCGAAACAGTCATTGATTTGAAAAAATTGATAACTCTATGTCAATACTACATGAAGAGTATAACAACAGGATCAGCATCCTTGAAGACATAGAGATTCTGAAAGAAGCAAGGAATGAAAACCTGCTCAACGAGAACATAACCACAGACATAAATCCATTGTACAACCTATACAACACCATCAGCCATCTTAAAATGCAGAAGATGAAACATTGTTTTCGAAAGGCCTCCATATTAGAATAACTTGAAGTTAAATAACTTAGTTGAGGAAGACTGACTTACCAGGTAAAAAATTAAATAATTAACGACTATTTGTTCATTGAAGTTTCCCTGACATTTGTCTTATACGCGAGAAAAACCCCAAAAAAACCCTCTCTAAGAAAACTTGTCCCGACTGAGGATTGAACACAGGTCTTCTGCTTGTGATATTACACAAAGACCACAGCGAAAAGAGTAATTATAATATAGAAAAATCATCATAAGGCTTGTTCCAATCTCTTTCTTTAATGCTGTTGAGTCCATCTTATCTTCGGTCTTCAACATTTCTTGTACCCTTTGCATTGTAGTTCCTTATCTGTTTTGGTATGCGATAACCTTTCATTCTTTGTATATGTTTTGCATAATTCCTATCTTATTTTATTCTTAAGTTATGTAGATAGGAAATAACACTATGAGGGTTTTTAATATTGTTTATTTTTTATTATTTTATTCTGTTTATAATTATTGTTTTATAATATTATTTCATAGTAAAAGTGTTTTTAGCTTATTTTCATACTCTTCTATTCTCCAGTGTATGTGACAATTCTACTTGCCAAGCCTGCATTCTCCTTAAAACCTATCCTTACGGAGACAGCAATGTTGTACATCTTAAGTAGCAACAGAGAGAACTGAACTCTAGGTAATTATGATTTGTTCACTTTACAAATGGTGTTGGTGAACTGAAGGTATGTAATAATAATAATTGCTTAATTTTACCTGACAGAGTTAAAGCCTTAAGGCCTTGTCTGTCACTCAACCAGGTTAAAAAAATACAAAAATGATTCTTACATCTAAGTACGAATAAAATAAATATTACATAGTATCATATTTGAAGAGAAAAATTATATGCTCAAACTGGGGCTTGAATTCAGGACCTTTGGCTTTCTAGGCCAATACTCTACCGACTGAGCTACCTGAGCAAGTTCCAATATAAACGCTAATTTTTCTCATATATATATGCTGTTAATTCCCATGCACCAAATGCTATTTAAACCGTTGTTTCTATCTTGCAAATGTCGGCTCCTTTATTAAGAAGACATTTATTTGGAAATTTTTACATTACAGTATAAAGCATTCTTTTGATGTTTTTATTTTTCATTTCATACATCTCAATGATGGATAAATCATATTTGAAGAGAAAAATTATATGTTCATACTGGAGCTTGAACCCAGGACCTTTGTAGGCCAATACTCTACTGACGGAGCTACCTGAGTAAGTTCCAATCTAAATGCAAATTTTTCCCTTATATACGCTGTTAATTCCTGTAGCTCAGTCGGTACAGTATTGGCCTAGAAAGCCAAAGGTCCAGGGTTCAAGCCCCAGTCTGAGCGTATAATTTTATATTATGTCGTTTCATGGTGGTTTTCTTCAATTAACAAATTTAATTAAAACATTCCAAGCTACCAATCCATTGTTTTTTTGTTATAATTCGAAGTGGAAGATGTTGTATACAGCCTCTATATAAATTAAAGGTGTACATGCCAGTAATGAGATAAGCAGACCTTATTTGTGGCTCAAAAAAATCAGCAATTACGTGTCCACCGCTGTGGTCTCGAGGTAGCATGCTGCCTTGTCATGCAGCGGGCCCAGGTTCGATTATTTTTTTATCTAAGAATAATTCTTGAATTTTTGGTAAAAATACCTATATTTTCTGTTCATTTGTGATCCCCGGTCAGGGCAGTTTTGCTGGGTGAGGTTTTTATCGAGGTTTTTCCTCACCTGTAAGACAAACTTTAAGGCCCAAACGGTCCCCAAAATCATATGGCCATCATCATCATCATCCTTCACCGGTGTGGAAAGCAATGGGAAGCTACCACACCTACAATTCCCTAGTAAAGCTGCAAGCATAGCATGAAAATGCTATGATTGCAGTGAAGGACCTGCCTTTGGGCAGAATTACTATGGATGGACATGAAATGTGTCTTGAAGTAGTGTGCTTCCTTGTCACACGAGGATTCCCGGTCGGGACAAGCTTCCAGAGTGAGGTCTTTTCTGGGGGTTTTTCCTCACCTGTAAGATAAATGCCAGATAGCTTTGAGGCCCATTAGGTCCCCAAACATCATATTGCTATCATCATCATTCCCGGTGTGGAAAGCTACCACCCTTATAATTCCCTAGAAACTGCAAAGCATCAAAATGTTATGATTACAGTGAAGGACTAACCTAGGCAGAACACTATAGAATAGACATGAAATGTAGCACTGACAAAATTTGACTATATACAGTTTGGCATGAGTGCTATTTACATTACATAAATAGCCTGCATTGAATATATTTATTTATATATTCACAATATAACAGCAAAAGCAGCCTTAAAATTTGGCAGTGAAATATGGATGCTGAGAAAGAGGGATGCACAAAGATTGGAAGCAGCACAAATGTAATTTCTCAGACATATAAAATGGGAGTAACACATATGGATCGTATAAGAAATGAATCTATCAGGCAATAAATATAGTACAGAAAATTAACACATTCAGTACCAGGCACTGAGCAGGGCATTTAAACCCACAGGCCAGCCATTTAAATACCCCAGCTATCCTTTTTGCGGCACTTCAGGAAATGGACCATTATTCACAAACTATTAGTCCTAGAAAATTCAAATTTTGTACATACCTAAAGGAGATATCCTAGTAGGATTTGATGGTGAAATAACTTGGGTGATTGACATCACATGGTATTGGCGTATCAATTTCAGGAAGTGGAAGTTCATCTTCACTTTCACTTTGTGAATCTTCTAATTCAGGAATCAGTTCATCACCTGAATCATCATTATACAAAATATTCACTAATTCTTCTTCAGTGAGATATTTTTCTTTCGCCATGATTTCACTCACGCACAAACAACAGCGCGATAACGAGAAACATATACGACTGCATTGGAGCCTGGAGTCAAGTTTGGGTGAACGAATTCCATGTGTTGTTTGTTTTAAAAATAAAAGGGGATTCACCAAGGTTAAACGTGTCAAACGGGAATAGAAAATGCATTTACATGTCATCTATGATCTCCAAGACATACTAAGCCAACACAATATTTAGGCTCCGAATATAAATGTGGTTTGTTCGCGCCCACTCTAAAGCGAGTTAACTGACCGACGGCCGCATACACAATAGTCTCTTTAAATGCCTTAACTGGTTTACGGTACTGAATGTGTTAAAGAATACTAACAAAATAGGCTACAGCATGTAAGGACAGAATCCCTTTGAAAGGCCTTAAACTACAGTAAAACTTGTTCGAAGTGGAATTGCATGCGACCAATTTTTTTTTTTTCACATTAGACAAAATTCCACATTTTAAAAAACTAAAACTATTAAAAATCTTAGATAGAGTACCATATATGTCTTTTATGTACCTTGGATTAATTGCAGTTCCGCTGCCTTTGAAAAGTGAAGTATAGTTCGTATGAGCGACTTTGGCGGTAATGTGCAAAAAAAACAGTCCCGTTTCGTCAGCATTATGATAATGTATGCAACAATATTAAATTGTCAATTCTGTTCACAATATACAATTTGAAATTATGTAAATATAATAGGAAGTAAGGTTATGAGACTCTATTTAATAGATAAGTTCAGTCTTTTTTCATCTTACTTCATATTGCTTATTTCTTGTAAAGAAACATCTGAAAAATGTCCTACAAGAAACAATCAATATGAGGCAAGATGAAAAGCGGAGAGAAACAAATTATATTGAATGTTTTCAAACAGTTTAGTAAAAAATATTCTTCATTAACCATTGAGGACATTCTGAAAATAACAGCAGAATTTACAAGTGAGTCAGCATGGAGCATAAATTCTGCTCATAATGAAGAATATAGGAAATTTATCAACATCATGAAAAACGTGCAAATGTCTGATTAGGTAGGCCCATATATAATTTTTTTCACAAATAAGAAATGGAAGTTCCTAATTGGTACCATCTAACCTTGTATTCAGTCTTATTTTCCATAAAATATGTTACCTAAGAATAATGTTTCTATCAAAAACAGTTCCATACACAATTCAGTCATATGGTGGGTAAAAGCAGCACCACGGTTCCCTCAATAGACAGTGTTGACGAAGTAATACCTTATGCAAGTTTTTTTTTACAGTACAACTGGGACTTAGCTCGGAATTGGTATAGTATAATTCTTGCTTTTATGCATCATACAGCAGGCCATAAAAGAAATGAGGAAATTATAGAAAAGAATATATTAAACAGTACCAACTAAATTGGAAATGCCATCTTGAAAAAATGAGTTCAAATCGGATCCCCAAAGCTGTTTATAATTATATACCAAGAGGATGAAGATCTCTGGGCCGTCCTATG
Organism: Diploptera punctata; assembly: GCA_030220185.1. Lineage (NCBI taxonomy): Eukaryota > Metazoa > Arthropoda > Insecta > Blattodea > Blaberidae > Diploptera > Diploptera punctata. Next base: position 912,597 of record JASPKZ010007278.1, on the reverse strand, counting down.
AAATGCTGGAGGGATAATTTTCTCTAGGATCGTAACAGGCCTTGGCCTAATACTTGGAAGGAAGAAGAAGAAGAACCCATTCTCCACCATACACAAAACTACCAGTAAAACTGGAAATCACATCTTCAACGAATACTGTCTTGTAGAATTCCAAAAGTAATGCTTTCGTTGCTGCCCCCAAGGCAAAAGATCTCTGGGATGCCTAAAAAAGTGCTGGATGGAAAATTCCTCTTTGAGACCATAACAGACCACATGGCCTAATACTTGCATGGATGATGATGATAATTCTTGCTATTTTTCCGACTGGGACTTCTCGCTTCACTGCCACAAAGATGATATACGAACTACACTAAACAAAATAGTACACACCACCAGAGGATTATAGAAAGAAATTACTCGACTGCAACTGAATTGTTATGTATGTACACTCCATTTCATATCATGGGAATTGTATTCGAGAAATCTAGAAGCTATCAGAGAGTGCTAAAATTTAATAAGATACGTTCTGGAACTTGTCTGATACTTCTGTCTACACCAGAGCTGTCCAAACTATGGCCTGCGGGCCACATCCAGCCTGCCATAGCTTTTCGTATGGCCCGCGTAAGGAATGAAATGAACAAATTAATTTTATATTTTTAATTTAGATTTTAAAATGTAACATCTAGTTTGGACATCCCTGTGTGAAATTCATCTCTCTGGAATGTGGATTTGAGGTGTCACCGCTTCTCTTAACAAAGTAATAGAGATGATTCATTCCTTATTTACCGTTTTTTCCCCACTCCAAACTTTGAACATTAATTGTTCCACTTGTTATATTGTCAATCAAACAGTAGCCTGTGCATGGACTAGTTGTAAAAATAGTGTTAAAGTGAGAAAATACTTTCAAAAAAACGCAAAGTTGATTCCGAATGTAGGGAGTTTAACTAATCCTGGACCAGCAAGTACTTCGTGAAGGAGCATGGAAACAAAGTGTTATGTGTTATTTGTAATTATGTTATTGCAGTTGTGAAAGAATATAACATTAAAAGACATTACCAAATAAAGCATAGCCATTTTGATAAATCTGTTGGAGATGAGCATACTGAAAAAGCAAACGAGCTCCTTTCTAAAGTTATTAATTCAGGGTGGTGGTGTAAGACAAAGAAATGTTACCGAAGCAAGTTATGAAGTTTCGAAACTAATTGCTGAAAACGGAAAACCGTTTTCTGATGGCGAATTTGTTAAAAGGTGTCTGATTGCTGTTGCTAAGAAGTTGTTCCGGCCTGCGATCAATTTCACAATCGGTTATTGGCCTGGCCCATTAAAAAGTTTGGGCTGCCCTGGTCTATACCCATACATCCCCAGGTGGTGTAAGGGTCCTCCTTTGCAGGAGTTTGTTAACCATATGCTACAGTCCTAGAAGGTCCTTGACTTACCAGCCTCACATATGAATGTGTCAATCACCTAGAAGGACCATCTTGCCAGCATAGGGGTAAGTACAGTATCCATGTTGCATCTTAGTCATTATAGCTGATTTTCTTAACCTGGAGCCTTTTACTTGTTATAAAAGAAGGTAAAGTGATCCCACTACAGGCCTCAGAAGGCCCTAAGGGTATAGGAGGTTAAGGCTCCCACTTTTTCTAGACAATCAGCACTTGATGTCAGCCCTGAGTGATGGCTGCCTTTACCCCCAGAACAAGTGTCTGGTACTCATTTCCATTAGAGGCTGAGTTGACCTCAGGGCCATGGTGCCACCAGAATAGCTACTCATATTTCTTTTAATGCTGGGTGAGCACTGGTTTCATATGTTGGTCAAAATTCCATGAAAATAATGTATTCTCTTATGCGGAGTTAACCTGGAGCCTTTACTTGTTATAAAAGAAGGTAAAGTGATCCTACTACAGGCCTCAGGAGGCTCTAGGAGTAGTAGGAGCTTAAGGCTCCCACTTTTTCTACACAATCAGCACTTGATGTCAGCCCTGAGTGACGTCCACCTTTACTCCCAGAACGAGCGTCTGGTACTCATTTCAGTTAGAGGCTGAGTCGACCTCAGGGCCATGGCGCCACCAGAATGGCTACTCATATTTCTTTCAATGCTGGGTAGCACTGGTTTCATATGTTGGTCAAAATTCCATGAAAATAATGTATTCTCTTATGCGGAGTTGAATCAACATGCCACTATATTTCTGTACCAATACTGCTCGGTCATGGGGCGGTACTAGAGTGGTATATGATACCGATCCTATAAAATAACTAAATCAAGATTGAGTTTAAGTAGGATGATAATCCCCATATAGGCCTAAATTTGTCCTGCTCTGTAGCCGAGTGATTAAGGCAAAATACCTTGGCACAAAGCTACAGAACCTGCACTGGTTCAGGTCCCCCCGGAGAAAGAAATTTTCTCATGGCATTTCGGCCAGTATGGGACCGGTATCCACTCAGCATCCTGAGGCATTTGGGTAGCTACCAGCGCTAACCCATTAATAGGTAGCTGCAATAAGTAGGAGCTCCAGGTTGAGAAAACAAGCTATAACGGCTGGGGGACATGATGTGCTGACCACATGTCATCCCTATACTGGCTGGATGATCGTCTAACACATGTGGATGTGAGGCCAGCAGTCGGATGTTAGGCCAAAGATCTTCCAGGCCTATTGTGCTATGGAGTTTTTTTAGGTGTAAATCTGATATGGTGCATTGAAAAAACTATACAGTCGCATATTTAGGCCTGTTACTTTAACTATGATCGTATTCAGAATAAATTTTAGTCTAATGATATTTAACTTGACTTTCGGGAAGGTAAATTACGGCATATTTTAAGACATATATTTGGGCCCAAAACGGCCAATTGTACGTGATGGCTAGATTACTAGTTAAAATTAGATTTGTTTAGAAGACATTGATAAAAAGTTGAAAAAAAATCTAAAAGAACTAACTGGGATGTGAACCTGTAATTCTTGGTTTAGTGCACTAATGTTGTACAGATCGGTACAGATGTTGCCAACCAGCGTTGATTGAAAAAATATATATAGGCTACATTTTTATGTAATTTTAATACAACTTTATAGCATTCTTCAATTCAAATTTAATTTATATATCAACTTGGACGTTGACATTCAGTAAACTTTCGGAACACACTCTATAGTCGTCATAGAGCACGACTCTACAGTCGAATTGGAAAGTCACGTCATTGTTTATGTTTTCAGTGCTTGGGAGTCTGTTTACTAACATAATATTGGATAGAAGTTATTTTCGGTATCGTAATATCTGCATAATTTATAATCTGAGAAAGATGTTGCATAGAACGTATTTTATGCTTGTTTGCGTTATTAACGATGTTATTCGAAAGCAGTTACTTAAATTTACTTCAGTCGCTTTTGTCGCTGTAGTATGTGAAAATGGCCGACGTAACGGAATTGCGTATGAATGTAGCAGCGTTAAGTAGAGTTGATCCGTATGCTAAGGACATAATTGAAACTGCCACACACGTAGCTTTGTATACATTTAATGCTGATGGAAACGAATGGGAGAAAACTGATGTTGAGGGTGCCTTATTTGTTTATAGCAGAAATGGAGATCCATTTCACAGTATTCTTATTATGAACAGACTTAACACACAGAATCTAGTGGAACCCGTTACACAAGGACTTGATCTTCAAGTGCAAGAACCCTTTCTCTTATATAGGAATACGAGTTGTCGTATTTTCGGTATTTGGTTTTATGATAAAGACGAGTGTATTAGAATTGCATCAGTGCTCGAGGATCTTATTAAGGAGTCAGAGATGAATAAGAAGGTTGCCGACAAAGTTGCCATGAAAAATAAGCGTAGTGGTGATAATGTGGACATTTGTACAATGCTTAGTAAGGCCCAAGAAAATTATAATTCTAACAAGAATCAGACCCTTTCTAAGAATGCTGCTCCAGAGGAATCAAAGCCTGAAATGCCACAGGGGGTCGTGGATTTCTTCGCCAAAGCTAGTGGTGGAGCAACACATTTTCCAACTGACAAAGTAACAAAACCGCCGGCAATATATGAATCGGCGGGACTTTTTGTTGGGCATCCTCAGCAGAGAACTGCAGGTGTAGAACTAATAAATGATACAAGTGACAGTCAGTTGAAACCGTTGCTGCAGCGACTGATGTCCAATCCAGCACATACTGTAGAGCATATTGAAAAACAACAGAGGTCTGTGACTCCACAGTCTGAAGCTACATCGACTTCAAAAAGAAATAAAGCAAAACCTCAGTCTAACAGAGATGGCAAGGTAATCACTTCAGCAACTTTTAAAGCGCGGCCAGTTTCTTCAGGTAATACAACTGAGTCTGTTAAATCGAGACCTGGAAATATTTTTGTAGCAAAGACTAATACTGACACATCTACGGGATTAGTAGAAAATGGAATGAGTTTTCTTCGTATATCTTCACCTACATCATCTCAACACATTGCCCCGTTCATGGGGCTTCAAATAGGAACAAGTAACAGTGCACCGGTAGATAGTACTCCAGACCAGCGATGCTTATCAGCTCCACTTTGTAGTGGTGTAGATACTCCACAGAAACCTGCATTAATGCCTCCTACAATGTTTACATCTTCATCGGCTGGTAAAGAAAATCCAAACAAATTAGAAATAGGCAACACTACACCTTTAGTTCATAATTCTGTTATAACATCTATGAAACAAGAACTTTCTTCAGCGGCATCCATTTCTAGTGCTACAGTTCTGCAAGAAGAAGTTTTGGCAATTAAACCTGAACCGTTAACAAGAAATCAGCTTCTTCAAGCCGTGAGTTACTTGTTGAAACACGACCCGGAGTTTATCAATAAACTGCATGAAGCCTACGTTAAATCATTTACAGAAATGGTGATGTAATTTTTTTTGTGATAATGTTCTCTGTAAGTCTGATCATGTCTCCCTGCTTGGTCTCAATGAACTCATTATAGTCATTGTAAAATGTTTAATTACATATATAATTGGATTTGAAAGGCAGCCAATTTGTCATGGTATAAGTATTTCCCGCTCTTTAGTAGTTTACTAAATAGTTAAGTGTAAATACTTACAATTGGGATTATACAACACAATGTCCTATTGTATGACTTAATATTTATTCAAATTCATGAATATTTGTGCATAAAAATCATGAAATTAGTACAATGGCTATTTGAATTGTAGCTTTGTGATAAACCTTCTTTTAGGTAGATACGTATGTACATTAAATTATTTGGTTTTAATTTAGAAATGAAAAAGATGTAAATTTGTAATTCAGTCATTTAATGATTTATTTTTGTCAAAAAAGTAAAAGCAAATTTCCCAAAATAAAAATCTGATATAGTTCAAACTTAATTTTTTTATTGTAGTGGCAATTGTATAGAAAACAGTCACCTGCATAAAAACAAGGCATCTGGATGAATTGCTTTCCTTGCTATCAATGTTACACAAGCCTGTGACTCCAAGGCTGTATTTAATATTTTTGGTTATTTCATTTGACTTGTTATTTCAATCATGAACTTGGCCACTTTAATGACCAAAGATCAAAATAAGGTTAGGGCAAGTTATTTTTGTTAGTTTTTTTTGGATAAGGTATATAAACCGCCGCACATGAATTCTTCTAAGTTCTATAGAATCGTAGTGCACATGCGAAAGTTGAAGAGTTGCTGTAATGGTTAATGTAGCTTCCGGTAGATGGCTCTGAAGTCGGTGTTACCAACTTTGCGAATAAATTCCCAAATGCTAAAAAAATGGACGTAAACCAACTTCCCATTTCCTAACCTAACAAAACAATTTACATGCATATTATTTAATAAACTAATTTTATGTACACTAACACTAAATATGGTTTTGAATTATTTTCAAATGTTGGTAACTGCGATGTGAGAGTCACCTAGCGGATGTTACATGAAGCATTTCTGCACCTGTAGAAGTTGATGTACAATATTCGTGTAATTTAGAAATATTTAAAAATCGTAAGAAATGTTTATAAAATGGTTCCAAAATGTTTAAAATAGTACCAAACGTTATTATAAATGGTTGAAAAGTGTTTAGTGCATCAATGGCATAAGAATATTACATGGAAAATTGTGTGCGATGGTTTATACACCACAGCTGCTTATTTATAAGTTTTAGCAACTTACAAATTAATATGATTGGGAAAGATTTAAATTAAACCTCATAATGATTTTTCCAATAAAAATTCAATTAATGTGAAAATTTACACCTCACTGGAGAAACCACACTTTATGCCCCACCATGAATTTTTCTAAGTCCTGCAGAATAGTGGTGCACATGGATTATGAACTTGATCCATAGATGGCTGAGCTATCTGTGCAATTGGTATCATTCCTAAACATGCTTTTAAAAATGGATGTACACTAACACAATTCATAACCTAATAGAGTAGATCATTTACATGTTATTCCAATAAAGTATAAACTAATTTGGTATACACTAACTTACCCCTTATTAATCTAAAAAAATAAAAAAAATAGTACAATTTCTTATTGTGAAGGTTGGTCATACCAGTAGCACAGATAGTCCTGCCGTCTGTTGATGAGACCTTGCATATGCACAATTTGGTTCTGTAAAACTTGGAAAGGATATGCTATACTTACCGTCGCACATAAATTCTTCTAAGTTCTATAGAATCCCAGTGCGCATGCACTAGTGCTTCATGTAATCCCAGAAAGATAAATGCAACCTCCAGCAGTTGGCGGTATATGTATGTGAAATCAGTATGACCAACATTGACACAAAATTCCCAGAACTTGTCTAAAAATGTATAATTAACACGAAATGAACTAGTGGAAATATGATTTTACGTGGTAACTGTCCGATATTTTGAATTTTTCATAGAATAACAGATATGAAGAGGTAATTTATTTTACGTATCAAATCACATTTAAAAAGCAAGGAACCTAAAAGCTAACCAAACCTAAATCAATTACTGTAACACAAATCAATTACTCTAACATAGGTGAAATCCAGGGAACGTGGAATCACATTTAAAAAGCAAGGAACCTAAAAGCTAACCAAACCTAAATCAATTACTGTAACACAAATCAATTACTCTAACGTAGGTGAAATCCAGGGAACATGGAAGTGATGTTGGCAACATCTGGAGTATTTTGGGTTGTTGATGGTGGAAACGGAACAACATAGGAAGAGGAGGGAAAATAGCAGAAAGTAGCAAGGAAGAATGTAGGACGATCATGTTTTACGTAAATATATAAATATAAAAGAAAGATTTTTGCAAAATTGGAAGATGTTTAAAACGTGTTTAAAAGTGTTGCAAAATGGTTTAAAAGTGTTTAGTGCATCAGTGGCATAAGAAATTAAAATTTTTTGCGGCGTTTAGTATACAACACCCCTTGGAAAGAATGATTTTGCATACATAAATAAATACTTAATAATTGTAAAAAAATTGGCTGAGGTCCACAAATGGGTGCACACAATTTTATACTTACATTCTTATGCCAGTGATGCACTTGTTTTCGTATAGATGTAATTTGAGTGGTCCGTGGTCAGCGTTCTGCCTCATACTGACATCTAGAAAACCAAGGTAGTACTAGGACGGGAAAATTTGGTAAATTTTGCTTAGAGGCCTTTTCATTCAGGCTTAAGGATCTTTTACGAGCCTGAAAATCTGCAGACTCGGGACCCACGGCTTAAAGTCCCTCCTGGTGGACTTGCTCCTTGGATTTTTCCATCCTAAAAAAATCCATCAACCCTGGCCGGGTTTGAATCTGCGACCCTCAGGACCAGAGGCAAGGAACATAACCACTAGTCCACCGCGGCCGATTTGATTGTTTTTAAGTGTGAATTTAAGCAATTCTTTAAGGTACCGGTACTCATGGATGTGTACTATGAATCATGTTTTCAAAATGTAGCAAGTTGCAGTATAGAACTTTCATGGTTGTTTGTGAATTTCTTTTAAATCTCTCTTACATCGTATATCTGACAAGGCAATGGAATTCAGAGATCACTGATCCATTCCATTTTAATAACTATTGTTTCTAAATCCTACCAGTCCACACTTTCAGAGAATTGTCCATTTCTTATTTTAAGTAATCTTTAAGTTAAAATTTAAAATAAAATTACTTTTACCTCACCTCATATCCGGTCTTCTAATTAGTCCGGTTTGAATACCTAGGTCTAAGTTTTGAAACCAGATTAATTAGAAGACAGGATACGAGGTGAGGTAAAAGTAATTTTGTTTTTAAATTTTTAATTAGATCTCTTAGTGATATTTCCTATAATACGGGGTGAATCATAAATATGGCTATATGTTTGATCGTGTTGTGTGATGAAAATATTACCATTACAGGAAATATGAAATTACCATTGGAAAGGCAATTATTCAAGTTACAACAATGGAATAAAACAAACAGTGTAGCACTTACGTCATTGGTCAAAATGGCATTGAATATGTAACAGTAAATTACAATTGCTGCATGGGCAATAACGTATGCTAATGATCATGAGGCCGCAAGACGTGAGTTTAACGTAGCATTGGAAGACGTCGACATGCTGAAATTAGTGATTGAGGAAGAAATTAGAGCTATTCCTCTAAACATATATCATAACGCAATGAATGACTTCCCAAAGTGTTGCCAATTATGCTTGGATGTAAACGGTGAACAGTTTGAAGCAATAAAGTGACTTGTTTAGTGTTGTTGTAAGTGATTTGTTTTGTTCTATTGTTGTAATTTGAAGGATTCCCTTTCCAATGATAACATCATATTTCCTTTAATAATAATATTTTCGTCACAAAATGCAATCAAACATATAGCCATATTTCTGAATCACCCTGTAGTTCAATCTTTAAATTGTTACAAATTTTATTCTTGATTCTTCGTAATTGTTTATCAGTTTTTGACAGACATGGCTGGTAAATAAATTCATACTTTAGAAGAAAAACTTGGCATCATTGAAGAAGTGGAGAAAAATCCAGCGGAGAAATGGATTCAATAGCTAAGTGCCTAGGCTTACTATCATCCCTTTAATTTGATAATTACAAAGAAAGGGTAAATCATAGGGTTGACAATTATGGCACATCAGCCCAGAAGTTAACGATGAAAATGAATGTACCATATGAAGATGGCCAGAAGATAATAAATTACTGAGTTTCTTAAATATTTGCATACACATTTAACAATTTATATTATTTTTACAAGTATTTACATTGATTGTTTTCCCATGTCCATAATTTATTTTCAGGTCTCTCGACGCAGACAATTGAGATTTCACTGTAATACAATATTAGTCAAATGGTAACTAATTCTGAAGATTTTTGGAAATGTAAAATAATTTCAAGCCTAAATTAGTGCCTCTGGGCAAAATTTAACTGACCTTCCCCATCCAAATAATACTTTAATTGCCTACTATATGTCTCATTGAGGCAATATATTTACCACATGTCACTCACTGACATCTGTAGGGAATGAAGCATAACTAAATTAACTAGATCGAGAAATACTACTATAGGAGCACCCATGTTTCCATGGGGTATGTAACAGTTTACTCAATATTAGGTTTGTATTTTAGTTAATTTCTATTCAAAGAAATAATTTTTTTTTTTTAATTTGTTCTGGATATGATTTAACTTAATATGAGATTATGTGAAAAGAATTTTATTTTCTTTGGCTTTCCCCCACTTATAGGTTTGCCGTCTTCAGTTTCCATTTATCTCTATCATTCCAATCTCCCTCTTCCAAATTCCTATCATCCATTATGGTTCTGATGCAGGTTTTCCATTTCCATCTTGGTCTGCCACATTTATTTCTTCCAGGGGGTGACCATTGGTATATATTTTTTGTCCATCTTTCATTTTCCATTCTTTGTACATGGCCATACCATTTAAGTGTTTGATTTTCAATCCTCTTAACAACAGATGTGGTTACATTCATTTCTCTCCAAAGGAATTCATTTCTTATTTTATCCTGTCTTGTTTTTTGGAGGCTGCTTCTAAAATAATTAAATTCAACTGTTCTAATTTTATTCTTTTGTAATTCCGTCAAAGACCAAGTTTCACTTCCATATGACAAAATATTCTGTATTATGCTCTTATAAATTTTCATTTTAGTTTCCTTTGTAATATTTTTGTTCCAAATAATTCCATGTAATGTCTTAGTTGCATTTTTTGTCAATGCAATTTTAGTCTGTACATCTCTCTCACAGGTTTCAAGTTTTAGGTCATCCACATCCTTTCCCAAACACATATATTCTGTTTTCTGTAAATTTATATTCAGTCCCCATTTTTTATATTCTTCCATTAGTTTATTTATCATATATTTCATATCATCTTCATCCCCTGCAAAAATTATTTGATCATCTGCAAACAACAATGAATGCAGTACTTTTCCTCCTATAGGAATACCCATTTCAGAACATTTAATTTTTATTGTTTTACTTGTTTATTTTTCATTCTAAGTGATCTCACTACAGGTGTTAGATGACCCTTGGTATAGTAGGAGGTTAAGGCTCCCATCTTTCCAGACAATCAGCATGAAATGTCAGCCAGGTTGCCAGCTCTTTACCATCAGAACAGAGTCTGATACTCATCACAGTTAGAGGCTGTGGTATCACTAGAAAGTTTAGGCCGGTTTAAAAAACCTGAACTCGAATCCCTGACCTTCTAACTTGTAGTGTATTGCCTTAATAAACCATGCCATGGCATGCCCTTTACAACTATAATACCGTGTAATTTGTTAATATTTGTCTTGTCTGCCATTATGACATGGTTAATGGAGTGCCTTTCTTCAATTTCAACTGGCCAGATATAATTTCTAACAAGGTAGGGAACTTAGATATCCACCCTATATTAGTATTTTATTTAATGTTTCAGTAACAACCTCATCAGTGTCACAATCAGGATTGCTAAGTTTTTTCCACCTTAAATTTGGATTTTTAGATAATGGAATTCTAAAAATCTACAATAGCATAGCCCAATGTTAAACCTTAGCCTCTCCTGTGATAGGAATTACTACACCAAGTTAATTTAGTTATGCTTATTTGCCCATGGATGTCATGAATGGTATGCGGTCAACATACCGACCCAATGAGACATCTAGCAGGCTACTAAGGTATTACTAGGATGATGAGGTCAGTAAATTTTGCTTATAGGCCTCTTTATTCAGGCTAAGGATCTTTTATGAGCCTGAAAATATTCACACTCAGGACCCGCGGCTTAAAGTCCCTCCTAGAGAACTTACTCCTTGGATTTTTCCATCCTAAAAAGATTCCATCGACCCTGGCTGGGTTTGAACCCACGACCCTCAGGACCAGAGTTAGGCACGCTAAAAAAAATTGGTGAAGTATCAGCTGATTTTTACAAACACAATAATAACAGAAACATAAATCTGCTCCAAGTAAAACCATTCCCAATTTATAATAATTTTGAAAGAAAAAAATGTATATAGATCAAATAAGTTGGTTTAATATTTAGTAGTTAGAAAGAATTGAAACGTCAGAAATGAGGTTTCAGAGGAGTGTGGCTCCTATACAATAACAGATCAAAAACGAAATGAAAATATACGAAGAGAACTAAATATGATAAAATCAAATGTTTCCTACCTCTCCTCATATAAATCTTCTAAGTAAATAGCGATTTCGAGACCATAACGGTCTCATCTTCAGTACAATCACCAAAATTTATGATAAAATCAAATGTTTCCTACCTTTCCTCATATAAATCTTCTAAGTAGATCACGATTTCGAGATCATTATGGTTTTGAAATCGCGATCTACTTAAAAGATTTATATGAGAAGAGGTAGGAAACATTTGATTTTATCATAAATTAAACCTCATAGTGATTAATTCCTGTAAAAGTTAAATATATGTGAGAACTAAATATATGCAAACTATTGGATAGAATTACACAATATGTAGATGAATGGATGGACCACATCAATAGAATGGATTACAATAGAATTTCGAAACAGATTCTTTATTACAAACCACTAGGATGAAGAAATGATGCTATATCCAGGAAAAGATGGACAGACTATTTCTAACATGAGATTGGAACAGACCAGCAGGTCTAATCCTTGATGCTGATAATGATGATTAATGTGTAGAAATGTAGGTCTTCAAGAAATGTACAAATATGAGGTGAGTCGTGAATAATCTATTATATAAGTAAGTTGGTCTTGCCTCGTTGATACTTCTGCTCGCTTTTCAACTTCTTCCACTGCTCATGTGCTTTTTAATGTTGTTTTCTCCTTCATGAGAAACACTAAATACAAGACATACAGTACAGTTAGCACCATGATGGTCTTTTCACTTATTAAGCACAAATATGTTCTACACCGTTCACTGTTAAATTTACATTGCAACTTTTATTCTTTTGAATTGATAACAGCAATGCCATAATTTCACTACCTGTTTGATGAATCAATGTTTTAATATCAATCCATAGTAATTCTGCCCGAGGGCAGACCTTTCACTGCAATCATAACATTTTCATGCTATGATTTGCAGCTGTACTAGGGAATTGTAGGTGTGGTAGCATCCTGTTGCTTTCCACGCCGGTGAAGGATGATCATGATGATGGCCATATGATTTCGGGGACCCTTTGGGCCTTAAAGTTTTGCTGACATTTGTGTTATAGGTGAGGAAAAACCCCGATAAAAACCTCACCCAGAAAAACTGTCCCGACCAGAATCAAACCTGGGCCAGCTGCATGACAAGGCAGCGCGCTACCTCGACACTACAGCAGTGGGCTGTTTTAAAATATGTTACTAAATAAAAAAAGGTACAGAACTGTGAAGTGTAAATTGAGATGTAAGAAATTGTATATTTTTTCCACTGAATGTAAATTAGGGATGTTTTTATTATTAATTTAACAGTTGTCACTGAAGGATAAATTATATTTTAAGAGAAAAATTTTCACTCAGACCGAGACTGGAACCCGGGACCTTTGGCTTGCTGGGCCAAATGCTCTACCAACTGAGCTATCGGGGCGAGTTCCGATCTAGATGCAAATTTCTCTCATTTACGTTGTAATTCCCAGCACCAATTGACAATTGCTATGAAGCCTTTGCTTCTATCTTTACAAATGGTGGCTTCTTAGTTAAGAAGGCATTTATTGGGAATTTAAAAACTACTTTATAAAGTCAGCAGGGCTTCCATTGATGTTTTTGTTATTAATTTAACACTTCTCACTGAAGGGTAAATTATATTTGAAGAGAAAAAATTTTGCCCAGACCGAGACCCAAACCCGGTAAATTTTCTCTTCAAATATAGTAAATTATGGACCTTATACAATCCCAACTGGCTTTAATCAGAATTCCATCAGGGAAATTGGGATGTCTGGCAATCCTAGTTACAATTTGTATATGGGTGTGAAAATACTAACAAATTTTACTTTGGGCTTGAGGTTCTTTTACATACGGTACTGTAAAACTGTAGCATGGAACTTTCAGCTTTATTCTCTTCTGAAGGAAGCCTTATTCAGGACTTATACATTCTTAAAAAAGTCCACCTCTGTGGTCTCGAGGTAGCATGCTGCCTTGTCACGCAGCAAAGCGTGGGTTTGATCCCTGATCGGGACAAGTTTCCTGGGTAAGTTTTTTAGTTTTTCCTTACCTGTAATACAAACATCAAAACTTTAAGGCCCAAACTGTCCTTGAACATCATGTGGCCATGATTATCATATTCACCTCATTAGTTTAAGTTTAGGATTAAGGCCTCTCCTGGCACATCATCACAACATTGGGGCAGATAATGCCAATGCCTGGAATATCGAGATGACAAACTTGTAGCACTGAATAAAAAAATCCATTGCCTTTGGATGTGTTTGAAACAAAGTTGAACATGGTACCCACTAGTCCACTAATTGGGTCTGGATGTGTGTTTCTTGTCTTGTGCAGTCTACATTGGTGGCCTAGGAACTGCTAACTACAGGTGATGGGATATATACAAAACAGTTGAGGACATTAACTTGTAAAACCCAAGAGTCGTACAAAAAAGGAAGGATAACAAGAATTTATGTCCTCCATGCAGGAACTGCATAAATTAAGTGAATTCCTCAGCAAGTCAAAAGTTATGACCTGATTTGCAGAATATAGGTCCTATATTTCTTTTGGAACTGGTAATTAAAATAATGTGCGTCTCGTTACATTGTGAGAAAACAAACATTGTAACCACAATGGTGAAAGAAAAGATTATGAGTATTTGAGAATAAAGTTTTTAGCAAAATTTTTGGACCAAAGAGAGATGAACAGATAGGTAAAGGAGAAAATTACATAACAGCAAGTTGCATGATCTTTATAGGAAACCAGATATAATAATAACTGTGTTGGGCGGGACATGGGGAATGAAAGAGGGGCCTGGAATCTTGTAGGAAAACGCCCAGTTGGTAGACCAAGAATGAGGTGGAAGAATAACATAGTGTCTGATTGGAAAAAATTAGTTTAGGGCCACGAACCTACGGCGTCGTTTTCTGTGGTCGATAGTGCCATTGAGATAGTTAGTCCCCTTGAGTCGGGCCTTTTTTAATTCATTCTCTAAGTTTCAGTCCTGTCACATAGAAATTATATAATTTTTAAGAAGTGCTACACTTATCAAGAGCTTTATATTTCGGGATATTTTTATTTCAGAGGGATAATTTCCTTTTCGCTAGGGATAATTATGCATTATTAAGAATTTTGGAAGATTAAAGTTGGCGACACTGGAAACGAAGATTTAATAAAATGGAGTAGCACGCGGATTAGAATATCGCATTTTGGCTTGTGATGCGCACTCCGATTGTGTAGTACTAATAGGAATTCATGTGCGAAGGATTGTCCACCTTTTATTATAATGGCGGCTGGTCCAATTGCGGAAAGAAACCAAGGTAATGGAGTATTTAAAATTGTATTATTTAAACATGAGTGTAAATTTGGAAGTTAGACATTGCATTTAATTGAAATGGTTTACTATGTAGCAAAACATTTTTGACATTTAATTGCAGATGCGACTATTTATGTTGGAGGTTTGGATGAGAAGGTTACTGAAGCTTTGATGTGGGAGTTATTTGTCCAATCAGGTCCAGTAGGTGAGCAATTTCATGCATTAATATGTTGTCAGTTCATTATGAATTAAGTTTGGAGTCATTACATGGTGAGATCTTACTTGTTTGACGTTTCGGCTAAACTGTAGATTAATTTCCACTTGATTTTACATACTATATTCTGGTAATTCTGTTACTCTGCATATCTCTTCTGACTTTACTAACATTTCATACTATTTTAAATGTTTTACAACAATATTTATAACTTTTTTTTTTGTTACAATTATTGAATATTTATTTACATATGCAATGATTTCTTCAAAGTTCTACAGAACTGCAGTGCACATGCGCGAGATGCGAGAATGCTTAATGTAACATCCACAAAAGTCTGTAAAATAGGTGTCGCCAACATTTGCAATTGATTCCACATGATATTTCAATAAATTGACTTCACTTTGTTAGGTTAGTGTTAATGTTTATCAGATTAGTCCTCTCTTCATTAAATAATAAGCATGTAATTTATTTAGGTTAGGAAGGGAGATTAATGTTCATCAATTTCTAATAAACATTTGGGAATTTATTGCGAAGTTTGGTCATATTGATTTCACAGCTATGTGGTTTCATCTAGTGACAATTGTATACATTTTTTTTAGACTTCATAGACATGTGGTTTAACGCTATAAACATTTGCGCATGTGCACTATTGTTCTGTAGGACTTAGGAAATTTATGTTGGAAATTTTAATTTTTTTATTTATTCAGTGCCACCAGTTGTCATTTTGACTTTTGGTATTCTCTCCTGTCATGGCGTTATTGTAATCCACTTCTGAGGTTGGGGCATCTGGAAGGCATACAGTCAGATTCAACCCAGGAAGTTATTGTGTGTTTGGAATAGGGAACTGGGTTGCCATTTTAACAGCATTTTCTTGAGAGAAATCCTTAAATAAAACTGAAGTATGCAACACAGCAAGTACAGAGTTGTAAGTTGTAGCCGTCCAAGCCACCCCCTCTTAAAGAAAAAAAACAGTTACCACTTGTCATTGAACTCATGCGGACCTGTACTATCCTGTGTGAAAGTGTCGGCTCTCATATTTACTATAAAACTAGTTTGCATGCTGTAAAGGAAAACTATATTTTTTAAATGTATAGTACTTAGATTTGGAAAAAAATACTGCTAACCTTCCCCCTCCTCCCCTCCCTAAACACAAATACTGTTATTATGAGTTTGGCAACATCTACCCCCTGTACGTCGGGGGACACTGGCTTAGCCCGTAAGGTCTGTAGTAACTTCCTGGGTTGAATTAGAGTGTAGTTACGCTGCCCCGATGATATATGGTAGGTGATGATGATTGTAATGATATGCCAGGAGAGGCCTTAATCCTAAACTTAATGAATATGTTAATGATGATTATGATGGCCAGATGATGTTTGGGCCTTAAAGTTTTCTGACATTTATCTTACAAAATTAAAATATAAAATTGTGGAATATTCACCTGAAAGGTCCATCTCCTTAACTTAATTAGTTATAGTTATTTAACTGTAGTGCTTTCAGGACTTGTCCCATCATCGGCAGGATTCAAAACTGGTGTTTCACTGAAGATCTGGTAGAGGGGGTTACATGTATTGGGTTCGTTTTTTGTTTATCAGATGGTCGTTGTTGTGAACTGCTTTCATAATTTCCATCTCTTCGAGTACGTTTATCTTCGCTGGATTATTTTCTCTGTGCATTACTGTTAGGGTGAGAAAATATAAAAATAATCCAGTGAAGATAAACGTTCTCGAAGAGATGGAAATTATGAAAGCAGTTCACAACAACTACCATCTGACAAACGAAAATGAACTCAGAACATGTAACCCCCTCTACCAGATATTCAGTGAAACACCAGTTTTGAATCCTGCCGATGATGGGACAAGTCCCGAAAGTGCTACAGTTAAATAACTAATTAAGTTAACGAGTTCAGGTGAATATTCCATAATTTTATATTTTAATTTTGAATAATACTTCCTAGGTTGCGAAATATCATACACAGCAGAAACAGATATAAATAACAAAATAAATAAGTTTAATTATATAACAGGTACACTAAAAAGAACTTTGAAAAATAAAGCCAGGAAAGACTCTATAATGAAATTATACAAGACAATGGCAGTGCCTATTATTACTTATGGATCCGAAACATGGACAGTGACAACACAACAATCAGTCAGAATACAAGCTGCTGAAATGAGATTCCTCAGACCAATAGCAGGATATCAAAGAACAGACAAAAAACATAACACAGAAATAAGACAACTAGAAGTAGAGGAATTAAACATAATAGAAAAATACAGAACAAACTGGAAAGAACACTTGGCAAAGATGACTGAGAATAGAATACCAAAAGCAGCATACAGCTATTCACCACGAGGAAGAAGAAGTTTGGGAAGACCAAAGAAAAGATGGAAAGAGCAGCAATTTGGAGCCGGAACAGGCTAGTAAATAATCCTAAACCGTGAAGAAGAAGAAGAATACCTCAATGGAACACATCATGAATCTTATAAAATTTATCTTACAGGTAAGGAAAAACCCCGAAAAAAAAACCTTCACCCAGGAAACTTGTCCCGACTGAGGATCGAACCTGGGTTCACTGCGTGACAAGGCAGTAAGCTTTGAGAACACAGCAGTGGACTATTTATTGTGGAAATCAACTAGAGTTTTTTTTAATTTAATTTTTAATCCAATTTGTTTCAGGAATTTTTTTTTTCTGTGTAGCTATTGTTATTGATTTTGATTCTTGCTATACTTGGGTATTATGTTATGTTTTAGACATTCTTTATTAAAAATATGTTTGAAATAGTCTTGTGTAATATTGGATTGACGTTGCAATATTTAAAACTTGCCTTTGTCTGACTGGTTAGCGAGTCAATGCTTTTAAAATTCATTATGAAAATCTGTTGAGGTCACTATGTAAAAGTGTTTTGTTATTACAGTAAAATCTCCTTATTCGCGGTTCCCATATTCGCGTTTTCATTATTTCTTCTTCGGCTTTCCCCCACTTATAGGTTTGCCGTCTTCAGTTTCCATTTATCTCTATCATTCCAATCTCCCTCTTCCAAATTCGTATCATCCATTATAGTTCTGACGTAGGTTTTCCATTTCCATCTTGGTCTGCCACATTTATTTCTTCCAGGGGGTGACCATTGGTATATATTTTTTGGCCATCTTTCATTTTCCATTCTTTGTACATGGCCATACCATTTAAGTGTTTGATTTTCAATCCTCTTAACAACAGATGTGGTGACATTCATTTCTCTCGAAAGGAATTCATTTCTTATTTTATCCTGTCTTGTTTTTTGGAGGCTTCTTCTAAAATAATCAAATTCAACTGTTCTAATTATATTTTTTTGTACTTCCATCAAAGACCAAGTTTCACTTCCATATGACAAAATATTCTATATTATGCTCTCATAAATTTTCATTTTAGTTTCCTTTGTGATATTTTTGTTCCAAATTATTCCATGTAATGTTTTAGTTGCATTTTTTGCCATTGCAATTTTAGTCTGTACATCTCTCTCACAGGTATCTGAACTTGTAATTATTGACCCAAGATATTTAAAAAATTCACATTTTTTTATTTTCCCTGTTTCAAGTGTGAGGTCATCCACATCCTTTCCCAAACATATATATTCTGTTTTCTGTAAATTTATATTCAGTCCCCATTTTTTATATTCTTCCATTAGTTTATTTATCATATATTTAATATCATCTTCATCACCTGCAAAAATTTTCATTATTTGCAGGTTATAAAATTGCGACACAGTTCCTGTATTCGCGGATCCTTTCGGTATATTAGAAGGATTAGTATCCTTTATTAACGCATCGGAAACTCTTTTTTTCTGCAGGCACGTGCCTAGGCGGCTGTTACGAAGAATGATTCAAACCAAATGGACAAATTAATATCAAAGTAAAACAAACCTTATTGTCACTAAGCCTAAAGTGCATTGTTAAAAGCCACTGCCACATTATCTCACGAGCCACTATGTCTGTTAATAAATACTGCCCTCATCATGATCAGTGTTTTATTGTTTCAACTTGTCATTCGTTGCAATAATTTTGAATGAATAACATGTGTCTCTTCTGCTTTGTTGCCAATTTATATCGAGTAAAAGGAAAGAAAATTAATTCCGAAGCAGAAAAAAGTAGTGTTGCCGCTTAAAGTAAAAATAGAAATGGTTGACCACATATATGCATTGGCAAGTCGTTTGCATCTATATCACGCTGTTTCAATGTTTATGAATCAAGAAATCTGAAGACAAAATAAGGAATTCACAGCTGAATATCAATCTTAATTGAAAGACCTTATAAAAGCGTCGAAACGGGAAAAAATTACTAAGTTCTTTTAAGTCCTTGCCTAAAGCTGACAATAATAATTAATAGAAATTGTTCAAAATTTCTCATTAATTGATTTTGTTTTGATCATTTTTATTTTATTTTATTTTGTAACCTTGGAATGTATCCCCTATATACCAATACAAATCACTAGGGCAAGGCAATTAATGATTTTTCATCTTTTTCTTATGAAGATTAAAACATTGCTTACATATATGAAAATGTATGACATTAAAAAAACGGATTAAATAAAAGCAATTTGTTACGGCATTTTCTTGCATTTTCTTAACTTTTTTAGGGATATATCAATTTTTGGCAATTTTTTATGTCATTTTGAGCATTTTTTACACTTTTCCGGAAGGTGGTGACATTATTTGTATTTGATTTAAGATTTATATTATAATTCAGTATTTTTCCTTGTCATACAATTTTTGGAATTAAGTAGTTGCTTTGCTAATTACAACCTCTGTATTTCAAGGTATGTGCATAATGAACTTGCCCACTTCTAGGAATTTTATTCAATTTCTTACAGCTTACGCTAGCTTCTTCTACCCTTATTTTGTATGTTAACTGCAATTCAAAATTGTTGTAAAAGTGCACTGTGTAATTGAAATGGATTTTCTGCAATAAAAGGTACTGTAATATGTATTTTTTAATACTTTTCTTTTAATATGTTGATGTTAAGGTAAATTTTATGTAATTCAGTAATCAAGTGAGTACTTAATCTAATAAATAGTATTTTTATTGGTAATTCTTAACTTTTTATTCATCTTTTTTTATTTTATTGGTCATTTTTCTGCATTTTTTAGGTCATAAATGCATTTTTTACCAATTTATAGGTCATTAAATGCAAGTTACCATTACATATTTGTGGAACATGTACCCTGTGAATAAGGAGCTTGTACTGTAATTTTAAAAGCAATGACTCAGACAATTCTTGTCTGACCAGGATTTGAACCCGAGACCCTATGATCTGTAATCAGAAGCTCTAGAACATGAGGATGGTTACATAGTCTGTATACAGTGTGATTCAGAAATATGGCTATATGTTTGATCACATTTTGTGACGAAAATATTAGTATTAAAGGAAATATGATGTTATCATTGGAAAGGGAATCCTTCAATTTACAACAATAGAACAAAACAAAACACATCAACACTAAGGAAGTCACTTTATTGCTTCAAACTGTTTGCCAATTCTCTTCATTGTTTCTGCGTCCGTGCTAATGTGAGGCCTTCCAGGAGGTTTGATTTTCTGCATCCTTCCCATTTCCAGCAATCATTTTCTCCACTTCCTCACAGTCGACAGCTGCAATGCTACATTAAACTCCCGTCTTGCAGCCTCACAATCATTAGCGTACATTATTGCCCATGCAGCAATTGTAATTTGCTATTGCATATCCAATGCCATTTTGACTAATGATGTAAGTTCTACACTGTTTTGTTTTATTCCATTGTTGTAATTTGAATAATTGCCTTTCCAACAGTAATTTTATATTTCCTGTAATTGGTAATATTTTCATCACACAACGCGATCAAACGTATAGCCATATTTATGATTCACCCCGTAAATACCAGTATAATAAAACATCAATGTTAAAAATAATGCCTGGTTTCAGTGAATGTTCACATGCCGAAAGATAGGGTTACGCAGATGCACCAGGGGTATGGATTTGTTGAATTTATGGGAGAAGAGGACGCCGATTATTCCATAAAGATAATGAATATGATTAAATTGTATGGAAAACCAATCCGTGTAAATAAAGTAAGTACTATTAATCTGCATCTATTACCCATCCAAGTGTTTTGTGCAGCCAGAAAATATGTTAACTAACAAACTCTCTTTCTCTTTCTGTTCCTTACTATGTTGCCATTTCCTGTCCTTTGTATTATGTTTGATTGGCAGATAGAGAGCTGACAAATACTATGTATTTTAATGATCCGTCGTTCTGCGCGGTCAGTGGCAGAATGACTACCTTGACAACCCTGTTACTTTTGGGGTTACGCCTAGGAATGAACTGTCCCTTCTTTGGCCTTCTCATTACATGTTGCCACTTGTGATTTATTGTGAGGCTGGTAACAGAGAGACGACAAATACTGTGATTTTAAATGATCCGACCGCTTGAGCATTCCGTGCTTAAATGACTAATTTGACAACGATGTTAAGAACTTTCACACGTCTTTAGAGATTCTCCCCCCACATTTGAAGTTGAAAAATTTCAATACGTGATCGGATGTAGTTTTCTCCTACATCCCTTCCACAGATTCAGTTGATTGGCGAAACTAGCGCTAAAACTCTTCCCCTCCGCCCGTGAACACTTAACTTGGATGTGTAATACAATGGCACAACAGTCCAGATATTGAGCCTTAGTCTCTCTATTGTTAGGAGTTACTAGACCAAGTTCATTTAGTTATTCTTATATTATTTTTAGTCTGATCATCTTACCTCAATATTAATGTTGATTTGTTCTTGAACATGTTTCAAAACAATTCTGTTTTATCGTCAGCTTGTCCAGACTGGTTTGATTTATGTTGCACACCCTGGATGTCGATGTCAGCTCCATCCTGTGGTTGGCCAAAGAACCTCCAAACAAGGTCACCCTCCATCGGTATTTCAAAAACAGAGTTATGAATTTTGAAATACCGATGGAGCATGGGTTTATATCCTCGTGTTTTCCTCCATTCGTTTATTAATCTACTTATATATATATATAATGAAAAGCACCGGCGAAAGTCCACATCCCTGTCTTACTCCAGTGTTGATCTTTTTCCAAGAAGATAATTTGCCATCTTGTTTAACAGAGATTTCATTATTTTTATAGATGTTGAAGATATTAGTAATATATTGTTGTAAATTGTAAGATTTCTATGATTATAACATAACATTTTTAGTTTTGGCCTGAAGGAAGAAAGGCAACCCTGACTTGCTAATAAAATATGTATTATTTTCATTGTTTAAACTTAGTATGAAGTAACACTATGTAATATTAATAATTAAATATTTAATTCTGTACGTTGTTTAATGATTACAGGCTTCAGCTCATCAGAAGAACTTGGATGTTGGTGCAAACATATTTATTGGAAACTTGGACCCAGAAGTTGATGAGAAACTTTTATATGATACGTTTTCTGCATTTGGTGTAATTCTACAGACACCTAAGGTCAGTTATGAATACAGTAAAACTTATTAAATTAATATTAAGAAGCTAAAGCTGTTATTATGATTGAAATAAGTATATTAAAGTACACAACTAAATTATTGTAATCAAATGGTAGAGAGAAAAATTTATGCCTGAACCGGGAATTGAACCCCGAACCTTCAGCTTTCTGTGCTGATGCTCTTAACCATTGAGCTAATTCAGGCTTCCTTCCCATCCAAGCATAAATCCTTCCTTTACCTTACTGTCTTGGTCCCACATTCAATTGCAATGAATCATCATTCACAAATACACAATGAATGGCTTCTACATTAAGTAGACATGAAGGTAAAGGAAAGATTTATGCTTGGATGGGAAGGAAGCCTGAATTAGCTCAATGGTTAAGAGCATCAGCACGGAAAGCTGAAGGTTCGATCCTGGTTCAGGCATAAATTTTCTCTCTACCATTTAATTACAGTAAAAGTTGCTCAAAGCGGAATCGCATGGGACCAATTTTTTTTTTTCACATTAGACAAAATTCCGCAATATAAAAAAACTAAAACTTACAGTCTTAGATTATACAGTACTGTATATGTATGTATGAGCGACTTCGACGGATGGTAACGCGCAAAGTTTTGTCACCGTTAAAAATGTCTCTTAGGTGCGTATCCTGAAAAAGTATGCAGTTTCTGTTTCTGCTCACTAACTACACTTTTGTCCACATCCTTTGATTCTCTGCAAATTTCATTCCACATTACATTGTGTCGTCTTTTAAAATTGTCCAGCCAACCTAAAGATGCCTTGAAATAGTTATTCCCTAGGGATTTAGCAACAGCTAGAGCTTGACTTTGGCGCATCGGTCCGGATATTTGGAGATTTATCTTCAATCACTTTAAGTTTTTTGTTCGACAATAATATGTACGATTTAGCCATCTTTATTCTGTAAATTCAGAATGCTACCCGTGAAAGGTCAGTCTCAGAACTTAAATTAATTTAAGATTTTACAGTGCAATGGTTATTTGTAAGACATATCTATATTTTTCATAATGGATGTGCAATGAGGCCGAAATAAAATTTCTGGTGCAGGTAGAATCTCTACTTATCAGCGGCAGGAATCATTCCTTATTACTTAATTAAATGAAAATAAAACTTAAAGTTTTATATAATTTTTTTTTTTTTGCCTAACAGGAATTCAATGAAGTGGAAACTAATTTATTTCTCTGTCTTTCCGCTTTATAAATTTTTTTTCATGAATTGTGTAGGAATATCATTCCGTTTCTGCATTGGACAGATTTTGCTTTATGCAAAATAAATACACGTAAAATTATTATTTTGCCGGGACCAATACATTTGTTCACATTTGACAGATTTCTGCATTATTCACATTCCGGATTAAACAAGTTTTACTGTATAAGTAATATTTGTCGTGCAAATTTATAGATCTACAAATAGCTATAAGAAGACTGAAATATTGTTGTCAAATGCTGATGAGGGTTAGTTGACTTGCGCCATTCTTTCTCTCGCTTACCAATAGAGACTTATAATTTCTTGTTTGAGCTGTTTTCTCCTGTCCAATCCCTTGCACGTCAGGAGATGTTCCTGGTTGAGTATGTGATCTTCTTCATTGCATATGCAACATTGAAAACTGTTCACGATTCCCATCTTAGACTGTGAAATATAAAAAATATGCCATACTTACGGGTGTATAGGCCGTACTTTTTTTACCTAAAATATAAGTTTCAAATTAGGGTGCGGTTTATATATGAAATAATTAGAAAAGTGCTTCATTTTAGAACAATTTTATTGTCAATGCCACTGAATTACAAGGTCATGACGTGTCATAAATCACGTTGCCCAGCCATAACTTGCCTTAAATTTATTGCATGGAATTTCCATATCTTGGCTTTCTTAAGACCTTCGAACTGAAAATCCGTCTGCCCTTGTTTTCTGTACATAATCCTGGAGAACTCTTTGTAACTGCAGATATTTCGCTTTCTTTTCATGGAAAGATTGCCAATGTTGTGATGTGTTTTCAAGTGCATGTTTTGTTTGGATCCACCATTGCACATTTCTTTTCGTCCACATCAAACTTTCTTCCTGCTGTCCTATTTCTGTATTCTGCTGTGTTGCGCAACACTTGTAGCTTGAATTTGGACTTACTCTGCAACCGACCCATGTTTACACACAGTGAACAGAATACTGCACCTACCTACTGACCGTCCCTTTTACCCTTGTGTTAATGACTGAGCAGTTTCAAATCCCTGGCAGATTCACTCACGGTTTGGGAAAAAATCCACATAAAAAACAAGAAAGAAAAACTTATGAACTTCAAAATTCCTGTGGATTCTGACTGGATCCGCAAGTTTTTCAGTTCACCAACTCAGGGAAGAAGTAGTTCTTCTGATCGACATTACATCAGTCAAGGAGAGGGTACTGAAGATGAATCCACCAAGGATTTGAAACCGCAGTCTACTTAGAAGACTGGATATGAGGTGAGGTAGGATGCATTTAATTTAACTTAAATTAAATCTCTTCCTATAAAAGTTCAAGTAAGATATTACTCGGATGCAGAAAGATAGGTTGAATTTTAAATTTTACTCAGAGGCCATTTTATTCGGACATAATACATTAGAAGAGGAAATTAAGGAAAGATTGGTAAATGGGTATAAAGCCTATTTTGTAAATAGAACCTTATTTAAAAGCAAATTAATATCATAAACTGCAAAAATAAGGTTATACAACACTCATTAGACCAGTAGTTACATATGCTTGTGAAACTTGGGTCCTTAAAGAAACAATAAAACAGAAATTACTAATTTTTGAAAGAAAAATTTTAAGAAGAATATTTGGACCAAACAGAGGAACTGATAACTGTTGGAGAATCAAATCAAATAACGAACTAAACAAATTAATAAAAAATCAGAACATAGTAAACCATATAAGATCTCTCAGAATTGGTTGGCTTGGATATTTTATAAGAATGGATGATCAGAGACTGGTCAAAAAACTCTACAAATGGAAACCTATAGGAGGCAGAGCTGTAGGAAGACCGAAGATCAAATGGGAGGATGACACAATGAATGATCTAAAGAAAATGAAAGTGACTAATTTGAATGTAGCAAGAGACAGATTGGCATGGAGGAGGATTGTTGAGAAGGCAAAAACTTTCACTTTTGAAGTCGTCGTGTCTTAAGAAGATGATGATGATGATGGCCATTTTATTCTTGAGGTGTAATAATGACTAAATTTATAATTTTGGAATTAACCCTTCAATTGTAAAAATAAATTGTTCATGTAACTTTGTTGGGTTGCAGATAATGCGAGATCCAGAAACGGGCAATTCCAAAGGTTTTGCTTTTATCAACTTTGCAAGTTTTGACGCTTCTGATGCATCAATAGAAGCTATGAATGGCCAGTATCTGTGTAACCGGCCCATCTCGGTGTCGTATGCATTCAAGAAGGATGCTCGAGGAGAGCGCCATGGATCTGCAGCTGAAAGACTTCTCGCTGTGCAGAACCCTCTGTCACAAGCTGATCGTCCTCACCAGCTGTTTGCTGATGCACCCCCTCCGGCCCCTCTGCCACAACCTCCCACCCTAGTTCCTCCTCCTCCACCTGTTGCAATGCTGGGCATGGTACCACCTCCTCCCCCTACTCCAGGCATGCATCCACCCCCACCACCTCCAGTACCACCGCCATCCAACATGCCACCACCTCCGATGTCAATGCCACCTGGTATCCCGCCACCGCCTCTACCTCCACAACCCATGCATCATCCTGGACACCCGCCATTGCCACCAGCTCCTCCAGGCATGCCGCCTCCACCAATGTCGAGACCTGGTCCACCTCCACTGCCCCCAATGCCTCCGACATCCAATCCACAAGGTCAGCCTCCTGTACCACCTACACAACCTCAACAACATCCCCCACCTCAGCCACCTCCTCAACAACCCCCACCACCTCCACAGCAGTCCCAGCAACCACCTCCACCTCCACATATGCCTCCCATGCCACCTCCACCACAGGGAGGACCTCCTCCACCCAGGATGATGCCACCTCCGTGGCAAGGAGGCGGACAGTTTCCACCACCACCACCTCATCAAGGGCCATTCCAAGGCAATTTCCCACCACCATCTCCGCACGGTAAGTTTTGTTTTAGTGTATTCTGAAGAAATGGTCTCATGAAAAATATTTATAAATGTGTTGTTTAATAAATAAATAAGTTTAGTCTGTTGTTTTTTCTTACCTCAAATCAGTCTGTACCAACTGAAGATGGAGCAAACATACTTTGAAACATACTTGGACTGTTTCTTCTTACCTCATATAGTTGTTACCTAAAAGAAACAACTATATGAGGTAAGAAGAAAAGGTCCAAACTTATTTATTTATTAAATAAAACCTCATAATATTACTTCCTATTGTATTTTCAAATTATTGTTTAATATTAAATTTATAATAAATATTAAATTTGAAGAGAAAAATATAATAAAATGAAAATGCGTAAAAGCGATCCCACTACAGGCCTCAGGAGGCCCTTAGGGTAGTAGGAGGTTAAGGCTTACACTTTTTCTGGACAATAGGCACTTGACGTCAGCTGGGTTGTCAGCCCTGCATGACGGCTGCTTTACCCCCAGATCAAGCATCTGGTACTCATTTCCATTGAGGCTGAGTCGACCCCAAGGCTATGGTGCTGCCAGAAGGTTTGGGTCAGTTTAAAAATCCTGACCCCCCGCGGGACTCAAACCCTTGACCTTCTGGCTTGTAGCGTAGTGCCTTAACCAATACGCTATGACGTGTCCCTATTAAAATGAGTCATATATCATTTCACAGTAGTTTCAGAAACAGTCATTCCTATCTTCATCCATTTTTTGAATAAAAAAAATGGCTGAAGATAGGAACAACTGTTCCTGAAACTGTGGTCCTGTGCTGTAAAAAACACAAAAAAAATTTTTTTTTCTCTTTCCCTGGGGAAAGGGGAAAAAATTGATTTGGAAGTTCATCGGTCAGCCAACAGAGGGAGCAGAAATCAATCTACAGGATGACAACTGCAAATACAACAGTTAGAATGCATCGACAATGTTGTATAGATGTGACGAAACTATAGTTTGCAGAATATAAAAAAAAATATGAGGAGTCAAAATAACTAACTCATAACAATTAAAAGAAACCTCATAGTGTTCTTCTTCTTCTTCCTTCCAAGTATTAGGCCAAGGCCTGTTACGATCCTATAGAAAATTTTCCCTTATGGGAAATTCTCGTATAAGACTTGAAAGCATAATAGTAGTCCCTTCAATTGGTTGCTGGCCAAAGGAAGGGTCCTCATCTAGGGGATATGTGGATGGCGACCACAAGGTGCCCAAGCTGTGCAAAATATTTCTTCCACTTACTTGTGTTTTGCACTCTTTTAACTTTACTATCTAACCTCTCTTGGTTAACTCTGTTTTTTCGACCCCGACCTCATAGTGTTATTTCCTACAAATATTAAATAAGGTCTCATAGTTAAATATGAGAAATAACATTATGAGGTTTTTAATTCGTAAATTAATGAGTCATTTTTTTACATCTTACCTCATATTTCATGTTTTCTTTAAACACGGGAACTAGTTTTCAAGAGAAACATCTCTCATTTTCAACCGACAACTCTTGTAAACTAGTTCCCATGTTTAAAGAAAACATGAAATATGAGGTAAGATGTAAAAAATGACTCATTAATTTACGTAAGGTAAGTCTGTTGCATCTTACCGCATAAAAGTTGAGTTCTTTTAGGACATGTCCAGACAGTCTGAACAAGCTGAAGATAAAACAGAATTGTTTTGAAACTTGTCCTAGAAGAATTTAACTTTTATTACAGAGTGATTCAGAAATATGGCTATACGTTTGATCACATTTTGTGATGAAAATATTATTATTATTAAAGGAAATATGATGATATAATTGGAAAGGGAATCCTTCAAATTACAATGTAACAAAACAAATCACTGCTCACGTGCAGCTTGGCGGGTTGATTTTTGTGGGCTAGTGTCGAACGCCTCCACAATTCTCTTCGTTGTTTCTGCATCTGTGCTAATGCAAGGTCTTCCAGGAGGTTTGATTTTCTGCATCCTTCCCGTTTCCAGCAGTTGTTTTCTCCACTTCCCCACAGTCGACGGCTGCAATGCTACGTTAAAGTCACGTCTTGCGGCCTCAAGATCATTAGCATACGTTATTGACCATGCAGCAATTGTAATTTGCTGTTACATGTTCAACGCCATTTTGACTAATGATGTAAGTTCTACACTGTTTTGTTTTATTCCATTGTTGTAATTTGAATAATTGCCTTTCCAATGGTAATTTCATATTTCCTGTAATGGTAATATTTTCATCACACAACGCGATCAAACATATAGCCATATTTATGATTCACCCCGTAGGTAAGATGCAACGGACTCAACTTATTTATTAGGACATTTAAAAATGATACTCAGTGTGTTAAGATTATATTAAAAACCATTAAATCTTTGTGCCCCACTCTGTATGTGATTTCTGATTTATTAAGTTTGTAAATTGAAAATTGGTGTAGTTGTAATATCTTACAAATAAATGAAACTGCGTGTAAGAGTGAAGACAAAAAGGCATAGATACAGAAAATACATTGAAAACTTTATATTTTATATTTCAGGTGGACCTCCTCCTGGATGGAGACCTCCACCACCTGGACGTCCTCCATTTGGCAGACCACCATTTCCACCGCGGGGACCACCACCTCCTCCACGTGGTATGAGACCTCCAATGCCACCTCGTGGTTTACGCCCAGGCCAGCCAGGATCTAATGAAAATTCATATGATAATGGCTATGATGGATCGTACGACAACAATACGTTTGAAAATAATTATGACAATTCTTACGATAATTACTAATTATTAGATTTGTAATCGTGTCTGCAATATTTGTTTATATTCATGTTACGTACAGGTGAGTTTGTGTTTGTCTAAATGTAACTTATCATTTTATGAAGAGGAATACAGCAAGTTAACAATTATTTGTGCCTCATTTGCAGATACTCTGATTTTCTTAATGCAGATAGAAAGAAAAACATTCTTCCTACAAGGGAACTGTCAACCATTGCATGCCGAAACCTATTACTCGATTGCATTAACTTTTTAGCCCGTGAGGGGAAGCAATGGCGCTAGTGGTGAAGATGGGGAAAGTATCTCCTTCCACCTTGGTATAAGTGAATGACTGAGCAAGTGGTATAATCTTCTTCTTGTAAGCCCATGTTTCCCTTAATAAAGATTTAGGTGCTCTCCTCCTACAGGGAAGTATTTAAACCATACTAATTTAGTTACACTTGTTTTTGTAATAGATGTCATTTGAGTGGTCTGTGGTCAGCGTTTCGTCTCATACAGACATCTAGGAAACTAAGGTAGTACTAGGACGGGAAAATTCGGTAAATTTTGCTTGGTGGCCTTTTCATTCAGACTTGAGGATCTTTTACGAGCCTGAAAATCTTCAGACTTGGGACCCACGGCTTAAAGTCCCTCCCGGAGGACTTGCTCCTTGGATTTTTCCGGCCAGGTTTGAACCCATGTCCCTCGGGACCAGAGGCAAGGAGCATAACCACTAGTCCACCGCGGCCGATAAGTGGTATAATCAGTGGTAAAATATAGTAGTAGACTTATTTGAAATAAGAGATGGAGTTAATGAAAGATCGTCGGAGTTTGGATACCTACGGGTTTCTGGATAATATGACATACAAAGAAATTTTATCAGCACTGATTTCCAACTACTGTCTGTCAGACTTAAATATTTATATACTGTGAATATAGGATCTAACTTTCGCACTTGACATTGTCACTAACAACTGATTATACACGACTAATGGATAATAAACACTGTCACTGCAATCTAAGAGAAGGGCCTACTACCTCCAACCCCTACTAACCCTTACCACATTCTTTCGTTTGCAGTTTTTCCGCATTGAAAGTTAACATTGTCGAGTAATCCAAAAAATGATCTGTCTCTTTAACTGCAAGGCATTAAAATCCAGTACCAAGTCTCATTTAAACTATAAAAAGCCTGAATTAGTAGATTGGATACTCTCACTACCTCCAATCTGCGCCATGTCCCGCCTCACTTGATTTCAGTCTTACTCATATAGGAAGTCCATCTTGTCTCTACAATGGATTGACATTGCTGGATTCTTGCATCGATTTCTGTGCCTTGCAGTTAAAAAGGCAGATAATTTTTTGGACACGACCTTGGCACATCCCAATGCTTCTCTGGGAGACATTTCATGGTATGTTTCAGCATGCATTAGTTGACAGTTCCCTTGTTAGTTCCTTTGTTCCATCAGGAACACAGGACATATGTGAAGCACTTCCATCTGTCTCTTTGGGTTGCTAATGTTTGACTTCTTTCATTTTTATTCCTTCTATAATTCCAATTAAATTGAAAAAGTCGGAAACAGAAATATAAGAATACTATTGTTTATTTTTTATTATTTCACTCACCTCATACTTCATAACTTCAAGCATACCCAGGGTTTCGTCACATCCTTTGTGACATTCTCAATGCTGTGTCACGTCACTACTGATGTCCGGCTGCCTTCTATCCTGCAGACTGACCTCCGTGCCATCTGATGGCTGACCGACAAACTTCCAAATCAGTCCTCTCTCCTTATAACCGGGTATTTCAAAATTCATAGTTGTATTTTCATTCTTGTCACAAAGGATGTGACGAAACCCTGGGTATGCTTGAAGTTATGAAGTATGAGGTGAGTGAAATAATAAAAAATAAACAATATTAAAAAACCTCATAGTGTTATTTCCTATCTACATATAAAAATACTGTTAGAAAACACATCTATAATTCCGGAACTATCACGAAAATCTGCAGTTGCTATACTTAAGCTTACTAAAGGAAATGACTGCTTAGGAAAACATCATGATCTTCGAGGTATGGGCCTATTGGCCTATTCTGCTCCCCGCTGCACAATGTGCTACTGATCGTCCTTCCAACGATATCTTGGGGATTCTGAGTTTATTTAAATGTCCTCGTTTCAGGTAACTGACCTGCTTCCATCCATACAAACCCCAGGTGGAGGGCTGCTTCTTCCGCTATTATTTTTAATAACAACATAGTTTGAAAAGGAAATTCTGTATTCATTAAAAAGAAAGTTCTTGGATAACTTAGAATGCACAATTTACAAAAAGTTTGCATGCCTCTCTTTCATCCCCATTCGTGCCACATGTCCTGCCTGTCACAGTCTATGAAACTTAACTCTTCTTATAAGTATATTGACTTAGGCTTTCACGGCCGGAGTTACTATGATGATCTTGTAGAAGATTTCCGGGCTGTTGGCCGTGGTCTTGAGGCTTGTAGTTCCCCAACGTTTCACCAGAGACTGCGTCCGGCATCCTCAAGGGTTGTCTTGAGACTGGCAATTTTGTCAACTACCTGCTCTATTTATACACAGTCGACAAAATTGCCAGTCTCAAGACAACCCTTGAGGATGCCAGGTGCAGCCTCTGGCGAAACGTTGGGGAACTACAAGCCTCAAAACCACGGCCAACAGCCCGGAAATCTTCTACAAGATCTTCTTATAAGATTTTAAAATTAAAATTCTTTATACCTCACCTCATATCCAGTCTTCTAATTAAAATGTTTTCAAAACCTAGGTAGTTTCATCTCGACTGATGTTAAGTCGTTAAGGAAAAATATTGGATGTGACATAAGCTATAAAAAATTAAATTAAATCTCATGATGATTTTTCCTATAAAAGTTCAATATAAGTCTTCTATCCATGTTTTTATTATTAATTTAATACTTCTCACTGAAGGACAAATTATATTTGAAGAGATGCTACGAACTGTTGCTTGATCACACAAATGGCAGCTTCTTTTTTTTTTACAAGGTTTTTTATTGGGAACAAACAATGTATAAGAGAAAAATTTGCATTTAGATTTGAATGCTCAGGTAGCTCAGTTGATAGAGCATTGGCATAAAAAGCCAATGCTCCTTGATTCAAACCCCAGTCTGAACTTATATTTTTCTTAGGTTATGTAGGTAGGAAATAACACTATGATTGGACGTCAGTTGTGAATGTGAACATCATTGAGAATGTCACAAATACAGTGACGAAATCTAGATATGCCAGGGAGTTAAGAAGTATGAGGTGAGTCAAGAAACAACTAAACAAAAAATATATATATATTTTTCTCTTCAAATATAATTTGTCCTACAGTGATAAGTATTAAATTAATAATAAAAGCATTGAAAGAAACCCTACTGGCTTTATAAAGTAGTGTTTGAATTCCCAGTAAAAAATCTTCTTAAAAAAAGAAACCGCTATTTGCGTGATCAAATACAGGTTTGAAGCATTCGGCGCTCGGGAATTAACAATGTATAAGAGAAAAATTTGCATTTACATTGCAATGCTCAGGTAGCTCAGTTGATAGAGCATTGGCATTAAAAGCCAAAGGTCCTGGGTTCAAACCTCAGTCTGAGCGTATATTTTTCTCTTCAAATGTACGTCTTCTTATTATATCTGGTTTCCTATAAAGACCAGTGTAGCTCATTGTTACATAGTTTTCTCCATACGCCTGTCCATTCATCTCTTTTTTGGTCCAAAACTTTTTTCTAAGAACTTAATTCTCAAATACTTATAATCTCGTGGTTAATGTTATTCTCCTATTTCATTCTTGGTTTACCTATTGGGTTCTTTCCCTTTGGGTTTCTTCCAATTTTATTAGGC
The DNA here is from genome assembly GCA_030220185.1 of Diploptera punctata. Taxonomy (NCBI): domain Eukaryota; kingdom Metazoa; phylum Arthropoda; class Insecta; order Blattodea; family Blaberidae; genus Diploptera; species Diploptera punctata. The sequence goes on along the minus strand of JASPKZ010007278.1, from coordinate 879,397 downwards.
ATATATTAAAATGGATAATTGATAATTTGCTGTATGTAATGTATTCCAACATATACTTTTTTCCAGTAAATATACTGTCCACATTAGTTAATAAATACTAAAAAAAAAATAATGTGAATGAAAAATATTCATTATCGTACCTCCTTTCAGAAGGTCAATTCCAAAGTTGCCTCCATTTGTCTCTATCCTCCCATGCTTTTCTTCCTCTCAATTTTTCCCATTTGTATCTCCTTTCTTGAAAATTTATATTTACTTAATGGTTTATTTTAGGAAGTAACATTTTGATGTTCTTTTAATCGAGTTTTTTTGAGACTGGCAAACATCTTACCTGAAACTGAACCAACGTTAATTTGAGGTAAGATGTTTGCCAGCCTCAAAAAAAACTTGATTATCTTTACTTATTTAATCCATCTTTTCCATGACAATTTTCTTTACCTTGTCAATCTTCCTCTTTTTCATTCTTTTCAGATGTCCAAATCATTTTAATCTATATATATATATATATATATTCTAATGTAATCCATTGAACTTTTCATGCTTGAGGTTCTGCAATGGGCAGATCATATGATGTCACTGTGGTCTATTTTTAATTTATGCACGGACGTTGGACATCAGTTGTGAACGTGACACAGCGTTGAGATTGTCACAAATGATGTGAAGAAACCCTGGGTCTGCTAGGAATTATGAAGTATGAGGTGATTGAAATAATAAAAAATAAACAATATTAAAAAATCCCTATTAGGTTCGTCTTCCGGGCATATAGGCCGTGGTCCAGTCCTTCTACTCGACGTTTCGTCTACTGCTGCGGTAGACATCTTCAGGAGATACTGCGTGCTCTCTGTGAACTCCTCAACAGTCGGCTGCAGACTGGCTGGTCGTTGGAAACTCCCTCCCTATTTATAGGCACGCTCCTGGTGGAGAGGCGGTTTTCTGCGCGGTCCCGCAGTGCACAATACGACAATGAAGCCTATGACTTCTGCTAGCGACAGCCTGGACAAAACAGCATGCAACACGGACCGTGCAGAAAACCGCCTCTCCACCAGGGGTGTGCCTATAAATAGGGAGGGAGTTTCCAACGACCAGCCAGTCTGCAGCCGACTGTTGAGGAGTTCACAGAGAGCACGCAGTATCTCCTGAAGATGTCTACCGCAGCAGTAGACGAAACGTCGAGTAGAAGAACGACTGGACCACGGCCTATATGCCCGGAAGACGAACCTAATAGGGATCAAGACGCCGGCCGTGAAAGCCTACAGTTATAAATATTAAAAAACCTCATAGTGTTATTTCCTACCTACATAACTTAATATTTTAACTTATTTTATTTTATAACTTTCTGGAGTTGACACACTTCACCCTCCCACCATATAATGTAAGAGTTTCAGTTGGTAGCACTTGTATTTATTATGTTGCAAGTTCAAGTACTAAGTTATAATCAATACCACTTTACGTACTATAAACAAGTGGTTTGTAAAAGAATCTAAAATAACTTTGAAAGTATGTTTGTCATGTTATTCTAAATATAGAATTGTGTTTTTATTGTAAATTTAACATTCTTACTGAAGGACAAATTATATTTGAAGAGAAAAATAAATGCCTGGACTGGTGTTTGAACGCAGGACCTTTTGCTTTATACACTAGGTTCAAACCCCAGGCTAGGCATATATTTTTCTTTAATAGTGAGTGGAGAACATATTTTTATCGACTCATCTCATATATTTTCAAATTTCTTTGATACCGACGGTTTCAGACAATATCATGTCCCTCTTCAGTCATGGCTTCCACTGATGAAATTCTGTGATTGTTGATTTCTCTAATGACATCACCTCTTGATTAGAGAAATCAACAATCACAGAATTTCATCAGTGGAAGCCATGACTGAAGAAGGACATGATATTGTCTGAAACCGCCGTTATCAAAGAAATTTGAAATTATATGAGGTGAGTCGATAAAAATATGTTCTCCACTCACTATTAATGATATAACCTCATAATGTTTACTTCCCAATATTAATTTAAATATATATTTTTCTCTTCAAATTTTAATGGAATGATGTGTCGGTCTTGATAGTCTTTGCGGGTTTTAATCTGGCCGCAGTCGATGGATTTTTAGGATGGAAAAATCCAAGGAACAAGTCCTCTGGGAGGGACTTCAAGCCGTGGGTCCCGAATCTAAAGATTTTCATGCTCGTAAAAGAACCACAAGCCTGAACTAAAAGGCCCCCCATGCAAAATTTAACAGACCTTCATCCACCCAAGTAATGCCTTAGTTGCTTACTAGATGTGTCATTGAGGTGATGTGCTAACCACATGTCACTTATTGACATCTGTAGGTAAATACGTATAACTAATTATATTTTGAAAAGAAAAATATATACCTAGACTGGAGTTTGAATCCAGGACCTTTGACTCTCCATGTCAATGCTCTTCCAAGTGAGCTACCTAGGCCTCCAATCTAAACGCGTATTTTTCTCTTATACATAGTTAATTCCCTAACCCCAAATGCTACGAGCCTTTGCTACGATTTCTTTATTAACCCTCTGCATGCCACTGGTAAAATCTCTTGTGTCAGAGATTTAAATCGCACCCGCCGATGTGATCGGCTTTGCAAGTAGTTTAAGTATATTGTCTGGCAGGTAATGGACAGGAGCACCAGTGCCGATCTGATCAGCTCATGACACCTAAAGGATTAAGAAGACTTTTTATTGCAAATTTAAACATTACTTATAAAGCCAGCAGTGCTTCTTTCAATGTTTTTATTATTTGTTTTTAAACATCTTAATGATAGACAAATTATATTTGAAAAGAAAAATATATGCCTAGACTGGGGTTGATCCTCTGACAGATAAAATTATTCGTCGATGGTATAAACAATTAGAAACAACTTGATATATCTGTAAAAGGAAAAGTCCACGAATACCAAATGATACATCGGTCCAGATGACATGATTCATTCTCATACCCTCCACGGTCTCCCAATCTCACATCTTGTGATTTCTTCCTGTGGGGGTATGTGAAGGACGTGTACGTACCAACACTTCTGGTCGACCTTCCAGACCTGAGAAGAAGGATTGATGCTGCTGTTGAATCCATTACTCCAAATATGTTGACCAAGGTTTGGGAGGAATTCGACTCGACTAGATGTGTGCCTTGTGATAAAGGTGCTCACATCGAATACTTATAAAGTATGTTATGAAAACCTCAAAGGGTGGATTTCTGTTCTCAAGTTTTGATCGAAGTCGTAACTTTTTGGTTTCTAATAACAAATCGAAAAACCTACCCCATGTCTCGGTCCCGAACATCGTTCGGAGGATCCGCCATATTTGTTTACGTCAGCATACCTGGATGGAGGTGTGTCAATATGGCGGTTACATTTTCGTATTTATCTTCGTTCTCAAGGATAACAATAAAATCTGCTTCGATATAAGGAAATTAAAGGCGGGAAGAAGATTCGGAAAAAGCGTACTCCATTATTTTATTAAGTGGATGTGGATTTTTTACAAGCCTGAAAATAGTCAGACTTGGCACCCACAGCTTAAATTCCCTCTCGGAGGACTTGCTCCTTGGATTTTTCCATCCTAAAAAATCCATCGATCCGACCGGACTTCAACCCGCAACCCTCAGGTACATAACCACATACATCACAATTACAATTTTAATAGATTGAATAAGCATTGTTATATTCTTACATGCATAATGCAGAATATGTTGCGATTTTAATTACTTTCTTTATAATATCTAAAAACATTGGAAAGGAAAGCAGAGAGAAGCAAATTATTTTGAATGTTTTCAAAAGTTTAGTGAAAAATATCCTACATTAGTCTTTGAGGAAGTAGTGAAAACAACAGCAGAATTTACAGGTGAGTCAGCATGGAGCATAAATTCTGCTCGTAATAAACGAAATCTATTGACATCATGGAAAAAGTGTACATGTCTGATTAGGTAGGCCCGTATACAATTTTTGTCATAAATAAATAACAAATGGAAGTTACTAATTGTTGGTATAATCTTATCTTGCATTTAGTCTTATTTCCCATAAAAATACTAGATTTATTTAGCCTGGGGGAGTTAAGGCCATGTGACCTTCTCTTCCACTCACCAGGACAAACATATGTTACATTTGAATACAAAAAATTACAATAATAGTACATACTAAGCAATTAATTATCTGTCAAACTGAACAATAATGAAAATAATGTCTAATAATACAATAAAATTAGACTAATGAAAGAATGTATACACAAAGGAATAACAGCTCGAATCTACTGTACATAAAAAGATAAAAAAAATACAAAGAAAGTAACAAACTATAAAGAATTAATCTATCACTTATATATATATATGAATATGAATGTTTTCTTGGGTTTTCCATGTCTTGGATTCAAGTTCGGCCCCTGGCCACTGATTCCGACGTTTCTGCATGATCCCACATGCCATTATCAAGGAATGATAAGTTCGAGTCACAGGTTTAGGTCTTATATAATAAAATACATAAGAGTTTTCACTGTGGTCCGTTTCCGAAGACTTAATAAAACTTCATCTCTGATCCTTGATCATGATCATCTTATTGTGTCCTCCTTTCTGAAGGTCGATTCCAAATATTCCTCCAACCATCTCTATCTTCCCAGCCTTTCCTTATTTTTAGTTCTTCCCAGTCACATCCTCTTTCTTGTAAACTTTTCTTCACTTGCTTAATCCACCTTTCTCATGGTCTACCTCGTGGTCATTTTCCTTCTTTTTTTTGTCTAATGCCACCAGGTTGTCTTTTATGATATTTCTGGTTTTCTCCCCTGGCATTAGCGGAATTGTAGTCCATTTCTTATGTTGGAGCACCTGGAAGGCAGAGTTACTTTACCCCAATGATATGATGGGTGATAAATGATAATGAAGCGCCAGGAGATTCCTTAATCTAAACTTAACCTAAATTCCAGACCATGGGCAACCACAGGAATAATTCCCTTTAAGGAAAAATTCCTATGGTTTGACTGGGAATCGAACCCAGGATCTCATGAACAGTAGTCAGAAATGCTGACCACTAGCCCACGAGATTTAATAGTCTTTGTGGTAGTCTCTGTTCCTTTAATTATTTTAAATCCATGTTTCAGCTTCAGTAATTAGTTATTTTTTTTAATGTGACATTTTAAATTTAACATTTTCAATTATTGGACATTATTATTTTAAAAAGAAAAAATAATGCTTGAACCCTGAACATCATTTGAGAGGTCCACTGTTCAAGTATTAATTTTTCTTTTCAAAATAGCAATTACATTTATTTATTATCATACAATTATTTGATTTTATCATAACAATAGGTTGCATGACAATTTTTTACAGAGTTGTCACACATATCCAAACAATGTCACTTACATTAATGGAATAAATCTCTTTCTGATTGCATGTGTCACTTGTGTACAAATGTATTTCTTAATAATAATATTTTATACATATATACCGTATATACAAACACAAATTAGTTTCCATGGCAGCCTTATGTATTGTAACAATCAATATTATTCCATTGATTGAATACAAGTTCCATGTGTTAGTAGATAGATGGGAGCACTGTCACATGCTAACATTCTTAAGCTCATCCAACTCTAACTGATTGTGTATTCTCTTCAAGGATTTCAGGTATTTGGCTGTTGACAGTGCCTGGTTTGTGTCCAGGTAAGTTATTAAAATATGCATTTCTTAGTATTGTTCTTAGTGTTTAAATAATTATGTATGTTTGTTATGTAACCGTTCATCATCATCATCATTTTAGTAGGATCTATCGCCTGTAGTTTACTCAAGATGATATTAGTGAATACATTCTATGTCTTCGCCTTCCTAAATCTCTCTCTTCCTTGTGGTTGATATTGTAGAGAGAGTTTGGGTACTCTTCCACTTTCCATTCTCAAAACATGTTGTTTCCAGTTTTGTTGATATTTGGTTATATAATTTAATATATTTTTGACTTTCAATTTTTTTCCGATATTAATATTTCTTTGATGATTTAACCTTGTTAATCCAAGCAATGGTCTCAAAAATCTCATATGTGCTGCTTCCAATTTCTTTTTATCTTTCTGATTTAGAACCCGAACTTCATTTCCATATTTTGTCAGCTTGGAAGAAGACTGTCATAACTCAAAATTAACAAATTATCAGGGGAAGCATTTTGTAACTCTCTTGCTCAGAATAAAGTTGTCGACTTGTCAAAAACATATACCGTCACTTGTGCCATCTAGCAGGTGCAGTAAGAATTACAACTTGTAACTCTCTTCCACATAAAAATATAGACAAATTACAGTCGTTTCATTGTGAAAACATGAAAATGAATTATTTTGAGTTGTGACAGTCTTCTTCCAAACTGACAATTTAAGTGCTGCTTTTGAAATAATATTACATAATCTTAATTTGATTTCTGTTGACATTGATTTTTCCAAAATTTATTTTTATTATGCCATTTAATTAATTATATTTTTCTAATTTTATATCTGTACCTCTTTTATTTTCTGAAATTATGTTTCCAAGATAGTTAAGAATTAGATACTTGTTCTATTATATCTCCATTTACTTCTATTTTAACCCTTTATATATATTTACTCAAAATTCCCATTGATTTTGTATTTGAAGTAGATATCTTCAAGTCCTTCGAGATTTCATTTTATGGCGCCACACATATAATTAAATTTATTTATTTTGTTTTCAATGTCTTCACTTTTTCTATATGATATATTGTATCCCAGGTAATTAAAATTGCTCACCTGTTCTATTATTAACAATAATAACAATAGAACAATTATTAAGTTATATAGGTAGGAAATAACACTATGAGGTTTATTTTAATTTTGTTTAGTTGTTTCTTGACTCACCTCATACTTCTTAACTCCCTTGCATATCTAGATTTCGTCACTGTATTTCTGACATTCTCAATGCTGTTCATGTTCACAACTCATGTGAACAGCATTGAGAATGCCACAAATACAGTGACGAAATCTAGATCTGCGAGGGAGTTAAGAAGTATGAGGTGAGTCAAGAGACAACTAAACAAAATTAGAACAATTATAATTACAACAACAGAATTGCAAAACAGATTCTTCATTACAAACCACTAGGACAAACAAATGTTGGAAGTCCAAGTAAAAGATGGAGAGACCAATTCTAGTATGAGATTGGAACAGACCTTAAGGTCTAATCCATGATGATGATGATCATGTCATATTTCTGAGCTATTTTATTTATAATATTATAATGATATTGTGAAAAGAAAAATTAATGTCTGAACCAGGGATCGAACCATAGACCTCTAGTTCTCCAGACTAGTGTGCAGCCCACTACACCATTCTAGACCGGGCACAAACATTAACAATTCTTTCCACATATACAAATCTATAATTCTTGTTTCGTCTGCTGTCAGGTAGGTGTCACTACCATCTCCAATGGCAGGCTTTGTTTAGAAATATCTTTATTTGAGAATTTTACATCACCACTTTTATAAGCAGTAAATAATGTTATCTGTCCCGCACTGTAGCCGAGTGGTTAAGACAGGAAGCCTGGCGCAGAGCTACGGGACTTGCGCTGGTTCGAGTCTCCATGGGGGAAGAAATTTTCTCATGGTATTTCGGCCAGTATGGGACCGGTGCCCATCCAGCATCGTGAGGCATTTGGGTAGCTACAATAAGTAGCGGCTCCAGGTTGAGGAAACCAGCTATAATGGCTGGGGGACTCGACATGCTGACCAAATGTCACCCCTACACTGGCTGATGATCATCTGCCTCTGTGATTGACACATGTGGATGTGAGGGGCCAGCAGCCAGCTGGTAGGCTAAGGGCTTTCTAGGCCTGTCGCGCCAGGAGTTAAATAATGTTATCTAACATTTTCCAATACTGTTATTTTAATTCATAAGAAGCTTTCTGTAATTCATCTTCAGATGTTGCCAAGATGATTTGGTCATCAGCGTACAGAATTGTTTTAATTACTTGATCTCTAGTCAATTTGATACCATTATATGAGATTTGTTTTCATTCCTTTATATCCTTTCTACAGTATATGGGGTGAATCATAAATATGGCTATACTTTTGATCGTGTTGTGTGATGAAAATATTACCATTACAGGAAATATGAAATTACTGTTGGAAAGGCAATTATTCAAATTACAACAATGGAATAAAACAAAACAATGTAGAACTTACGTCATTAGTCAAAATGGCATTGAATATGCAACAGCAAATTACAATTGCTGCATGGGCAATAATGTATGCTAATGATCGTGAGGCCGCAAGACGTGAGTTTAACGTAGCATTGCAGCCGTCGACTGTGGAGAAGTGAAGAAAACGACTTACAATGCCTATAAATGCCTATTTATAATTTTTTCTTGAAATCAACTTAGTATTTCAATGAAATTAATTGAAATGGACAAACTTCATGACACTTATCATTGCATAGAAACCTTTAAGCGACTGGCAATATTTTTTATGTTGGTAACATTGAATTCAGTCTGTAGTTTTCGTTTTTTACCTTTAGAACAGTTCTAATGATGCCTAAAGAACAGACAACAGTAAACAGTAAGACAAACTGACCAATTTCGTGAAAGAATTTGGTGCAAATATTCTCAAGTGATGATTCAATATTGTTTTGCAAAGTGTGTAAAATTTCAGTGAATTGTGCGAAAAAAATGTCATATGTTTCGCAGCATGAACACACTGCAAAACATACGTATGCTCTTTGTAAAAAGGCAAAACTAGTTCCAAAGTCATATCTTCGTATGCTATTGATAGCATACGTTTATATTCTTTACGTAAGGCTGTAAAAATTTATGTTTTAATCCATTTTTTGTAAGAGCCTATTTTGAATTTTTAGTGGCTATATTAATGATTTTTAGTGTCTTTTTTGCCTGCCTATGTTGAATTTTTTAAGTGCCTAAACATCCAGACACTATTCATTACAGTGGATATAAGAGAAAGATTTGCGTTTAGATTGGAGTTTTTCAGACAGCTCAGTTGGTAGAACATTCACTTAGAAAGCAAAAGGTTCATCATCATCTTCATAGTACATTCATGAATTTAGCAATTCCTTCTGGATTTTTTCGTGTTGAGACTTGAAAGTAGTTTTGAAGTTCCTTACGACGGGTTACTGGCCCGACGCTAAGTAGTCCAGTGGTAGGGCTGCTACCTTTTAGTCTCTGGACAGACATTAGGACATCGCATTTACTCAGTACTGGATGGAACAGTTATACCGCCGTAACTCGGTCCTCAGAGCCTTGTTTGTGAAAACGGGTTGTACCACGAGGTGAGGATGAGAATTGGGTAGGAGAGGTTATACACACGTCACTACCCCTTACAACCCAAAAAGCAAAAGGTTCTGGGTTCAAACCCCAGTCTAAGCATGTAATGTTCTCTTCAAATATAATTTGTACCTCAGGTATGTTTGTATCATTTGAATGATATTAATGTTCTAGTTTTTATTGTTGATAAACATGTCTGTATGATTTCCGGCACAAATAAACTTCCGTGTATGTCTTGAAGATATTGATCAGTAAACGCTTTATGTAGATTATAGAGGTCAGTCACCTTTTCATTTAACTTCCTGCTTTGTATTGACAGAATTGAGAACACGACTTCTTTTGTTATGTAATCTTAATCAATAATACCTCCAGCAGTAAGTGAATTTGTCCATAGGTAAGTTCCTATTTTTTTCATTCTGTCCCTCATTTCAATATATTTACTCTACATTCTTATGAAATGACTGGAAAATATAACATTACAATAAATGTACACCAAATATATTAATATTTAATATTAGGAAGTGATATTTCGAGGTTATTTTAATTATATTATTTTCAGTCTGATCATCTTACCTCAATATTAATGTTGATTTGTTCTTGGACATGTTTCAAAACAATTCTGTTTTATCGTCAGCTTGTCAAGAACAAGTCAATATTAATATTGAGGTAAGATGATCAGACTAAAAATAATATAATTACCTAATATATTATTCACAAATACTAACATATTCACATTTTCAAATTTAAATCCTGTGTAAATCCTTAATGTCCCGCGCCATAGCCGAGTAGTTAAGGCAAGAAGCCTTGGCACAGAGCTATGGGACGCGCTGGTTCGAGTCTCCATGGGGGAAGAAATTTTCTCATGGTATTTCGGCCAGTATGGGACCGGTGTCCACCCAGCATCGTGATGCATTTGAGATGCTACAATAAGTAGCAGCTCCAGGTTGAGAAAACTAGCTATAACGGCTGGGGGTCTTGACATGCTGACCACATGTCACCCCTACACTGGCTCATGATCATCTACCTCTATGATTGACACATGTTGATGTGAGGCCAGGGACTGGCTGGTAGGCTAAGGGCCTTCAAGGCCTATCGTGCAAGGAGTTTTTAGTAAATTCTCAATTTCAACCTATCATGTTGCAAGAAAAAAAAAACTCCATGGCACAACATACTTAGAAGGGTCTTGGACTACCAGCTGGCTGCTGGCCTCACATCCACATGTGCTAAACACAGAGATAGATTTTTTACTTCTAAATAGAAGATGTCAGTTGGTGTGATTATAGCAATAGCTATTAGACTTCAGATAAATGAGAATTGTATAAATTGAAAGAAATGTTAACGTTTGTATATCGTTATTTGAATGGTAATGGACAGCACACTCGTATATGGAAAACGAGAGGTCCAGGGTTTGAGTCCCGGTTCAAATGTTAATTTTTCTTTCTTAAATTAAAACAGAGATAGATGATCGAGCCAGTATAAGGATGACGTACTCAGCATGTCGGGTCCCCTGACGTTATAGCTGGTTTTCTCAACCTGGAGCCTGCTACTTATTGTAGCTACCCAAATTCCTCACGATGCTGGGTGGACACCAGTCCCATACTGGTCGAAATTCCATGAGAAAATTTCTTCCCCTATGGGGACTCGAACCAGCGCAAGTCCTATAGTTCTATGCCAATGCATCTTCTTTAACCACTCGACAAGGTGCAGGACCCTCTTGCAAGGACATGAGGTTTTATGGATGAGTTGAAATGTTATAAGGCCATGCTTTGGTTGGAACTTTAAAACTTTCCATTCCAACTGTTTTATCTATATTTGTTAGACAACTGTTCTAATTCAATTATAAAATTAAATTTCTACCTTGTTTTACCAACTGATTTTCTTTTGTAAATAAATTAAAGCATTTAATTTTTCAGATTAAATACTTCTAAAGGGCAAACGCTGGACGTGGAGAGCTCTAAAACTTGGTCTAGTTTTGGTGCTAGAACTGGCGTGACTCTATGGACCCCCCTGATCCCGAGGACTTGCTCGTCACCGGTAGGTAACACCTATTCTTATTATTGTTGTATTAAGGATTTAAAATTAGATTTGATCAGCATCATGTTCCAAAAAAAAAGAAGGTTGTGATGTTAGATTGTTTATACCAGTTCTGAGCTAAGTTCCAATTGTACTGTAAACAAACTTGCATAAGGTATTACTCTGCTGACTCCGTCTATTGGGGAAACCGTGGTGCTACTTTTACCCGCCATATGACTGAATTGTGTACAGAACTGTTGTCGATAGAAACATTGTTCTTAGCAATATCATATTTTATGGGAAATAAGACTAATAGTAAAGGGCTGATAACAGAAGAAATAAACCACACAATATTAACAGGAAACAAAGCATATTTTATGAATCTCAGTTTAATAAAATCAAAACTGTTAACTAGAACAACTAAATTAAAAATATATAAAACATTGATTAGACCCGTGGTAACACACTCTGCTGAAACATGGGTCTTAAATAAAAAAGATGAAAATGCTTTACGTATATTCAAAAGAAAGTCCTTCAATGCAATCATAGCATTTTCATGCTATGCTTGCAGCTTTATTAGGGAATTGTAGGTGTGATAGCATCCCATTGCTTTCTACACCGGTGAAGGATAATGATGATGGTCATATGATTTCGGGGACCATTTGGGCCTTAAAGTTTTCCTGACATTTGTCTTACAGGTGAGGAAAAATCCCAATAAAAACCTCACCCAGAAAAACTGCCCCGACCAGGGATCAAACCTGGGCCCGCTGCGTGACAAGGCAGCACACTACCTCGAGACCACAGCGGTGGACCAACAGAAAGATAATAAGATGAATATATGGACCAGCATTGAGAAACAATACATGGAGAATCCAATCAAATTCTGAAATTGATGATATACTCAGAGGAGAGGATCTTGTAAGATACATCAAGTCATTGAGATGGGTAGGACACGTTGAAAGAGTGGAAGATGGAAGAATACCAAAACAATTAATACATGATGACATAATAGGAGTAAGAAAGAGAGGAAGACCGAGAAAGAGGTGGCTGCAGGATGTGGAACAAGATTTGAGAAAGATGGGAATAAGAGGATGGAAAGAGAAAGTACAGGATCGAGATGAATAGAGGAGAGCTGTGAAGGAGGCCAAATTCACAGTGGGTTGTAGTGCCAAATAGGAAGGAAGGGAGGAAGAAAGGGAAATAAAACTGAATACAAGGTAAGATGGTACCAATAATTAGAGATATCCACCATTTCTTATTTATTTATGTAAAGTGATCCCACTACAGGTCTCGGGAGGCCCTTGGGGTAGTGGGAGGTTAAGGCTCCCACGTTTTCTGGACAATCGGCACTTGATGTCAGCCAGGTTGTCAACCCTGCGTGACGGCCGCCTTTACCCCAAGAACAAGTGTCTGGTACTCATTTCCGTTAGAGGCTGAGTCGACCCCAGGGCCATAGTGCCGCCAGAAGGTTTGGGTCAGTTAAAAATCCTGACCCCACCGGGACTTGAACCCTCGACCTTCCGGCTTGTAGCGCAGTACCTTAACCACTACGCTACGGCGTGCCCCTTATTTATTTATGACAAACAAAATTATATATGAGTCTACCTAATCAGATGTTTACACTTTTTCCATGATGTTGATATATCCTTTATTTAAAATGTCATTATGAGTAGAATTTATGAATAACTAATAAGAAATTGAACACACCAGATAGCAAAAAATCTGAAATTTATCAAATTAATTGTAAGGACTGCAATAAAATATACATAGGAAAAACAATATATATATATATATATATATATATATATATATATATATCGACGACATTATGAAACAATGGAAAATTATAATGGACAATGGCCTTAGATTGAACAATAACTCAAGTATTAATAACTTACTTTTCGCCGATGATTATGTCTTACTACACCATGATGAAGATCTGTTACAATTGGCTGCTTACAAACTAAATGCAATATGTAGCGATTATAATTTTAAAATTTCAATAAGTAAAACAAAAGTAATGGCATTTTGTGGAAGAAATACTCTGCGTGCAAAAATAGTAATTATAGACGAAATTATTGAACAAGTATCCCACTTTAAATATTTAGGATGTGACATCAGCTATGGGTATGATAAACATATTGAACACAAAACACATCAGTTTCAAGCTATTTGTGGTACAATAAATAGAACATTGAATAATAAAGCCCATAAACAAACAAAATTAAAATTTTATAAAACAATGGCTGTACCTGTCCTTTTGTATGGGAGTGAATCTTGGATTACCACTACCAAACAAGAAAGTAAAATCCAAGCAGCCGAGATGAAATTTTTAAGAAGAGTAAAAGGCTGCACTAGAATGGACCAGATAAGAAACGAGGATATCCGTGAAGAACTGCAGATCTACTCCATAAAAGAAAAGATATTTAACAACAAGATACAGTGGAAAGAACATGTAGAAAGAATGGAAGAAAGTAGATTACCAAATAAAATCTTCCATTATTTTCCAAGAAGAAGAAGAGATGTCGGACGTCCTCGGAAGAGATGTCGGACGTCCTCGGAAGAGATGTTCTTAGATCTATTAGTGAAGACGGAACAGGCAACTCTTGCCTAAACCAGGAAGTGAAGAAGAAGAAAAAGGAATTTGGACACTCACACTAAGGAACACTTCAGAAATATTAAAAATGGTGAAATTGAAAAATCAGCTATTGCAGCACATAGTTTATTGGAGAATCATAAAATTGAAAAAGAAGCCCAACTTTTAAAACATTTGGAAAAACCTTTAGAATTGGCAATTTGGGAGAAGATATATATTCAGAAGAACAAATTTAGATCCATGAATTTCGAGATTCCTGATGAACGTAACCTCATCTCAAAGTTCATCAAATTAACACCAGTTGGCAATATTATTGATGGAGATTCTAACGATTCCAACAAAAATCCGGTAGTCATAATGTCGGTTGAAAATGAGAGAGACCCTTCTCTTGAAAACTAGTTCCCGTGTTTAAAGAAACATAAAATATGAGGTAAGATGTTAAAAAATGACTCATTCATTTATGAAGATAGATAAGAATTGACTCATTCATGATCTCATAATTTTATTTCCCATATTTAACTTACGGAAAATGTTTCTCTTTACCATTGATTACAATAGTTTAGTTGTGTACATTATTAAGGTAGAATATTTTTTATCACTCACCTCATATTGTTCTTCTTATTTGATTATAAACTAGTTTCGGAACATAGTTTCTGTTCTGAAGAGCTCTTCAAGACGACAGAACAACGGTCGTGACGATACTGAGGATGGAACAGAAACTATGTTCCGAAACTAGTTTATAATCAAATAAGAACAATATGAGGTGAGTGATAAAAAATATTCTACCTTAATGAATATACCTCATAGTGAGAATTCCTAAAATAAGTAGTGTGTACATTAATTTACTTATTTCAATCACAGCAATAGTTTCAGCTTCTTAACATTGATTTAATCAACAGTTGGAGTCGAGATGGAGGAAACTAATTGGTGAGAAATACGTATGATGTGTAAAATGTCCGATTGAATTATGTAATTTTGATAATTTTCCTCCTAGCGTTACCTCCCATAGTAACTTGATTAAATATGTTAAATTTGTTTGCAGGGCTCACCACTCTTGCTATACATCCATGGCCCGGTTTATGTATGAATGCAGCACCTACTACAAGAATATCAGCATATCATTACAGTAATATACACCAAGTTTAATATTATGCAGTTTTTAAAAGAAACTTTGAACTAAACTATGTTACATCAGGAAAATATAGGAATACGGGGTGAATCATAAATATGGCTATACGTTTGATCGCGTTGTGTGATGATAATATTACCATTACAGGAAATATGAAATTACCGTTGGAAAGGCTATGGAATAAAACAAAACAGTGTAGAACTTACGTCATAAGACAAAATGGCATTGAATATGCAACAGCAAATTACAATTGCTGCATGGGCAATAACATATGTTAATGATCGTGAGGCCACAAGACGTGAGTTTAACGTAGCATTGCAGCTGTTGACTGTGGGGAAGTGGAGTAAACGACTGCTGGAAATGGGAACGATGCAGAAAATCAAACCTCCTGGAAGGCCTTGCATTAGCATGGATGCAGAAACAACAAAGAGAATTGTGGAGGCGTTCGACGCTAGCCCACAAAAATCAACCCGCCAAGCTGCATGTGAGCAGTGATTTGTTTTGTTACATTGTAATTTGAAGGATTCCCTTTCCAATTATATCATCATATTTCCTATAATAATAATATTTTCATCACAAAATGTGATCAAACGTATAGCCATATTTCTGAAGCACTCTGTATAAATCCCCAACATAGTAGTAGTAGTAATTCCTGTCACTCCTCTTGATAGTACTACTCCACTAAGTAATCTGTGCAAGTGGAAAATGTGTTAACTAACGTGCTGTCCTTCTCTTTCTCTTCCTTACTATGTTGCCACTTCCTGTCCTCTGTATATGTTCTTTGTCTGGCAGGTAGAGAGCTGACAAATACTATAGATTCTAATGGTCCATCCTTCTAGGCAGTCATTCAAAATTCTAATTTGACAACCCTGTTACTATTGGGGTTATGTGTAGGAATGGGCTGTCACTTCTTATTACATGTTGCCACTTGTGATTTATTGTGAGGCTGGTAATGGAGAGATGACAAATATTGTGGTTTTAAATGATCCGACCGCTTGAGCATTCCGTGCTTAAATGACTACTAATTTGACAACCATGTTAAGATCTTTCACACGTGTTTAGGGATTCTCCACCCACACTTAAAGTTGAACCATTTCAGTACGTGATTGGATTACAGTCTTCTCTTACATCCCTTTCATAGATTCAGTAGTCGGGTGACAGTAGCACTAAAACTCTTCCCCTCCACCCGTGCAAAGTTAACTTTGTGATGTAATATAGGGCCTTTGTGAAAGAATGCCACTGGACTCTGTTTTTTGCCAAATAAATCCTCAATGTGCAAAATAAAATATTTTTTCAACAAACAGAACTAATTATATTTGAAGAGAAAAAATTTGCAAAGATAGAAGCAAAGGTTTCAAAGCATTTGGCATGAGGGAATTACAACGTATATAAGAGAATGGGTTGAAGCAAGGAGATGCACTATCTCCTCTACTATTTAATTTTGTACTAGAACATGCCATTAAATCTTTAGAGAATGAGGAAGGCTTACAACTGAATGGTATTAATAAGCTGTTAGTTTATGCTGATGATGTAGTACTACTGGCCGATAGCGAGGAGATACTAAAGGCCAACACGCACACACTATTGAGTAACACTAAGAAATTAGGACTGCAAGTAAATATCAGTAAAACTAAATATATGGTCACACGTAGAAATTCAGTATATAATGGAAATGGACAGCTAAGGACAAATGAGGGAAATTTTGAGGAATTGGCTGAATTCAAATACCTAGGAACAATAATCACAAATAGGAATGAGATGCACAAAGAAATTAAACATAGGCTCAATTCTGGAAATGCATGCTATTATGCATTGCAGAGACTTTTGATGTCCCAACTCCTTTCAAAAAACGTTAAGCTGAAAATATATAAAACTATTATTCTACCAGTTATATTATATGGGCGTGAAACATGGACTCTTACTTTAAGGGAGGAAAGGAGATTAAGAGTATTTGAGAATAAAGTTCTTAGGAAAATTTTTGGACCAAAGAGAGATGAACAGACAGGTGAATGGAGAAGACTACATAACAATGAACTACATGGTCTTTATAGGAAGCCAGATATAATAAGAACAGTTAAGTCCCGTAGACTGCGATGGGCAGGACATGTTGCGCGAATGGGGAATGAAAGACATGCATGGAAACTTCTTGTAGGAAAGCCAGAAGGAAAACGCCCAGTTGGTAGACCAAGAATGAGGTGGGAGAACAACATTAACTATGATTTGAGGGAAGTAGATTATACAGGGAATGATTGGAAAGCATTAGCTCAGGATAGGGATGTATGGAGAGCTTATGTCCGTGCGGCCATGAACCTACGGGTTCGATAGTGCCAGTGAGTAAGTAAGTAAGTAAGTATAAGAGAAAAATTTGCATCTAGATCGCAACTTGCTCCGGTAGCTCAGTTGGTAGAGCATTTAGCCCAGAAAGCAAAAGGTCCCGGGTTCGAGTCTCAGTCTAGGTGAAAACTTCTTCTTCTTCTTCCTTCCAAGTATTAGGCCAAGGCCTGTTACGATCCTATAGAAAATTTTCCCGTATGGGAAATTCTCGTATAAGACTTGAAAGCATAATAATAGTCCCTTCGATTGGTTGCTGGCCAAAGGAAGGCTAGACCAGTGATGAGCTACCATCTTATAGCCTCTGGTCAGGCTTTTCTGGAGAAGGAAAGAAGAAATGGAAGAAAGGAAAGACTCCCTAGCCCTCGGATGCCGTAATAGCGTCGGGGTCGAAAAAACAAGAGTTAACCAAGAGAGGTTAGATAGTAAAGTTAAAAGAGTGCAAAACACAAGTAAGTGGAAGAAATGTTTTGCACAGCTTGGGCACCTTGTGGTCACCATCCACATATCCCCTAGATGAGGACCCCTTTTCTCTTCAAATATAATTTATCCTTCAGTGAGAAGTGTTAAATTAATAATACAAACATCACTAGAAGTCCTACTGGCTTTATAAAGTAGTGTTATATTCCCAATAAATGTCTTCTTAACTAAGAAGCCGCCATCTGCAAAGCATTTGGCGCAAGGGAATTACAACGTATATAAGAGAAAAATTTGCATCTAGATTGAATCTCGCCTCGTTGGTTCAGTTGGTAGAGCATTTGGCCCGGAAAGCCAAAGGTCCCGGGTTCAAGTCTCGGTCTATGTGAAAATTTTTCTGTTCAAATATAATTTATCCTTCAGTGAGAAGTGTTAAATTAATAATAAAAACATAAATAGAACTAAATTTATTTTTTTAAAAGAAAAATTAACAGTTGAACCAGGAATCGAACCCTAAAAAAAAATAGAACTAAAGTTTGTTTTAATGCAAACCACTTCACTTTTTGTGGTTTGGGTTCTATGCTGGTCAGATAGATGGCATTAATGTGATCTATTTTCAATTTATGCACCATTTTGGCAGATCATTTTATGTAGATGATGTATTCTTGTAGTGTATACAAAGAGGAGTGTAGGATGAGTGAACATTTAAGCATTTTTTAAATGAAATGAAACTGCAGATAGCCTAGCAAAAAAGAAGCACTAACAATTAGTTATATTTAATTTAATATTGGGAAGTAAACATTATGAGGTTATATCATTAATAGTGAGTGGAGAACTTATTTTTAACGACTCACCTCATATAATTTCAAATTCCTTTGATACCGTCAGTCATGGCTGAAGAGGGACAAGATATTGTCTGAAACTGCCGGTGTCAAAGAAATTTGAAATTATATGAGGTGAGTCGTTAAAAATAAGTTCTTCACTCACTATTACTAACAATTAGGATGAAACTGGAAAAAATCCGGTGTAACACTTTTCAAAATAGTCCACCGCTGTGGTCTTGAGGTAGCATGCTGCCTTGTCATGCAGCGGGTCCGGGTTCAATCCCCGGTTGGGACAGTTTTTCTGGGTGAGGTTTTTATCAGGGTTTTTCCTCACCTGTAAGACAAATGTCAGGAAAACTTTAAGGCCCAAACGGTCCCCGAAATCATATGGCCATCACAATCATCATCATTCTTATTCATCTTAGTTAAGCTTAGGATTAGGGACTCTCCTGGCGCACCACTATCATAATCATCACCCATCATATCATCGGGGCAACATAACCCCGCCTTCCAAGCACCCCAACCTCAGAAGTGGGTTACAAGTAAGCAATGCCAGGAGATAACACCAGGAATGTCAAAAGATAACATGGGGCATTTGCATAAAAAAAAAGAAAAAAACTTTTTAAAATATAATAGATTTTATATCTTGTTAGATAAAAAAATAGCCCACTGTAGATAGGTCTTAAGAGGATGTTGGGTTAGTAGGAAGTTAAGGCTCCCACTTTTATGGAGAATTGGCACTCGATGTCAACCATATCCATGGTGTTGCCAGAAGTTTTGGGTCAGTTTAAAAACCTGACCCCACTGGAATTCGAACCTTCAACCTTCTAGCTTGTAGCATATTGCCTTAGCAACTATGCTATGGCGTGCTCTACTGCTAAAATAACCAGATAACTCACTGGCACTATAGAATCTGTAGGTTCACACGGCTGTGCAGACATAAGCTCTCCATATATCCCTAACCTGAGCTAATGTTTTCCAATCATCTCCTGTGTAATCTACTTTCCTCAAATCATGGTTAATGTTATTCTCTCACCTCATTCTTGGCCTCTTTCCCACAAGGAGTTTCCAAGTTCCTCTTTCATTCCCCAATCATGCCACATGTCCTGCTCATCATAGAATACAAGACTTATATCCCAGCCGCCATATCTCCGGCTCTGAAGTTTAGGTTATATGAGGGGTAAAGGGAGAATTTGCCCTCTACTGCCAATAAGGAAATGGTTGTAGTGCGAGTAGATGTCTGCCACAACCAATCACTGCTCCTGATGCAGCTATAGCGTGCTAGTAAGTTTTGAAATTGCTGAGATGTCAGCTGTATGTCTGCTAACCACATACATAAAGCAGCCAGTCCCACTGAATATCCATATCGGCAACAATGTCGTGAAAACGTCAAGGCCAGAGAATCAGTGGCTGCAGTATAACTGTTCTTTTTATATTTATTTTCCCATAAAGATCACGAGGCTCAGCGTTGTGTAGTCTTTTCCATTTTCCAATAACTTGTGCATTTTTTAAGTACTGTAAACTGTAGTTTCATAGCTTATCTCCATCTTCAATAGCCTCTGGTCGACCGGTGTTATGTCGTTTCTTGGCGGTTTTCTTCTTACTTCTATCGGTGGACCAATAAACCTCTATCCACCGATAGAAGTAAGAAGAAAACCGCAAAGAAACGACATAACACTGGTTGACCAGAGGCTACTGAAGATGGAGATAAGCTCTGAAACTGCAGTATAGAAGAAAAAGGATATGAGGTGAGGTAATAAAAACATTAATTTAATTCTTAAATTAAACCTCATAGTGTTCTTTCCCTGTAAAAGTTAAATAAACTGTAAACTGTCATTTGTGCTAGAATCCCAGAACTGATCTTGTTGAATAATTTTTTAATTAGTTGATTTATAAAATTGCTCTTTTATTAATTGATGCATGTTTTTGAAACTTTCAGTTGCCCTCCAGAGTATCAGTACTGCTGCAACCCACATTGCTGTATTATCAATAGGCATCACAAAGAACTCTGGGAGACTTGGTATTTTTGGTAAGTTTTCTTTTCCTTTATAGGAAGTTATCACTGTGAGGTTTAATTTAGTTTTAAATTAAAATGTTTTATACCTCACCTTATATCCAGTTTTCTATACCTTATCCACTCTTAGGGTCGAATGTTTGAACGCATTAGACAGTAAAAGGCATTCTCTGCTGATAAAGTTTTATCCAAATACATTTTGCTTACTCAGATATCTATTCACGCGGTAATAATTGTAAGCTACCTGACAAGGTACCTTAAGATCGTAGCTCAAGATATAAACTTATGTGAAAATCCCGAAGGGAACCGATGGTAACCGATGTAGTTTGAAACTTATCCAAGATGTCGGACCTTGAAGACTTCGATCATGTTTTCGGTATACAGAACAGGAATTTGATAGAGTCTACCAAAGAATTCAACTGGAAGAACAGGAGAATCGGCGTAATATTGCGCGTTGCAGACATGTTTGTATACGGTATTATTTGCGGGATGCAGGCATAAATGTATTCCTCTATAGCAGACGAAAATAACGGAAGTGGTTTTATCGCTGAGAATTCTGGGTAATCAATTGCCAATATTACGAAAACGTCAACATTCATGCATGACCGGTAAGTCGGCCGTTAATTCGATCTCAGCAATTGCTCACGGTGAGTTAGCTCACCAGTGATTGGAAGTAATTTGAGTAGAGACTAATGTATTTGCATGCGGCCCTTAGAGTGATCCTAACATAAACAAACGCCAATTGTATCCTTCTGCCATTCACGTCACAATTACTGTCACGTTGACAGGGGGCACGTGTGAAGTATATAAGAGATGTGATCGTTGAATGGGGTAGATTACAAGAAAGCTGGTGAGATTTTTCACTGAACTTGTGAAATACATTTAAAATTAAGTTATGTAGGTAGGAAATAACACTATGAGGTTTTATGTAAATTAATATAGGGAAGTAAACATTATGAGGTTATATCATTAATAGTGAGTGGAGAACATATTTTAATCGACTCACCTCATACATTTTCAAACTTCCGGTGGATAAAAATTTAATTACAAAGTTTATAATCCCAACAAAAGATGGCAGCACAAGAAGTGATGTCACTAAAGAAATCAACAATCAAGGAATTTCATCAGTGGAAGCCATGACTGAAGAAGGACATGATTTTGTCTGAAACTGTCGATATCAAAGAAGTTTGAAAATGTATGAGGTGAATCGATTAAAACATGTTCTCCACTAACTATGAGGTTTATTTTAATTTTGATGAGTTGTTTCTTGACTCACCTCATACTTCTTAACTCCCTCGCATATCCAGATTTCGTCACTGTATTTGTGACATTCTCAATGCTGTTCACGTTCATAACTCAGCATTGAGAATGTCACAAATATCTGCGAGGGAGTTAAGAAGTATGAGGTGAGTCAAGAAACAACTCAACAAAATTAAAATGAGTTAATATTTAATTTTAGGAAGTTATATTTTGAGGTTATTTTAATTATATTATTTTTGGTCTGGACATCTTACCTCAATATTAATGTTGATTTGTTCTTGGACATGTTTCAAAACAATTCTGTTTTATCGTCAGCTTTCTCAGACTGGTTTTATTTATGTTGCACCACCTGGATGTCGATGTCAGCTCTATCCTGTGGTTGGCCAAAGAACCTCCAAACAAGGTCACCCTCCATCGGAATATAAAAATTCATAACTCTGTTTCTGTTCTTCTGAATATAAATTTTTTCCCAAATAGTCAGCTCTTTTGTATTTTCTAACTGCTTTAATAATTTAGTGTCTGAATTTATATTATGTTTTTCAGACCAAACATGAGCAGCAACTGCAGATTTTTCAATTTCTCCATTTTTAATATTTCTTATGTGTTCTTTGGTTCTAATTTTTAGGTTTCTTTTTGTTTTTCCTATATATATCTTTTCACAACCCATGCATTCAATTTGATATATTCCTGACTTTTTATTTTTATCAGTTTTTTCATTTTTGTTGATTTTTATTAGTTTATTTAGAAAATACAAAAGAGCTGACTATTTGGGAAAAAATTTATATTCAGAAGAACAGAAACAGAGTTATGAATTTTGATATTCCGATGGAGGGTGACCTTGTTTGGAGGTTCTTTGGCCAACCACAGGATGGAGCTGACATCGACATCCAGGTGGTGCAACATAATGCAACATAAATAAAACCAGTCTGGGAAAGCTGACGATAAAACAGAATTGTTTTAAAACATGTCCAAGAACAAATCAACATTAATATTGAGGTAAGATGTCCAGACCAAAAATAATATAATTAAAATGAGTTTCTATAAATGTAACCATCTTGGTCCCCACTATACATCCTCAAAGTCTGTACTGGGAAGTTGGTTACACCATGAATAACTGTGTGCTTATATATAATGTTTTTCAGGTTTGGAGTAGTGATAATATTTCTATTTGTGCTCACTTCTGCATTTTCATACGCTCTTGGTTCCTGCAAACGTAAACAACAAAACTTGATACGTATTAGAAATGTTTCCACACCACCGTCCCTTCCTGTGATCAGTACAATAAGTGGACCGGGAGGCATCATCCAACCCAGAATACAGTACAAGAAAACACATCCAAGCAACCTGCACGCCACTGCTATCATCAGCAAGTGAGTATTCACAAAACATCAGGTAGGAAAGCATAATCTATTATATGCAGATGACCAGGTAATATTTTGCAGAAAATAGAAATGATCTACAACTTATGCAGACCTGGTTTCATCGCTTTTGCATGACATGGTCAATGCTTCCAAAGGCCCTAGCATAGAAAAATTATTACAATTTGAATAAATTAATCAAAACCAAAAAAATGAAAAGATTGAAGATGGCAAAAATCAGGGGTTTATCAAATTGGCCGTAAAGATTGTGAAAAAATAGAAAAAAAACAAAAAGGAACTTAAATATAAGATTGAAAGAAGTATCTAATGGTTGGTATCTAATGTCGAGCACTTGATAATGAAATCATTTGCTCTCTTGCACTCCAATATTTAGCAGAAAGGCTGGTCTCTTCTACAAAAGCTGGACAATGGAGGAGATGGTTTCTTTCCATGTCTTCATTTAAATTGCAAAAAGGGCATTTAGGTGAATCTGTTATGCCAAGTCTGTGTAGGTGTTTATTCAGGCAGTCATGTCCCATTAGCAGTCTGAATGTTGCTACTGCAGATTTTCTTTGTAATATAGTAATGTCATAAGCTTGTAGATTTTCCCATTCCTTTCCAGATGTTTTGGTGGTGTATTCTTCTCTAAGTTTATTGATATATTTATTTGAGATAATTATTTTTATAGAGTGAAAGGAAACTGGAGTAAAAGTTGGGTTTGAAACAATTTTGCTACCCTTCTTGGCCAGAAAATCGGCTATTTCATTGCCTTTCACTCCACAATGGGCCAGAATCCATTGAAGCCGTACTGGCATTTATAATGTAATATATAATTCCCAAATATGTCTTCTAAATATAGGAGCTGCCATTTGCAAAGATAGAAGCAAAGGCTTCATAGCATTTGGTGGGCGGGAATTACAAAAATTTGCGTTTAGATCGGTACTTGCTCAGGTAGCTCAGATGATAGAGCACCCGGTCTAGAGACCAAGGGTCCCGGGTTCAAGTCCCGGTCTCAGTGTATAATTTTTCTCTTCAAATATGATTTATCCATCATTGAGATGTATTAAATTAATAATAAAAACATCGAAAAAAGCCATACTGGCATTTATAATGTAGGGTCGAATCTTTGAACGCATTAGACCGTAAAAGGCATTCTCTGCTGAGAAAGTTGTATCCTAATACGATTTTGCTTTCTCAGAAATCTGTTCATGCGATAATAATTGGTGAAATTCGTAAGCTACCTGACGAGGTAACTTAAGATCATAGCTTAAGATAGAAACTTATCGTGAGAATCCCAAAGGGAACCGATGGTAACCGATGTAATTTGAAACCTTGCCGCTTTATCCAAGATGTCGGACCTTGAAGGCTTCGATTATGTTTTCGGTATAAGTGGAGAAGAGGAATTTGATAGAGTCTACCAAAGAATTCAACTGGAAGAACAGGAGAATCGGTGTAATATTGCGCGACGCAGACGTCGTATACGGTATTATTTGCAGGACGCAAGTGTAAATGCATTCCTCTATAGCAGACGAAAATAACGGAAGTGGTTTTTCGCTAAGAATTCTGGGTAATTTTTGCCAATATTACGAAAATGACGACTTTCATGCATGACCAGTTTGTGGGTAGCTAATTCGATCTTTGCACTTGCTCAAGGTGAGTCAGCTCACCAGTGATTGGAAGTAATTTGAGTAGAGACTAATGTATTTGCATGCGACCCGTAATGTATAATTCCCAAATATGTCTTCTTAATATAGGAGTCGCCATTTGCAAAGATAGAAGCAAAGGCTTCTTAGTATTTGATGGGTATATAAAGAAAAAATTGTGTTTAGATCGTTACTTGCTCAGGTAGCTCAGATGGTAGAGCACTTGGTCTAGAGAACCAAGGGTCCTGGGTTCAAGTCCCAGTCTGAGCGTATAATTTTTCTCTTCAAATATGATTTATCCATCATTGAGATGTATGAAATTAATAATAAATAATTATGCAAGTTTGTTTACAGCACAACTGTAACTTAGCGTGGATACAGTATAATAAATTATTACATATATTGGTTTCAGTTCAGACATGCATGTGGAAGATTTTGCAAGTCCATTGGATCCTCCTTACCCAGCCATCCAGCCGGTTACTATAGTGCGAGGAAGTGCTCCTCCGCAGGGATTCAGACAGACTACAAGCTACACAGAACTGGTGCTGCCTCCTGGCTACGTAGATACAGAACATTACAAGCGACCAGTTTGATTGTCGCTAAAACAGTTCCTTAAACATGTTTTTTGTCAGTTTTCTGAGTTTATTTGTACATGGATTAAAGTTTGGTACATCAAACTTTTAAAAAAAAGATGTACGTATTATCAAATGAGAAACTACAGTACAATTAATGTATCTTTTAACTTGTGACAGTTCAGTTTTTGAGAATTGTGGGTCTTTATTTCCACGTATTAATTTAATCTTGTTAACAGCCAGTCACTGCATGAGGATACTTACCCTCCTGCCTACAAACTCAAATGCTCCCACAAAATAATCACATGTGAATTTTTAATAAAATTACAATAGGAAGCAAGATTATGTGTAGAGAGTAGATTTTTAGTTTTTAAAAGTTAAGATTGCAACATAGCATAGTGATAAAATTAATGTAATGAGTCTTTATATCCAAACAACTGATGTTTTTTATAGGATATAACTTATAAAAAGTGAAGTAAAGTGTTCCCATACAGGCCTCGGGAGGCCCTTGGTGTAGTAGGATGTTAAGGCTCCCACTTTTTCTAGACAATCGGCACCTTATGTCGGCTGGGTTGTCAGCCCTGCGTGACGGCCGTCTTTATCCCCAGAACAAGCGTCTGGTACTCATTTCCGTTAGAGGCTGAGTCGACCCCAGGGCCATAGTGCCACCAGAAGGTTTGGGTCAGTTTAAAAATCCTGACCCCACCAGGTCTTGAACCCTCGACCTTCCGGTTTGTAGCGCAGTGCCTTAACCATAGGCTACGGCGTGCCCCCATAACTTATAAAAACATTTCTCAATACATTAATAATAATAATGTTTCATTTATTCTGGCAGAGTAAATGCCATAAGGCCTTCTCTTCCACTCAACCAGCAAAATACAAATAAATATTTGACAAATATAGATATACACTATACTAATTATATACAGTTAAAGATACATTAAATGTAGCAATGTAAATGTCATGTACAAACAACATTTTATACGATAATAACAATAATAATACTTACAACAACAACAATAATAATAATAATAATAATAATATAATGATGATGATAATAATAATATAAATATGAAAAATTATACGAGAAACACCAATTAATATATGCACCTTACACTGGGTAATGATGAAGTTGAGGTTAGAGCAAATATAAATTTAGATTTCTTTTAAAAGATGCCAATGTCCGGCAGCCCTTTATTTCTTGTGGTAGGGAATTCAAGTTGCGAGAAGTGGAGATGGTATATGACATGGAGTGATGTGATGTCCTATGTTGCGGTATATTAAGTAAGAGACTATGTTGTGATCTTGTGTTTAAGTTATGGTTTGAGGATAGATACTGGAAACGGGATGATAAATAATTAATCGAGGTATGTAGGATCTTAAATAGGAGAATTAGACAGTGCGATTTTCTTCTCTCTTTTAGATGTAGCCATGACAATTCGTGGAATAATGGAGAAATGTGATCGTATTTTCGAACATTAAATATGAATCTGATACACGTATTATGAACACACTGCAGTTTGTCCGACAATCCGTCACTTATGTCAGTTAGTAGAACGTCACAGTAGTCAAAATGCGGCATCACTAAGGTTTGAATTAAAATTTTTGTGGGATTTAGCAATATTACATTTATATTAAGTAAAGTGATCCCACAACAGGCCTCAGGAGGCCCTTGGGGTAGTAGGAGGTTAAGGCTCCCACTTTTTCTAGACAATCGGCACTTTATGTCAGCCGGGTTGTCAGCCCTGCGTGACGGCCGCCTTTACCCCACAAGCGTCTGGTACTCATTTCAGTTAGAGGCTGAGTCGACCCCAGGGCCATAGTGCCGCCAGAGGGTTTGGGTCAGTTTAAAAATCCTGACCCCAACGGGACTTGAATCCTCGACCCTCCGGCTTGTAGCTCAGTGCCTTAACCACTACGCTACGGCATGCCCCACATTTATATTACTCATTAAAAATAAATAAGAGTAAAAAAAACATCTCGTTTTAATTTAAAAATAAGATGTGTAATCTAAATATAATATTGCTAGATCTCACACAAAATTATTGAGAATATTCAGTTGATTGAATATAAAGAATTATTATATTAAATTAATGTTGGGAAGTAAACATTATGAGGTATAATCATTAAAATTCATCGGAGAACATATTGTTTAAACAACTCACCTCATAGGATTCATGCTTCCATGATATCGCAATTTCAAACATAATCATGTTCATCTTCAGCCATAACTCCGACTGACGAAATTCTTCGGCCGCCAACTATTCTATTGTTGCCATCTTCAGTGCTGCCATCTATGGTTGAATTTATGAACTTCGAAAGTAATCCCTCAGGGGTCCTCATCTAGGGGATATGTGGATGGCGACCACAAGGTGCCCAAGCTGAGCAAAACATTTCTTCCACTTACTTGTGTTTTGCACTCTTTTAACTTTACTATCTAACCTCTCTTGGTTAACTCTTGTTTTTTTCGACTCCGACGCTATTAGGGCATCCGAGGGCTAGGAAGTCTTTCCTTTCTTCCATTTCTTCTTTCCTTTATTTTCTTTTCTTCTCCAGAAAAGCCTGACCAGAGGCTATAAGATGGCAGCCCCATCACTGGTCTTGCCTTCCTTTGGCCAGCAACCAATCGAAGGGACTATTATTATGCTTTCAAGTCTTATATGAGAATTTCCCAGAAATTTTCTATAGGATCGTAACAGGCCTTGGCCTAATACTTGGAAGGAAGAAGAAGAAGAAGAAATCAAAGTAATTTGGAATTGACAGTTTGGGAAATATACATTCAGAAAAACAAAAATAGATCAATGAATTTTGATATCCCTAACGAAATTACTTTGATTTCGAAGTTCATAAATTCAACCATAGATGGCAGCACTGAAGATGGCGACAATAGAATAGTTGACGGCCGAAGAATTTCGTCAGTCGGAGTTATGGCTGACAATGAACATGACTATGTTTGAAATCGCGATATCATGGAAGCATGAATCCTATGAGGTGAGTTGTTTAAACAATATGTTCTCCGATGAATTTTAAAAAGAATTATTAAATTAATTTTACCACTATACTATGTTGCAATCTTAATTTTTAGAACCTAAAAATGTGCTCCCTTATTATGAGGTTCTTCTTAATAAATAAAGTGAACCTGTTGCAGCTTATCTCATAAAAGTTGACTGGACAAAGCTGATAATGAAGCAGAATTGTTTTGAAACATGTCCTAAAAGAATTCAACTTTTATGATGTAAGATGCAACAGACTCACCTTATTTATTATTATATATTATGTAAATTTATTTGAAGAGAAAAATAAATATTGTTTAGTTGTTTCTTCATATTGTTTAGTTGTTTCTTCACTCACCTCATACTTCTTAACTCACAAGCAGACTCGAGTTTCTTCACTTGATTTGTGACATTCTCAATGCTGTATTACGTTCACATAACTTAAGAAAAATAAATGCCTGAATCAGGATTTGAACTCGATTCTCTGTTTCTGTACACCAGGGTTCTATCCACTAAGCATTTGAATGAAAATACCAGGTAGTTTAGTGGATAGAACTCTGGTGTACAGAAACAGAGAATCGAGTTCAGTTCCCGATTCAAGCATATATTTTTCTCTTCAAATAAAATTTGTATAAAATTTTTTAGATATACTATTAAAGCAGGGGTGCTCAAACTACGGCCCGCAGGCCGGATATGGCCCTCCATCACTTTCTATCCAGCCCCTGTAGGCCTGTAGCATTCTAATAAATTAAAATATGCTAAGGGTAGGTCTGTAATGTTAGTCTATCAGTAATTGTACAAGAACTTTTGAAATATGTTATAACGACATAACAGGAAAGTAGCAAATCAACATACTCTCATTATAGGACATAATAGTAAACAATTTATTTATTTTAAAAAGTTTCACAATGTTTCACATCTTCCTGCAGCCAATTAATCTACTGTCATTCTCCTCCATATCTTGGTGTCCTCCTGATCTCCATCATCCAATTCTTTTCCGCTCATGCTGTTCAAAATACCATCAATCCACGTTATTTTTGACATCTTCTTCTTCTACTACCAGGTGGTACCCATTCTGGTATTATTCTATCTCTCGTCATTCTTTTGACATCACCATACCGTTTTAAATCGTTCTGTTTTTATGAAATTCACAATTGAAATTTGAACATTCATCTACATAACTTAATTCATCTTTTGTTTAATTATGTTGTTCCTTATTTTATCTCTTCTACAAATCCTAACAATAATAATAATGATAATAATAATAATAATTTTTTATTCATTGGGTTTTTTAACATTTCTTTTTTTCCGATGAACGGGGAGTTAGCCCGTTGCATCAACCCCCAACTTGGAGGACCAGGAGTTTAATTTTGGAGTCCTCTTCTCCTAGATGGGCTGTCTACCAAAACTATGGAGCCCCATCCGCCCGTTGTGGAATATTCTTAGCTTCCCTTCACCTCTTGCCCACTGGTAGTCAAAAGACTCACTCAGTAAGCCGTCTGGATCATCAGGTACTAAGCCCCTCCACCACGTCAAGGCGATATTCCTCGGGGGGAATAATATAATAATAATAATAATCCACAACAGCTGTAATAGAGCCTATGGCCTGCTCCATCTTGATGTTTCTTCCATTTGGCCTGCGATAAAAATAAGTTTGGGCGGCTCTGTATTAAAGTTTAATTCAAACATTTTAAAATGTTGAGAACAATGAACTAAAACAATTTTAAAAGCATAATTAAGAAAATCTTTATGTAATAAAATATTGTTATTATTAGGATGAGATTTTATTCAACAATGACTAACAAGAAATATTTATTTAAAGTTATATTCATTTATAAAAAGAATTTTATAATATCAAATTATTTACTAACTTTAATTTTATTAAGCTTATTAAGGTAGAATTTTTCATCACTCACCTCATATTGTTCTTCTTATTTGACTATAAACTAGTTTCGGAACATAGTTTCTGTTCCATCCTCAGTATCGTCACGACCGTTGTTCTGTCGTCTTGAAGAGCTGCCCTTCGCTCCTCCCATTGGCTGACTGAAAAACCTCGAAACCAGGTCATTCTCACCAGGAATTTCAAAGTTCAAATTGATGAACTTTGAAATTCCCTGTGAGAATGACCTGGTTTCGAGGTTTTTCAGTCAGCCAATGGGAGGAGCGAAGGACAGCTCTTCAAGACGACAGAACAACGGTCGTGACGATACTGAGGATGGAACCATGTTCCGAAACTAGTTTATAGTCAAATAAGAACAATATGAGGTGAGTGATAAAAATTTCTACCTTAATGAATATACCTCATAGTGAGAATTCCTAAAATAGGTAAGTAATTTTATTTTATTATTTAGAAAATATTAAAATCCTGCTTTAAGATTTAATTTGGGCAAGATAAGATCGAAAATAAGCTTCACTGGCTATAAATGTGGTTTGATTCCCATTGAAGTCTTCTTGTTAAAGAAACCGCTAGAGGTGTGTGTGTGGAACAAAAAGTTCATAGCTTCAGCAAATGGGAAAGCAGAGAAATAATGTGTGTTTGAATCAAACTGCCTGGTAGCTCAGGGATCTATAACGCTGGTGTATAGAACCAGAGACATTGGGTTCAAATCCAAATTCAAGGATATATTTTTTTCTTTTGAAAGAAAATGTATACTATAGTTAAAGAAACTGATGGCATATGTGAAAGACTGGCATATTCTACACAATTACTGAAATTACTTTCTGTTTCTAAGTTTTGTTCACAAGGTAGGCACATATTTATTGTCACATGAATTTTACTGTTCAACTAATTGTCGATTATACTGTAGAGAAATTATTTTCAAAAGCACTTGAAACACCAAAAACTTTTCAGTAATAAATTTCTCTTTCAAGGTAAACAGTTTTTATTATAACAATTTTCAATACACCCTTAGACAAAAAAAAAAAAAGAATCATCTCTTGATTCTATCAACCGATCAGGGAACTTCGTGAGCACTCGTAGAAGCCTTATTCACATTAACATGTTTTCAGTAATTGTACTGTGTTGTTTGCTAGTTAACGCAGTGCACACTCAAGTAACATAAAAGAGAGAGCTTGCCTTTGTGTGTTTCCATGGTTGAGAGGTTTAACACACAACATCTGCGTTTGTAACCTCATGGGTTCGATTCCCGTTTACTTTTTTTTTTTTACTGAATGTTAGGATAGGATTTCGCCTGTAATATAGTTTCATATTTAATTTTATATTTGAGTTTTATGGCTTTAATGTACACACAAAACACATAAATGAAAACCTTCTAATAATTAAATGAAGAAAGAAAATAATATCTTCTAAAATGAAAACTTTAACAAAATTAATATCGGGTGTATGAACCCTCAGCATCTATTACCGCTCTCAATCTGCGGGGCATTGATGCAATCAAATGTCTACAGTCACGTGGACTTTCGGCTAGAGCATCCCAGACGTCCTGAATGTGTGTCCATAAGCTGTCTTTCGTGCATCTGCAGGACAATTAGAGTTCATTATAAACAAACTTGTTAGAGACTGTTGCTTTTGCGTAGAATGTGTGCGCATCAGTCTATTAAAATCAATACATTGACATCACCTAGAACAAACCCTGAATGTGGTAAAATAATTGTTACAATAACGACATTAACATTGATTTAGTTCAATTGTCAACATAAAATGTATTTAATTCATGAAACATTTTAATACAAATATCATGAAAAAAAACTACATAATTGACGATGCGAACCTGCGACCTTCATTAACAGAAACAGTGACTGCATGCTTTACCGCTGACCTAACAGGGCACGTAGGAGTATCTTCACTCGGTTCATGCCACATAACGCAGTAGCTCAGGGCCTGCACAATTATGACTAGTTTACTAGTGTGAACCCAGCGCTGTGCCGAGTAGGACTTAGAAGAAATATGCGTTCAAGAGATGACTAATTTTTTTGTCTAAGGGTGTACCAAAATCTGAAAGGTTAAAGCCTATCCCTGTCCCTTCATGTCCTTACTGAAAGAAAAGTGCTGTAAGAAATTATAAGTATCAACTTTTTTAACTATTATAGAAAATATCATTATGAGTTTTAATTTAAAATTCTTTACACGTCACCTCATATCCTGTCTACTATTTATACTGGTTTCATAACCTTAGTGGTTACATCTTCAGAAGTTACATGACCAATTGTTCTGAAGTCCAGGAGCACTAGTTCTTACTCCATCTGTTGGTGGACTGATGAACCTCCCAATTAAATCAACTTCCCTGCAAATTTCAAAATTCATTAATTTTTTCTTTCATCATCATCCAGGGATTAAGCCTGTTGGCTCGTTCCGGTTTCATGAAAGCTAGAATTGTTAAAATTGTTCAGACCATCTTCTGTGTGTATGTCCAACATTTCTCCTTCTGTGCGGTTTATAATTTAGCAATAATTTCAGAAATCTTTCTTCTAGCATTCTATCATGTTCTTTCCAGGCGTTCCTATATTTAATTATTCGGTCTGTAAGTTTGAAAATATTTAGTTCCTTTCTTATATCTTCATTTCTTTCATATGGTCAGTCCAGTTGCTTTCATAAGAACATTTAGTAATGTAAATTGTCCCCTGAAGGTGTTACTGGCACCTCGCAGGGTAAGACGATTGAACCTCTTATTTGTGACTTAATATCTCAACGAAATTTTATCATGAATTTTACCAGTATCAACTTGACCAGGTAAATCATAGCACAGTTGCGAAATTTTTCAATGACTCATTAGATTTCTTGTGGTCAGGCAGAGTACAGTATGAAAACATATTATTATTTTTCAGTGATGCTGCACCATACATAGTTAAAGCGGGAGCTGGATTAAAAGTTCTTTATCCAAAATAAATTCACCTGACTTGTCTTGCTCACGGTTTACATCGTGTCACTGAAACTATTAGAGCCAAATATAAAGACATAGACTTACTTATCTCCAATGTTTAAGAAAGTATTTGTGAATGCGCCACTTAGAGTCCCCTCCATGGTATCTTTACCTTGTCGTGGTGGAGTGGCTTGCGTGCTTAAATGATCCTGAGAGCTATGCTGGTGGTAGCATTGCTGCTGATAGGGTTACCCATGCCAGACTGATCGAAGGTGATAAGCCAGATGAAAAAACTACCTTGGTCGAAAGAGTGATGATCTTTCACCATAAAAATACAACCATTAAGAAATGCAGACATGGGTTCAACTGGGGCAAAATTTTCCGGAGGTCAAATAGTCCCCCATTCGGTTTTCCGGGTGGGGACTACTTCAGGGAACCCATGCCAATTTACAATTAACTACATGGTCTTTATAGGAAGCCAGATATAATAAGAACAGTTAAGTCTCGTAGACTGCGATGGGAGGACATGTTGCACGTATGGGGAATGAAATACTTGCATAGAAGCTTCTTGTAGGAAAGCCAGAGGGAAAATGCCCAGTTGGTAGACCAAGAATGAGGTGGGAGAATAACATTAACTATGATTTGAGGGAAGTAGATTATACAGGGAATGATTGGAAAGCATTAGCTCAGGATAGGGATGTATGGAGAGCTTATATCTGTGCAGCCATGAACCTTCGGGTTTGATAGTGCCAGTAAGTAAGTAAGTAAGCCACTGAGAGTTAAAAAATTTTGTGTACTATTTGCAACTTTGCCTTTACCTCCTGAGCCAGTTGTAACTCGCTGGGATACTTGGTTAGAGACTGTCATATTATGCAGAACATTTCAGTGAGTTAAAACAGTGTTACAGTCTTCTTAAATGCAGACAATGCAGCCAGCATTTCGATAGCTCAGGAATGTTTATCTGAAGATGGCAGTTTATTCATAACTGCTTCTCTAAAATACCACAGTTGGAGGCCAGAAATGATTCTTTGGAGTATTCACTTTCTCTGATAGATCAAGTTTCGAATTCTTTGTCTTCAGAAACTCACGGTATCGCTAAAATCACATTTGATAAGCTTAGTGAAGTATTAAATAAAAATCCTGGCCACAATAGAATTTGTCAAATTAGCAAAATTCTCTCTGGTGATAGTGAAAAAACTGTAACTGGAGAGGAATTCACTCTGAAGAAGAACTGTGGTGTTTTTCACTTGCACCTGTGACATCACATGATGTAGAAAGGATATTTTCATTGTATAAAACCTTCACTGAAAGACGAAGAAGCTTCACACAAAAAAATCTCTTGAAAACCTTCCTTATCTACTGTAACAGCCAGGAATAAGGTAAGATTGCCCACAAAGCAAATAATTTATTTAATGTAAAATTATAGACTTTCACGGCAGGTATTTTTATTCATGTATTTTATGTTTTTCGGGCTAAATGGCCATGGTCTGGTTTTATTAAAACTCGACGTTTCGTCTACAACTGCGGTAGACATACTCAGGAGATTCTGCGTGTTCTTTGACTTCTTAACTTTACAAATGTCAGCTGCAGTTAAGAAGTCAAAGAACACGCAGAATCTCCTGAGTATGTCTACCGCAGTAGTAGACAAAACGTCGAGTTTTAATAAAACCAGACCATGGCCATTTAGCCCGAAAAACATAAAATTTATTTAATTTTATTACAATCTTTTTTTGCATATTTAGAGTGCATATTTTCTATATTTTTCATCCATATTTGCATGAATATTTACTACTTTATTTTGCATACAAATCCGTGTTCTAGTAATTACTGTTCCTAGGTATTCAGCCACTTCTTCAAAATTTCCTCCATTTGTCTTAATTGTCTATTTCTATTATATAATGTATTTCAATATATGATCATATATTATATTCATGTTTATTTCTTAATGTTACTCAATAGGGTGTGCATGTTGGCCTTTAGTATCTATCATCAGCATAAACTAACAGCTTAATAGTACCATTGAGTTGTTGGCCTTCTTCATCCTCTAAAGATTTGATGGCATGCTCTAGTACAAAATTGAATAGTGAAGAAGATATAGCATCCCCTTGCTTTAACACATTGTGACTTTCAAAAGTATCTGAAAATTATTTGCCTACACGCACCCTGCTCTTTGTGTCAGACACATTCAAATAAGTCTAACTCCAGCAGGATACGAGTATACGGAGGGTTGTTTCTGATCTCTGATAACAAATGATTTTTAAGTTTTACCTTAAGAAAAGCCATGTCTCCACCAACGAGCATGCTCTAATTGATGGCTCTTCATCCAAGCTATGGTTCGGCATCGGAGTTTCTGCTGCAGAAGACTTACGCAGCACAGCCATGTCTAGAAGTTTCCACTCCTCTTTATATGCTTTCCAGAGACCGTCTATTGTTCGAGGACGCCTGTTTCCCAGAGCCCTTTTGAAGAGTCCAAAAACACAAAGTCCATCAGTGATGCATCAGGAGACTTCACTGGGATGTTGCTGAATGGAATAGCATGTATTCCAGTTTCCTGCTCCATTTCTCCAGGAATTCCAAGGTTGACCCGAAGTGTGACTGGAGGCCTTGTCTTAGTGCACTCAGACTTGGTTTTTGTCTGTACCATAGAGAGCAGGGATTTCAGTCGAGTAAATTGGGGTGAGGGCTTCTGCCTGGTAGTACTGGGAGTTGATTTTGGCCTTTTTAGCTACTCAAAAATGGTAAGTTTTTCATTGTAACAATATCCCACGATGACCATAAATCCCTTGGAGAAACTTTCTCTGCATTTGGCATACCACTTTTGAATTTTTTTTTTCACCCCTTTCTCTATAGTAAATTGCCCGGGGTTTGTTGCAGTCTCCTAGATAAACATATGCTTTATCAAGTGTGACCAAAAATTTCCATTTTTCTCCTGCCAGGGGCTTTTCATAGTTTCCTGCTGTTGGTGCGGCATTCGGCAATGTTACGTGGCAACAATTTATGAACCCTGCTTTTGTGGCGCTTCTCCATGTTTAAATCTTTGTTTATTATGGGGTTTACAGTTTTAAGGGATATTCCCAATCTGTTTGCACTCACCCTTTGTGTGGCAGGGTTACCACCAGAGATAAGGATCTTGACCTTTCTGATTACATCTGGGGTGCAGGTAGTAGCAGGTCGTGGATTTGTCCGTTATTTTCCTTTTGGAATTAATCCCAAGTGACCCTTTCCCGTTTTATTAAGCACTGGGCTAATTCCACACTTTGACACCATAAAATTACGTTTTTGCAAGCCTCAATAATCGCGGAATAACTATAATTAGCGTCGGAAAGGGCAGTAATGTACCCTTCCCAAAACGGGTCTATCTGATTAGGCATTATGACAGCAACACGCGTGCGAGTGTAACAGAAGCAGCACACTGACTGGTTTGATCACCTCGCACACTCCTGTCCTGATGACTCACATTCCAACGTCACAATCTACTTGGCAAATCGTTATCAGAGATCGGAAACAACCCTCCGTATAACTTGTTCCTCTTAATTGAATCATATGCCTTTTTGAAGTCTACATGTAGTTGACCCATTATAACCAATTTCTTTTCTAAAATATGTTTTACAATAAAAATCTGATCTATTGTAGACTTATTTCTTCTAAATCCACATTGATGAGGTAATCTATTATGTCACCAATATAGGGAGTAACTGGATACTAATATATTTGTTAAATTTTTATACACAGTTGAAAGTAATGAGATGGTCTATGGTCTAACACCACTCTATCGTATGTCGGTTTTACGGCAGGAACCGACCTAAATCCACCGTCACATGTCGGTTTTATGGCACGAACCAAAAACCGATTCAAAAAATTATTTGATTTAAAGTCATTTAGTATCTCTATGAGGCATCACTGAATAACATTGGCGCTGGTCATCTCTATAGCGGGTTATCTCTGGACAGTATAGCTAATTAGTGGATTATCGCTGACATATCCTATGCCTGAGACTCCTTGATTATTTCAGTGGACATCGCTCTGAAATTATAAATATAGCTATGTTTGAATGAAGAATATTGTCAAGTCGCCGTCACTGTCCCGTAAGATCAAGCTCACATTTTATGTGGCTGTGATCCGTAGTATGCTATTGTACGGCTGCGAATCTCTGAGTATCCTTGCGAAATGCCACAAAAATAAACTACAGATACTGCAAAACAAGTGTCTAAAAATCATACTTTCGACCCCGCGTTACACAAGGATAACAGAGATGCACGAGGCCATGAAGGTTCCATATATTGATACTACCATAGCAGAAAGGGTCATCATGTTTCAAAACATAAATGATCATGGAAACCCAATAGTACGCAATGTAGGACACCTTCCACAATGCCGTACTACACATATAAACATATTCGACCAAATAAATAATCTATAGTACTTAGCATGTAGCAACCAAGGTCAGAATGATCAGCGCACAGTGGCGTGGCTCATTCCGGTCCTGAATCGAGCCGAGCTCTTCAGCGACACCGTTTCCGTTGCCCCAATCAAACGAGATCTATTCGCCTTGGCAACAATATCATATAAATATCACATTACTCCAAACAATAAAATAAATCCCCATAAAATCGCCGTGTGGGCTAGGGTATACCAGCTGAACCCAATACCGAATACACACGTGAATTCGCCGACAAGGGACAAACACAAGTCCCAGGAAAGGCACACTGGACTGCACTGGACAGCACCAATAGCTGTCACCAAGTGATGATGGTTGTGCCAGGGATTATCCTGGGTTGTGCATTGTGGACCTATGTTTCTCTATGTTGTGGACTATCCAAGTTCGTTCTCTGTGGTCCAAGTTGACTGTAGGAGTCGTTGAATAACCAAACTATCAAATTGACATATTACATTCACTTGCTTATAATAAATTATACGATAAGTCATTATGCTTTAAAATTATATTGAAAGTTTTACTCTATTCTTTTCTTCAGCAGTGACATATTAATTACAAATGGAATGTTTATGTAACAGAAGTTTTTACGAGAATTTGACAGATTAGTAATTTTGGTCGTATGTTGGTACTGCGGTTTCATTGTCTAATATCCCTGAGCAAGGTGCTATTTTAGCGCGTATGTGAACCAATAAGAACTCGTAATTGGGGTCACGTGATTCAATATTCGAGGACAGCAGAAGATCGCAAGTGACAAGTCGTGAAAGCCCTTCAGAGAGTAGAGTAGTTGTACAACAAGAGAATCAGTAATAAGTAGCGTACATTGAATGGATGTGTGCCTGTGTTTGAATGTACAACTGTCACTTTAATTACGACATATCATTAACTTCATAGATTTGCAAAACAACTTTGCATTCGTCTACATGACAAAATGTCGGGACAAGGTTCGCAACGAGTCCGAAAATCTTCACCCTGCTCATCATCAAAGCAGGGTCCAATGCGAGCAACATTACCTATGTCTTCGTTATTAAGACAGGGCAGTAATTTAAGAAAAAGTAAAAGTAACAGTCCTACTTTATCGCCAACGTCTGCATGGAAAACAGTGATTTCACCGGACGCTTCATTATCGGGTCAGAGAAGCCCTGGATCTTTGAGTTACAAAGGTACTGAAACGTCATAATGATGATAGAAAAAATAACGTAACATAAGATTAATTACTGCTGATCGTTCAAAAGATTTCTGTTCAGTCTACGTAATAAAATACTTTTCTACTTCTGATTACATCTCGAATTTCATATTATTGTGATTTGGTTTGCTACGTTTTGAACAAAGACATTGCATATATTTATTAGTTTATTGGTCACAGAACAAATTTTAGAATTTCGATTTTAAGAGGAATGAAATTACAGTATATTCTTGTGTAGAGTGCATTAAAAATTCCTTGCATTTAAAATTGCTATTGCACTTCATAGTTCAGGGTTGGATTGGGTAACAATTTATACATATTTTGGAATACAAGTACAGAGTTGTTTTAAGTGTGTTTAATTTTTTGCAGCAAAATCAAAAACACTGAATGCTAGATCGAGTAATAGTTTCAGTGGTGGAAATGTGATAAGACGTACAGCATCTCTCGATACAATATATCTAAAAGGACAGTGGCCAAGAGAAAAGTTTCATATGTATTGTGGACAATTATTGGTTGATAAATCAACACAGGTTAGTTTAGATATATATATATATATATATTTTTTTTTTTTTTGCTGCGGTCTACAATTTGTCGATTACAATTTTCCATACAACATTCTTATGCCACTGTTGCACTACACACTTTCACCATTTGTAATAACATTTTGTACCATTTTAAACATTTTGGAACAAATCTATAAACATTCCTTACGGTTTTTAAATATTTATATAATAACACGAATATTGTGAATCGAGTTCTACAGATGCGCAAATGCTTAATGTGACTTCAGCTAGATGGCTCTCTATCGGTGTTACCAACATTTGCAATTAATTCCAAACCATATTTCAAGAAATTAACCTCATTTTATTAATACTAATAAAATTCATTGTTAAAACTGTTGAGGTGGAGAATCATAAAATAAAATAAGTTAAAATATACCTTCTTAGGTAAAATCCGTCGTCCTCAACTTATAAAATATGTAATCTTTATGCCTGTAGGCCTTTTAGAACATCCGTTCCATCTTCAGCAGGTCCCTCTTCGCTACAACATCCAGTATGTTGGTGACTGTCGAGTCACGACAACACCACATTAGGACCAGCAGCATCAACAATCATACTGGATGTTGTAGCGAAGAGGGACCTGCTGAAGATGGAACGGATGTTCTGAAAGGCCTACAGGCATAAGGATTACATATCTTATAAGTTGAGGACGATGGATTTTACTTAGAAGATATATTTTAACTTATTTTATTCCATTTTATTAGATTCCAATGGGACAAGTTAATGTATGTAAGATTAGTTTTCAGTTTTAAATAATATGCATGTAACTTTTGTTAGGTTAGGAAATGGGAAGTTAGTTTACGTCCATTTTCTGTAAACTTTGGGAATTTTTTTCGACAGTTGGTTACTCCAATTTCAGGGCCATCTAATGGAAGCTACATTAAGCATTAGGGCAATTAGTGCATGTGCACTGTGATTCTATAGAACTTAGAAGAATTCCTGGAGTAAATGATCGACAAGTAGTGGACCTTTTTTTTTTTTGGTGAGGTAGGTTATATGCCGGTCACAATTCTACACTTACATTCATATGCCACTGATGCACTAAACACTTGTAAACACGTTTTGTACTATATATATATAATTGTAGGCTTTCACGGCCGGCATCTTGATCCATATTTGGTTCGTCTTCCGGGCTTATAGGCCGTGGTCTAGTTGTCTTCATACTCGACGTTTCATCTACTGCTGCGGTAGACATCATCAGGAGATACTGCGTGCTCTCTGTGAACTCCTCAACAGTCGGCTGCAGACTGGCTGGTCGTTGGAAATTGTCTCTCTGTTTATAGCTAAACCCCGGGTGGAGGGGGGGTTTTCTGCGCAGACCAAGTTATGCGCTGTAGTGCAGTTTGCAGAAGTCATAGGCTTCGTTGTTGTGTTATGCAGTGCTGGGATCCAAATTTTGTTTATCTTCATGGTTTCTTCTTTTTTGTTGAAGAAATTCTTATGTTTATATATTTCAATGGCTTCTCTGTATAGTCTGGTGTAGTAATGTGATGTTTGTGATAATACCTGAGTATCTTCGAATCTTATAATATGTTGTTGGTTGTTCATCAAGTGTTCCGCTACGGCCGATTTTTCATTTTGTTTTAATCTGCAGTGTCTCATGTGTTCTTGTAATCTTGTGTTGATCATTCTTTTTGTTGTGCCGATGTACATCTCTCCACAACTGAACGGGATACGATATATACCGGCATGACTTAAAGGATCTCTAGTGTCTTTGGCTGGGCGCAGTATATTGCTGATTTTTTGTGTTGGTTTGTAGGTTGTTGCTATGTTGTATTTCTTTAATATTCGTCCAATTTTCTCTGTTGTTGTTTTGATATAAGGTAGGTAAACCTTACCATTTGTCTCTTCCTTGTTTTCGTTTTCGGGCCTATATTTCTTGGGATTTATGGCTCGACGAAAATCTGTTTTGCTGTATCCATTGGTAAGAAAAGCTGCATGGAGATGATTGATTTCTTCTTCTTGCAGATACTGTGGTTCCGAAATCCTTTTGGCTCGTTCAACCAGGGTTTTTATTATCCCGCGTTTTTGACTCGGATGGTGGTTAGACTGTTTGTGTAGGTATCTGTCTGTGTGAGTATTTTTCCTGTAAACCTTGTGTCCAAGTGTCATGTCTTGGTTTCGGATTACCAAAACATCCAAAAACGGTAGACTGTTGTTTTGTTCCTTTTCCAGGGTGAATTGGATGCTGGGACAAATCCCATTTATGTGTTTCTTGAAGTTATCTAGTTCCTCCTCAACGTTTTGTACTGTTTTAAACATTTTGCAACAATCTTCAAGCTTCCTTTACAATCCATATTTGGTTCGTCTTCCGGGCTTATAGGCCGTGGTCTGGTTGTCTTCTTACTCGACGTTTCGTCTACTGCTGCGGTAGACATCATCAGGAGATACTGCGTGCTTTCTGTGAACTCCTCAACAGTCGGCTGCAGACTGGATGGTCGTTGGAAACTGTCTCTCTGTTTATAGCTAAACCCCGGGTGGAGGGGAGGTTTTCTGCACGCACCGAGTTGTGCGCTGTATTGCCGTGTGCAGAAGTCATAGGCTTCGTTGTCGTGTTATGCAGTGCTGGGATCCAAATTTTGTTTATCCTCAAGGTTTCTTTCTTTTTTGTTTTGTTGAAGGAATTTTTATGTTTGTATATTTCTATGGCTTCTCTGTATAGTCTGGTGTAGTAATGTGATGTTTGTGATAATACCTGGGTATCTTCAAATCTTATAATATGTTGTTGGTTGTTCATCAAGTGTTCCGCTACGGCCGATTTTTCATTTTGTTTTAACCTGCAGTGTCTAATGTGTTCTTGTAATCGTGTGTTGATCATTCTTTTTGTTGTACCGATGTACACCTCTCCACAACTGCACGGGATACGATATATACCGGCATGACTCAAAGGATCTCTAGTGTCTTTGGCTGGGCGTAGTATATTGCTGATTTTTTGTGTTGGTTTGTAGGTTGTTGCTATGTTGTATTTCTTTAATATTCGTCCAATTTTCTCTGTTGTTGTTTTGATATAAGGTAGGTAAACCTTACCATTTATCTCTTCCTTGTTTTCGTTTTCGGGCCTAACTATACAGAGAAGCCATAGAAATATACAAACATAAAAATTCCTTCAACAAAAAAGAAGAAACCTTGAGGATAAACAAAATTTGGATCCCAGCACTGCATAACACGACAACGAAGCCTATGACTTCTGCACACGGCAATACAGCGCACAACTCGGTGCGCGCAGAAAACCTCCCCTCCACCCGGGGTTTAGCTATAAACAGAGAGACAGTTTCCAACGACCATCCAGTCTGCAGCCGACTGTTGAGGAGTTCACAGAAAGCACGCAGTATCTCCTGATGATGTCTACCGCAGCAGTAGACGAAACGTCGAGTAAGAAGACAACCAGACCACGGCCTATAAGCCCGGAAGACGAACCAAATATGGATCAAGACGCCGGCCGTGAAAGCCTACAATTATATATAAGCTTCCTTTACAATATTTTATATTTATATATTTATGTAAAACATGATTGTGGATACATTACTTACTTGCTAGTTTCCCATGTTCCAACGTTGCCACCATTCGAAAATAATTTCTAACTATATTTAGTGTTAGTGTACGTAAAATTAGTTTATAGTTTATTAAATAGTACGCATGTAAATTGTTTTGTTAGGTTAGGAAATGGAAAGTTGGTTTACGTCCATTTTTTTAAGCATTTGGGAATAAATACTATGCATGTAAATTGTTTTCTTTAGTTAGGAAATGGCAAGTTATATTATTTTTAGTCTGGACATCTTACCTCAATGGGAAAGCTGACGATAAAACAGAATTGTTTTGAAACATGTCCAAGAACAAATCAACATTAATATTGAGGTAAGATGTCCAGACTAAAAATAATATAATTAAAATAACCTCAAAATATAACTTCCTAAAATTAAATATTAATGGCAAGTTAGTTTACGTCAATTTTTTTTTTTTTGCATTTGGGAATCTATTCCCAAAGTTGGTAACGCTGACTGCAGAGCCATCTACTGGAAGCTATATTAACCATTACAGCATGCGCACTGCGATTCCGTGGAACTTACAAGAATTTATGTCCGGCATATACCCTACTTTTTCCTTTTTTTTTTCCATATACATTTGTAATAAATAGCCATAATATCAGTAGATTGTGAAATGTTCTTTAATATATGGATTTTGTGCAGTTTTCTTTCATTGAGCGATTTTTGTTATAATTCCAGACTGA
Source organism: Diploptera punctata (assembly GCA_030220185.1). NCBI lineage: Eukaryota > Metazoa > Arthropoda > Insecta > Blattodea > Blaberidae > Diploptera > Diploptera punctata. The sequence continues at coordinate 835,758 of JASPKZ010007278.1, read as the reverse complement.
GGAATGGACGAGTGAACAAAGAAAACAGCATCGGTATCAAGACTCTAGTGGAAATGAAGATAAATTGGAAAAATATATAAGACATAGGTATGTTGTCAGTTTTTTATGTGTGTTTTTTAGAAATGTCGACAATTGTGTGGAACTGCCACATGTGGAAGTTGCTACGGGCCACAAACTGTGATGATTCTAATTGTTTATCTTTGTTTACCTCTCGTGTAACCACTAAGTGGAAAAATAAATTCAGGGTTAGGGTGAATTGTTTTGGTTAAATTGTGATGATCTATGAATTTTGAAATAAGCCATTAGTTACTACCATATTGATAGTTGTCGCTTTTTTTCATCATGTTTATTTAAGTTTCTATTAGTGCAAAAAATTTACTCGCATTTCACCTAGATGGCAAATTTTTGTAAAAACTGCACTTAAACTGTGTGAAATATTGGAAAAACTGCACTTAAACTAGCGTTAAATATTTTCAAAGTCCTATAGAACAACAGATACAGTTAAGTCTCGTAGACTGCGATGGCAGGACATGTTGCACATATGGGGAATGAAAGACTTGCATGGAAGCTTCTTGTAGGAAAGCCAGAGGGAAAACGCCCAGTTGGTAGACCAAGAATGAGGTGAGAGAATAACATTAACTATGATTTGAGGGAAGTAGATTATACAGGGTATGATTGGAAAGCATTAGCTCAGGATAGGGATGAATGGAGAGCTTAAGTCCGTGCAGCCATGAACCTATGGGTTCAATAGTGCCAGCGAGTAAGTAAGAGTAAGTATAGAACAACAGTGTGCATGCGCCAGAGTTTATAGAGCCAGTGATAACCCACAATTGAACCACATATCAATTATCATCCTCGATTACTATCCGTCGATATGAAATTTAAATGACAAATATTTGCAATAAATCCCTAAATTTATGTTAAAAAATATATTAATAATATTACCAAATGTTTATTAAAAATGGGTGTACACTTACTTATCACTCCCTAACGCTGATCCAACCAGCGATAACTCAAAACAGCGATAGAAAAATCATAGACTAAGTAATATACTCTGTGGAGAAAATAGCAGTTAGCATCACAATATTGTTTAACAGTGTCATAATATTGTGATTTGCATATTTAAATAAATGTTTCAAAATTGTCTAATAATGTTATGAAAATTGTTTGAAAAAATTTAAAACATTAAATAATGTTAGGAAACACAGAAGAAGAGCTATAGTTTACAACAATATAACTGAAAATCAAGCGCTAGTAGAAGTGCAGTTAAGCCTCGGTATAGAATTAATCTGGGAAAAGCTAGGAATAATAGACCTATCAACGATAGAGTCTGTGAAAGCCCGGTTCCTGAAGTCAGCACTAGGATTATCCAAACACACCTGATCAGGACTCTTCTACGTACTTGTCAGAGAGACTTTCCTAATAGATCATCTCAGGACCAAATTTTAACCTACCATTTATGAAGAACTGGGGAAAGCCAATGGATATGAGAGGACAGAAAACAAGGGAGATCTGACCTGAATTTTATTCAACAGAAGCAATTGTAAATAGAACATGGATGGAAACCAACCAAGATCTACGCCATCCTGTAAATTCCTAGAAATGCATGGATACCGCCACAAAGTATGTAAAGTGAAGACCTACCACGACCCTAATGCAAAATGCATATGTGAACTTCGTGTGAACTATCTTGTATCGTTACCGCATTACAACATGTAAAAAACTACCCAAATCAATAATTGAGACCTGCACAGATTAATGACACTGTGAAAAAGAAGTGTAGGAAGACACCAATTCTAGTTAGTGCATGCACATTTTTTCATTTATTTATATACCACACTTTCGAGAAACTTGGATACGTCTCAGGAGGAATCTGTAGTTGATTGGTATGCAGATCATGTAACAAAATTGTTTGTATTACAAAACTTCTTCTTCTTAAACTTAATTTGTAGGATTTTCATCCTGTTTATTTCCAAAATCACTCCTCGGAGGAAGACATATTGGATGTGCATTCACTGTCTATCCATCTCTTGGCTGGTCTCCCTCTTGTTCTTCTCCCATACATTGGTCTATCTTCTTTAGCTCTTTTTGCAAGCCGGTTTTCTTCCATTCTTTCTATATGACCCTTCCAATATTTTTGTCTATCTGTAATAAATTTGGTTATGTCTTGAATATGGCATTTGTCCCTAATTTGTGTGTTGTGTATTTTATCAAATAATGTTTTGCTCAGAACAGTTCTTAAGATTTTCATTTCGCATTTGCTTATTATTTGTTTAGTTTTTGTTGTTTCAGCCCTAGTTTCTGCGCCATTTACTATAACTGGTCGAACTATCGTTTTGTATATGTGGGTTTTGTTTTTTTTACACATGTTTGTTGCGTCAGATTAAATCTTTCATACACCCTCATATTTGTGCTGCTTTATCAGCTTGTTTCTTTACTACTTTTATTAAATTTTTAGTGTTTGTTATTAATACACCTAAATAATTAAATTCTGACACTTGTTCTATAATTTTGCTTTCCACTTCTAAATCTTACTGGTTCTTTTGATATTGTTAAGCATTTTGTCTTATTCGTGTTAATTTCCATATTGTATTTTCTGGCATTTATATTAAATTAATGTAAAGATCTTTGTAAATTATCTTCAGATTCTGAAAGGAGAACGACGACATCTGCTTAACATATTAAGTGAAATCTAGTGTTTCCTATTTTATAACCCAAACGTGGTGGTATTTAATATTTTTGTGAATACTTTTAGAGAACTATTAAGTAATGTAATTCCATGATAATTTTCTGGTTTAGTTTTATCACCCTTTTTAAATATTGGGATAGTTATACTCGATTTCCATTCTAGTGGGGTGGTACCGCTTATTATGATATTTTGGAACAACTTCTGTAGTTCATTTATCAGTTGTATTCCTCCATATTTCAACATGTTATTTGTTATCGTATCAGGACCTGCAGCCTTTCGATTTTTCAATCTCCGTACTGTGTCAGTTGCTTCATCTATTGTTATTTTAATTAATTCATCTTGATTTTGATATTCATAAACATCCTGATTATTTTCTTCTTGTTTATATAGTTCCTGGAAATAATTATTCCATTCTTGCATTGTCAATTTGTTTGTATACTATCCCTAATTTCCATTTATTACAAAACATAAAATGAAAACAGTATGAGGAAGCTGAATAAAGCTTGAAATGTACTTAAAAGTTAGAAAGTTTTCCTGGAAACTTTCCGTTTGTGGGTGGATGGTGAAACTTCTTGTAGGAGTGTCCATTAATAATTTTTACCTATTTCAAGTGGCTATCTCTCCCTTCCCTCTTTACTCCCACCACTAGGCAATAATATTTGTAAAATAACAGAATGTGATAAGCGCCGTGACAACATAAATAATGCAGTAGAGCACAGATAAAATTGCATTCCCAGAAGAAAGTTTGGGTGATGGAGAACAATGGTTTTCACCTTTGTCATCAGGGTGCTGAACTACATAACAATCACATTTTGTTCTGTGGCAAATTTCATTTTTGTATTGATTGTATTATATTTTAATGGAATATTTAACTGTAACAATTTAAATATCTTGGATATTATCTCTCTATCTGGGATGAAAAGGATATCCCTTAAAATTACTAGTTATAATAAAAGTTTAGGAATTATTAATCAAGTTATGAAACCATCCCTTGTACAAAAAAAAACACCAGATTAAGTTTATATAACACTTTGGATAGACCAGAGTTGACCTATGGTAGTGAAGCATGGACACTAAAAACACAACATGAAAGCAGAATAACGGCTTGTGAAATGAGATTCATGTGCAGAACAGCAGGTTACACTAGATGAGATCGGAAAAGGAACACCGATATTTTAAAAGAATTGAAAACTACGCCCAAATTTTGGAATATATTAAACAGTACCAACTAAATTGGAAACACCATCTTGAAAGAATGAGTTGAAAACGGATCCCCAAAGCTGTTTATAATTATATACGAAGAGGACGAAGATCTCTGGGCCGTCCTATGAAACGTTGGAGGGAAAATTTTCTATAGGATCGTAACAGGACTTGGCCTAATACTTGGAAGGAAGAAGAAGAAGAAGACATTAAAGGGAAAGACAGGAATTTAATAAAATTTAAAAAAAAAAGCAGAACAAGAGAATCTTGAAAATTATCTTATTTTCACACTTTCTTATTCCTTTCTTGTCGGCTGCAGTGGACTAGTGGTTATGCTCCTTGCCTCTGGCCCCGAGGGTCGCGGGTTCAAACCCGGCCGGGGTCGATAGATTTTTTAGGATGGAAAATCCAAGGAGCATGTCCTCCGTGAGGGACTAAGCCATGGGTCTGAAGATTTTCAGGCTCGTAAAAAATCCTTAAGCCTGAATGAAAAGGCCTCTAAGCAAAATTTACCGAATTTTCCCGTCCTATTACTACCTTGGTTTCCTAGATGTCAGTATGAGATGGAACACTGACCACGGACCACTCAAAATATCTATACGAAAACAAGTGTAACTAAATTAGTATGGTTCAATTTCTTCCCTGTAGGGGGAGAGCGCCTAAATTTCTGTAAAGGGAAAACATAGGCTTACAATACAATACAATATTGCTTTCTTGTGTTGAAAGCATTTTCTTCATGTGGAATTTCACCAGAAGATAATTAAATGCCACTTGAATGTGTTAATCATTTTCTACTAATAGCTTCTGTACCAAGCACTTTGTGTTTCTTCATTAGTGAATTTATCTACAACTCTGATAGTATTAAGTGATAAATTGTATCTTGTTTATTGAAATGCAATTCTCCTTGTGAACGTGTTAGATGAATGAAATCAGATAACTTGAGTACACCTTATTCTCTTATCAGATGCACAAAGTTGTTGAACTCTGTTGTAGTAAATAAATGACACTATCTGTTTATCTTACACAATTGGATCTGACATTATCTATTATTGCCCTTTGTTTCATGTTTACAGATATTGAAATGTCAAATACCTGGATTTTCTTCTTTCTTCTCTTCTTCCTTCCAAGTATTAGGCCAAGGCCTGTTACGATCCTATAGAAAATTTTCCCTCCAGCGTTTCATAGGACGGCCCAGTGATCTTCGTCCTCTTGGTATATAATTATAAACAGCTTTGGGGATCTGATTTGAACTCATTCTTTCAAGATGGTGTTTCCAATTTAGTTGGTACTGTTTAATATATTCCAAAATTGGCGTAGTCTTCAATTCTTTTAAGATATCGATGTTCCTTTTCCGATCCCATCAGGTGTAACCCGCTGTTCTGCGCATGAATCTCATTTCACAAGCTGTTATTCTGCTTTCATGTTGTCTTTTTAGTGTCCATGCTTCACTACCATAGGTCAACACTGGTCTAGCCAAAGTGTTATATAAACGTAATCTGGTGTTTTTTTGTACAAGGGATATCTAGATTTTTTATGTTTTTATTATTCACTAGCTAATATCCAGCGTGTGCTGCTACGCCTAAATAAATGAAAATTAATGTTATATTTAAAATTAATATTGGGCAGTAAACATTATGAGGTTATATCATTAATAGTGAGTGGAGAACATATTTTTAACGACTCACCTCATATAATTTCAAATTTCTTTGATACCGGCGGTTTCAGACAATATCTTGTCCCCCTTCAGTCATGGCTTCCACTGATGAAATTCCCAATATAAAAATATGTTCACTCACTATTAATGATATAACCTCATAATGTTTACTTCCCAATATTAATTTAAATTGTTTCATTTGTTCATCACTGCAACCAGATCATATATATTGCCAAATAGAATCACAATATTGTAAGAATGCACCCTAGTGGAGAAAAAATGAAACACATCATTACAGGTTATTAATTAATTTCTGATGACCTATGATGTAAATATGTCAACTATATTTTTCTGGAATGTTAATTCTTGGGAAATAATACGTTTAAGAAAGTGCAAACAGTGGTTTCTTTTTCTTTTATGGTATAATCAATTGCTATTGAGAGCAATAGCAGATACCAAAGGACCGATAAAAAGAAAAACGCAGATATAAGAACAGAGCTTAATATATTTAATCTCTGTGAAAGAATAAAATATTATCAAAATGCTTATCTTCAGCACGTATTACGAATGAATGAACAGCGCATACCAAGAAGAATGTGTAATTATAAACCAAAAGGGAGAAGAATGTTGGGAAAACCATTGAAGAGATGGAAGGACCAATTCGACCTATAATGAGATCGGAACAGGCCATTGGGCTTACCTTGTTGTTGATGATGATGATCAATTGCTACAAATGTTTTTTTTATTATATCTCACAAGCAGAATCTGGTTACATTTGTGCACTATATTTACAATCTGGGAGCTACTTGATAAAATGAAAGTGATAAAATTGAGGTGAAAAAGACTGATTGGTTGTAAATCAAAATTCATTGAAATGTGGTTGGTCATTGACTGCCATTTGGGGCATGAGTTAAATACTCATTTAAAAAAGTCTTATTGTTTGATGTAGTGAATGATTCTTTTATGCATAATTTAAAAATCTTAACAAAGCTAATTGGAAGGAATTAACATAAACTCTAACCTTGGTGGCAAGCCGGTATCACTTATATTATAGCGTACATTCATTAGTATAATTAAGTATGGTTAGCAAAATGAGCTACTTTCTAGAAATTTTTTTCTCCAATATTGAGTGGAGAACATATTTTTAATAACTCACCTCATATAATTTCAAATTTATTTGATTTAAGACCATTGATTTCAAATGAATTTTTCATTCATCTTCAGTTAATTTTCATGAAAATAAACTGAAGATGAATGAAAAATTGATTCGAAACCAATGGTCTTAAATCAAATAAATTTGAAATTTTCATGAAAATAAACTGAAGATGAATGAAAAATTGATTCGAAACCATTGGTCTTAAATCAAATAAATTTGAAACTTTCATGAAAATAAACTGAAGATGAATGAAAAATTGATTCGAAACCAATGGTCTTAAATCAAATAAATTTGAAATTTTCATGAAAATAAACTGAAGATGAATGAAAAATTGATTCGAAACTAATGGTCTTAAATCAATTAAATTTGAAATTTTCATGAAAATAAACTGAAGATGAATGAAAAATTGATTCGAAACTAATGGTCTTAAATCAAATAAATTTGAAATTTTCATGAAAATAAACTGAAGATGAATGAAAAATTCATTCGAAACCAATGGTCTTAAATCAAATAAATTTGAAATTTTCATGAAAATAAACTGAAGATGAATGAAAAATTCATTCGAAACCAATGGTCTTAAATCAATTAAATTTGAAATTTTCATGAAAATAAACTGAAGATGAATGAAAAATTGATTCGAAACTAATGGTCTTAAATCAAATAAATTTGAAATTTTCATGAAAATAAACTGAAGATGAATGAAAAATTCATTCGAAACCAATGGTCTTAAATCAAATAAATTTGAAATTTTCATGAAAATAAACTGAAGATGAATGAAAAATTCATTCGAAACCAATGGTCTTAAATCAAATAAATTTGAAATTTTCATGAATATAAACTGAAGATGAATGAAAAATTGATTCGAAACTAATGGTCTTAAATCAAATAAATTTGAAATTTTCATGAAAATAAACTGAAGATGAATTAAAAATTCATTCGAAACCAATGGTCTTAAATCAAATAAATTTGAAATTTTCATGAAAATAAACTGAAGATGAATGAAAAATTGATTCGAAACCAATGGTCTTAAATCAAATAAATTTGAAATTTTCATGAAAATAAACTGAAGATGGATGAAAATTTCATTCGAAACCAATGGTCTTAAATCAAATAAATTTGAAATTTTCATGAAAATAAACTGAAGATGAATGAAAAATTGATTCGAAACTAATGGTCTTAAATCAAATAAATTTGAAATTTTCATGAAAATAAACTGAAGATGAATGAAAAATTCATTCGAAACCAATGGTCTTAAATCAAATAAATTTGAAATTTTCATGAAAATAAACTGAAGATGAATGAAAAATCCATTTGAAACCAATGGTCTTAAATCAAATAAATTTGAAATTTTCATGAAAATAAACTGAAGATGAATGAAAAATTCATTCGAAACCAATGGTCTTAAATCAAATAAATTTGAAATTGTGTGAGGTGAGTTATTAAAAATATGTTCTCCACTCAATATTAATGATATAACCTCATAAAGTTTACTTTCCAACATTAATTTTAATACAATTTTTTTCTCCCTTGATTTTTAAACAGTATGATTTATTTCATCCGTACATAATATTCATCATCATCCTGCCAGGTATTAGTCCTAGAAGAACTGTTACGGCCTGAGAAAGCGGTTTTCATGCCATCTTTTCATAGGTCGACCAAGTGACTGTTTCCCATTTGGACAGCAGTTCATTATTGCCTTGGGGATCCTGGATCTAGCCATTCTTGAGACATGTTCCTTCCAGTTTAGCTGATATCTGGAGATGTAGTCCAGTATTGGTGACACATTAAGTTCTTAAAGGATTTCTACATTTTTCTTTCGATCCCATTCGGTGTAGCCAGCTTTTCTGCGCATAAATTTCATCTCACAAGCTGTTAGTCTTTCATCTTTCGTCCTTATAGTCCACGCTTCACTCCCATAACATAGGACTGGTCGAGCCATTATTTGATAAAGATGAGTACGAGTTGATTTCTGCACTAATGAAGGTTTTAAAACTCTTATGATTCCCATTGATTTGTTGAATTTCACAATTTTCTCTGGTAAATCCAAATTTTCAACAAAAGAGAGTTTATATCCCAATTAACTAAACTCATTAACTCTCTCTAAAATTGTGTTATTTAAACAAATTTTGCTTGGTATTGGGGATTATTGGTAGATATTTCCATTGAATATTTCTGGGCTATCAAATTTAAATTATGTACTGACCATTGTAAATCATCTTCAGATGTTGCTAGTAAAACAAGATTATCTGCAAACATTATTATATCTAATTTTAAATTTCTATTGATAGTGATGCTTCCATGTTTTGTTTCTCTAAAGTATTTTACAATGGCATTCATATATATTATTTAATTAAGGTAGAATATGTTTATCACTCACCTCATATTGTTCTTCTTATTTGATTATAAACTATGTTCCGAAACTAGTTTATAATCAAATAAGAAGAACAATATGAGGTGAGTGATAAACATATTCTACCTTAATGAATATACCTCATAGTGAGAATTCCTAAAATAAGTATTCATATATATGTTAAAAAGTAGAGGGGAGAGGCCACAACCTTGTCTGACTCCTGAGTTTATTTCTTTCCACTGAGTTATTTTTCTTTTATTTTTATTGCAATGAGGGTTGACTTATAAATGTTATCCGTACATAATATTACATAATGGAATTATATATGAATGTAATATTGAAATTAGTTATCCCTTTTTTTGTATTAACTATTGCATGGGAAGAGCTTGCCTGGATAAATTAATTTCAAAATGATCTATATATAAATAGGCAAAGACAAAACAGTTAAATATCCTTTTGTCCTCTGTTTATTATCCTGTTTTATCATATTTTGCTATTTTGCTTTAGTATTATCAATAAAAAAATTTGAAACAGTTCTGCTGTTTTTAACTGCAAGGCAGTGTTTATGGAATATCTACATGGTGCAAGAATTAAATTTCTTCCAGAGAAGCATGTGATGTATATAGGCCATATTCAAAAAAATCATCTGCTATGGTATCTTTACCTTGTCGTGGTGGAGTGGCTTGTGTGCTTAAATGATCCTGAGAGCTATGCCGGCGGTAGCATTGCTGCCGATAGGGTTACCCATGCCGGATTTGTCGAAGGTGATAAGCCAGACGAAAAAAGTACCTTGGTCGAAAGAGTGACGATCTTTCACCGTAAAAATAGAACCGTCAAGAAATGCGGACATGGATTCAACTGGGGTAAAATTTTCCGGAGGTCAAATATACCCCATTCGGTTCTCCGGGCGGGGATTACTTTAGGGAACCCATGCCAAAGGATCAAACACAGGGACATGTTCCTAGGAACATGGAATGTTAGGACTTTATACAATAGCGGGGCACTAGAGATATTAACGCGCGAACTAGATAAATCGCCCTTGGATATAGTCCCTTTACAGGAAGTTAGGTGGCCAGGAGAAGGTAGTCTGGAATCAGGAAGCTTTGCATTATACTACTGGGGTGCAGAAAGATCTACATTTCGAACGGGTTTTTTAGTCAGAAGGATGATCCTATCTGCTATCCGAGATAATAAGTTTGTTAGTGATAGGATATCATACATAATTCTAAAGGTTAAACAACATGATTTTATAATTGTAAATGTACATACCCACACAGAAGATAAAGAAGACAAGATCAAGGATGAGTTCTATGAAGAATTAATGCTTATTTGATAGCCTTTCACGATATCATATGAAAATTATCTTAGGAGATTTTAATGCAAAAGTGGGGCGGGAAGATATATTCAAACCAACAATAGGCAAATTCAGTCTTCATGAAGATAGTAACGACAACAGGGTTAGATTAGTCACATTAGCCACATCAAAGAATCTCATTGTTAAGAGCACAACATTTCAGCATAAGGATATTCATAAATACACCTGGACGTCCCCAGATGGAGAAACCCGGAACCAGACAGATCATGTATTAGTGGATAAACGTTGGCACAGTAGCATAATCGATGTTAAATCAGTTAGAGGGACAGACTGCAATTCGTATCATCATCTGGTCAGAGTGAAAATCAGACAACGGCTATCGCTTATGAGAGGAACAAATGCTAAAGATGATTCTGTAAAATTTGAATTAAAAAACTTGAAAAATGATCAAATGCGGCAAGAATACCAAATCAAAATTGCTAATAGATTTGAAGTACTGGAATTTTCCGATGACAATGTGGCAAACGAAGAAGAAACTGATATAAATAAAGAATGGGAGGCTATAAGAGATACTATTAAATTGTCAGCATCAGAAAGCGTTGGTTGTTTAAAAAAGAGGCAAAACAAGAAATGGTTTGATGAGGAATGTGCCGACATTGTAAAGAAAAGAAAGCAAGCAAAAATGAAATGGTTACACGAGCCAAATGAGGCAAATTTAGAGCAATTGGGTAGTGTTAGACGGGAAACCACCAAGTCACTAAAGAGTAAAAAGAGGGAATATTTGAGAGAGAAGATTAATGATCTTGAAATGAATGCAAAAAATAGGAACATTAGAGAATTATATCAGGGAATTAGCATAGAGAAGAAAGGGTTTCAGGCCAGAACAAACATAATTCGGAATGAAAATGGGAATATGATTGCAGATTCCAGGACTATATATTAAATAGATGGAAAAGTTACTTTAATCAGCTATTAAATGTACATACAGAACAGGACATTGAGGAGGATAATTTACAGACAGCACAAATGCTAGTCGCAGAGCCAAGTGCATTAGAGGTTGAAATGGCGATTGAAAAATTGAAGGTGTATAAAATATCAGGTTCAGATGAGATCCCAGCAGAACTGATAAAATCAGGGGGAGAAAAATTGATGGACGCTGGTTGCTTAGTATGATTTGGGAAAAAGAAGCTCTTCCAGATGAATGGAAGGAATCAATTATCGTACAAATTTATAAGAAAGGAGATAAAACTGATTGCAACAACTACAGGGGCATCTCATTACTTTCAACTTCGTACAAAATTCTAACAAATATATTAGTAAGCAGACTTACTCCCTATATTGATGACATTGTAGGAGATCATCAATGTGCTTTTAGAAGAAATAGGTCTAAAACAGATCAGATTTTTAGTATAAGACAGATTTTAGAAAAGAAATGGGAATACAATGGTACTGTACATCAACTGTATGTAGACTTCAAAAAAGCATATGATTCAATTAAGAGGGAGAAGTTATATAGTATCCTGCTGGAGTTCGGAATTCCTAAAAAGTTAGTTAGACTTATACGAATGTGTCTAAATGGCACAAAGAGTAGGGTGCGTGTAGGCAAACAGTTTTCGAACACTTTTGAAATCCAGAATAGGTTCAAGCAAGGAGATGCACTATCTCCTCTACTATTTAATTTTGTACTAGATCGTGCCATTAAATCTTTAGAGAATGAGGATGGCTTACAACTCAATGGTATTAATAAGCTGTTAGTTTATGCTGATGATGTAGTATTGTTGGCCGATAGCGAGGAGATACTAAAGGACAACACGCACACACTATTGAGTAAAACTAGGAAATTAGGACTGGAAGTAAATATCAGTAAAACTAAATATATGGTCACACGTCGAAATACATTATATAATGGAAATGGACAGCTAATGACAAATGAGGGAAATTTTGAGGAATTGGCTGAATTCAAATACCTAGGAACAATAATCACAAATAGGAATGAGATGCACAAAGAAATTAAACATAGGCTCAATTCTGGAAATGCATGCTATTATGCATTGCAGAGACTTTTGATGTCCCAACTCCTTTCAAAAAACGTTAAGCTGAAAATATATAAAACTATTATTCTACCAGTTATATTATATGGGTGCGAAACATGGACTCTTACTTTAAGGGAGGAAAGGAGATTACGAGTATTTGAGAATAAAGTTCTTAGGAAAATTTTTGGACCAAAGAGAGATGAACAGACAGGTGAATGGAGAAGACTACATAACAATGAACTACATGGTCTTTATAGGAGGCCAGATATAATAAGAACAGTTAAGTCCCGTAGACTGCGATGGGCAGGACATGTTGCGCGTATGGGGAATGAAAGACGTGCTTGGAAACTTCTTGTAGGAAAGCCAGAAGGAAAACGCCCAGTTGGTAGACCAAGAATGAGGTGGGAGAACAACATTAACTATGATTTGAGGGAGGTGGATTATACAGGAAATGATTGGAAGGCATTGGCTCAGGATAGGGATGTATGGAGAGCTTATGTCCGTGCGGCCATGAACCTACGGGTTCGATAGTGCCAGTGAGTAAGTAAGTAAGTAAGTTTTTACAGCAAGGCATTAAAATCCAGCGCAAAAAACCCCATTTAGACTATAGGGAAGTAATACGTGTACATGTGTTAATCACAGAAATAGACCTCCTGCCAGTGTAGTGGTGACATGTCAGGATGTCTGGTCTACTAGCCGTTATACCTGGTTTTCTCAACATGGAGCCGCTACTTATTGTAGCTACCAAAATTACTCACGATGCTGGGTGCTAATTTAGAAAACCAGGTTTTAATCATATTTTAGGGTTAATAAATTCTATCTTCAAGACTGAAAGTGTATAAAACACTGGCTCTTCCAACTCTTTTGTATGGTAGCGAAGTATGGACGTTGAAACAGAAGGATATACAGAGACTTAGATCTGCTGAAATGAGATATCTTCGGAGGACTGCAGGATACACACTACTAGATCACAAAAAAAATGAAGACATCTTAGAAGAATTATACATGGAATCTTTAGAAAACAAAATTTCTGATTATAAGTCAAGATGGATGCAACATGTTCATCGAATGGAAGATCACAGAATACCCAAACTAATGTTAAGGTATCAACCTGCAGGAAGAAGAAGACCAGGGCGTCCACTCAAAAGACTTCTGGATGGTGTTTCTCTTGAGGCCGAGCAAGTCAACAAATGGCCTAAATTCGTGAATGTACTATGATGATGATGAGGTTTTAATCATATTACTCATAAACATGCAATAATCAACAGTTTAGTATACAGATTAACCAACATCCCCTTAAGTGAAGAAAATTTTAAGAAGGAATTCAATCACATTTTAAACATTGCTATGTCAAATGGGTCCCGTGCCGTAGCCGAGTGTTTAAGGCAGGAAGCCTTGGCGCAGAGCTACGGGACTTGCGCTGGTTCGAGTCTCCATGGGGGAAGAAATTTTCTCATGGTATTTTGGCCAGTATGGGACCGGTGCCCACCCAGCATCGTGATGCATTTGGGTAGCTACAATAAGTAGCGGCTCCAGGTTGAGAAAACCAGCTATAACGTCTGGGGGACTCGACATGCTGACCCCATGTCTCCCCTACACTGGCTGATTATCATCTACCTCTGTGATTGACACATGTGGATGTGAGGCCAGCAGCCGGCTGGTAGGATAAGGGCCTTGTGGGCCTGTCGCGCCAGGAGTTTTTTTTATGTCAAATGGTTTTGTAAAGGAGGTAATAATAAATTAGTTAAAGAGATTCCAACAACAAAAAAGACTTAAAGAATACACCACCTTACAACCTGATTCAAAAGAAAATAAACATTTCAAGAAAATTACTTACCATCCTGAAACACACAGAAAATTAAAAAAAAAAATTAACAAATTTGATATTACATTAGCACCGATTGACAAATTTAGCCTGGATAATCTACTAGTAGCCAATAAGAAAGTTAATGTCCCAGATAGTAAAAAATCTGGAATTTACGAAATCAGTTGCAATGACTGCAATAAAGTATATATAGGAAAAAACTAAAAGGAATTTAGAAATTCGTACAAAAGAACACCTCACAAATATTAAAAATGGTGAAATTGAAAAATCGGCAATTGAGCTCATAGTTTGCTAGAAAATCATAAAATCGGAAAAGACACCAAAATTTGAAACATTTGGAGAAACCTCTAGAATTAACAATTTGGGAAAAGATATACATTTAGAAGAATAAATATAAAGCAATGAATTTCGATATCTCCAACGAGAATAATTTAATCTCCAAGTTCATAAAATCTACACCAGATGGCAGTTCAGAAGATGATAATAATAATAATGATAATAATTTATTTTAGCTGGCAGAGTTAAGGCCATAAGGCTTTCTCTTCCACTCAACCAGCGAATAGTAAAATTATACAAAAATTACGTACATATTACAATTTTAAGATATTATTAAAATACAGACTAAACAAAATACTATGATGATGTAATCTAATACTAGCTAATACTAATAAAAACATAGAATATAATAAAATTAAGATGATATAAAATAAAGTAAGTAGCTTCCTAGATGATTATTAATGGAATGCTCTATATAGTTATTATGCAGTTAATGTTTTCATTGTGTCGAACTTAAGGTATCAGTTAATTTGGATTTAAATAATGATAGCAATTGACAGTCCCTGACATGACTGGGAAGTGAGTTCCATGCTCTAGCCATAGATATTGTGTAAGATTCAGAGTATAGACAGGTCCTGTGTTGATGTTAATGACGAAATTTCAACAGTTGGAATTTGACTGAAGATGGAAGTAATACTATACTTCTGAAACTGGTATCGTGAAGACATGCAACTTTGTGAAGTGAGACGTTAAAAAATTTTCTCCAACTCATTTATTAATATAAATACCTCGTAGCGTTTCCTCCCACTGTAAATTTAATTAAATTTTTAATGTTTGTATGTTGACAGGTTACAAAGATCAAATAAAGAAAGTGGAAGTAGCAGAGAAAGAACAGCTGCTTTTGGTCTGATACTTCAGCCCACTGCCACAACGCCATCATCATCCATAGCTCCGACCACACCGAGTGGAGGAGACACACAACACAATGCGGTTATGTTGCCCAGCACCGGCACAAACACCACTTCGTCTACTTCAGCCACTGCCACAGGTAACATTTCTTCTTCCTCTTTTCACTTCTGCCATTAATGAGTTAGAGCTTCCTCTTATCCATTTCCTCCATTCTACTTTTTTTTTTCCTGATGTACCATACTTATCAATCTGCTGTTTGATTTTCCCATTTTAAAATTGAGTAGTTACCCCAAAAACATATCTAAGCCATAAACTACAAACTGGAAACAGAAATATAAAAATACTGTTAGAAAATCCATCCATAATTCTGGAACTACCATGAAAATCTGCAGTTGCTATACTGAGGCTTGCTACAGGACATGACTGCTTAGGAAAACATCTTCATAGAATTGGTGTATTAATGTCTCTTGGGTGTGTATTGTGTTCTCAAGGTGTGGAAATGGACAGAGAATTGTTTAGTTGTTTCTTCACTCACCTCATATTTCTTAACTCCCATGCAGACTCGAGTTTCTTCACTTCATTTGTGACATTCTCAATGCTGTATTACGTACACAAGTGTTGTGAATGCAATATAGCATTGAGAATGTCACAAATAAAGTGAAGAAACTCGAGTTTGCGTGGGAGTTAAGAAGTATGAGGTGAGTGAAGAAACAACTAAACAATATTTAAATAACAATTTTATTATTAATTTAACACTTCTCATTGAAGGATAAATTATATTTGAAGAGAAAAATTTCTGCCTAGACCGGGACTCGAACCCGGGACCCTTGGCTTTCACGGGCCAAGTGCTCTACCAACTGAGCTACTGAGGCGAGTTACGATCTAGGTGCAAATTTTTCTCTTATGTACGTTGTAATTCCCTCGCGCCAAATGCTTGAAACCATAGCTTCTATCTTTGCAAATGGCGGCTTCTTAGTTAAAAAGACATTTATTAGGAATTTAACACTACTTTATAAAGCCAGTAGGGCTTCTATTGACGATTTTATTATTAATTTAACATTTAAATGTCTTCTTAACTAAGAAGACGCCATTTGCAAAGATAGAAGCTATAGTTTCAAGCATTTGGCGCGAGGGAATTACAACGTACATAAGAGAAAAATTTGCATCTAGATCGTAACTCGCCTCGGTAGCTCAGTTGGTAGAGGACTTGACCCGGAAAGCCAAGGGTCCCGGGTTCGAGTCCCGGTCTAGGCGGAAATTTTTCTCTTCAAATATAATATTTAAATAAACCTATAGTGTTATTTCCTACCTACATAACTTAACATTTAACAAACTGTGTAGCTCTTCAAAATTATCAAGATGTGACATCCAAGTATTGGGAAGCAAGAAGGAGAATAACTTTGTTGTTAACTCAGCATTAGCTACATATATACGAGGGTGAATCATATATAAACCGGAATTATTGTTTACAATTTTATTGAATTAACAAAAAAATACAAAACCACCACCTCATTTTTCTACATAGTCTCTTGCATTTTCAACACACTTTTGCCATCGAGTTGGCAACTTTTTGATGCCGTCCTTGAAGAATGAGGGATGACGTGTAGTCAGCCAGTTGCGCACGAACTCCTCTACCGCTGCATTGTCACCAAACCGCCTTCCTCCCAGGTCTTCTTTCAGTGGCCCAAACAAATGGTAGTCACAGGGTGACAAATCTGGACTGTAAGGAGGGTGTTCCAGAGGCGTCCAATGCATTTTCATCAATTTTTTTTTGTTCCTGGCTGAGGAGCCGAGGAACCCACCTGGCAGACAATTTTCGGAATTTGAGTTCATCACTGATGATGGCTTGAACACTTCCGAAGCTTATTCCAACGTGTGAAGCAATTTCAGAAATTGTTATGCACCGATCCTCCTCAATAAGGTTCCGTACAGCACGAATGTTGTCTGCAGTGATGCTTGTTCGTTGCCGTCTTTGGTGGGGCTCATTTTCCACTGAATCCCGACCCGCTAAATTTTTTTTGCACCATTCATACACCTGCGTCTTCGAAAGGGTTGCTTCCCCGAACTGCGCATGGAGCCTTCTCAAAATTTTAAAAGGTTTAGTGCCTTCTTTTGCCAAAAACTTAATAATAATGCGTAGCACAACAGACATGTGTATCTCTTGTTCGCTCATGGTGTATTGAAGTAAGCGGCCGCTCTTTGGAGTGCGACACATCAAGATCCCTACTCCAGACAACCCCACCAACTTTCCCTCCAAACTGCAACCTTTGCAGTTTGCTACCAGAGCCTCCAGATACAAATTCCAGTTTATATTTGATCCACCCTCTTACATATACATACATACAAATTGGAAACTAGAGAAAAAAAAAACTTAAGCCTGAATAAAGGGACCTCTAAGCAAAATTTACTGAGCTAGTAACACCTTAGTTGCCTACTAGAGTCTCATTTGGTTCAATATATCAGTTGCAGGTGACTGTTGAAGGTGATGAAAAACAATTGTATTATGGATAATTTCTGAAATAAAAAAAATATTATTATTACTATTGTTATTGTTATTGCAGGTGCTGGGTCAGCCAGAGCAGTCCCAGTGAACATTCCAGTGAAGCCAATGGTGCCTCGACCTCCCATGAGGAACTCAATAGAAGGGCTCAACCAAGAGATTGAGAGGCTGGTGCTCAAGGCAGGTGGAGCTCAAGACACAGAGAGGGAGGAGGAAAAGGTAAGTATTTAACTTTACAAACTTACTCCATAATTATTTAATTTTCAAGTTCTTTTAGTAATTATATTTGAAGAGAAAAATTTAAGCTTCGAGTCTCGGTCTAGGCGAAAATTTTTCTCTTCAAATATAATTTATCTTTCAGTGAGAAATGTTAAATCAATAATAAAAACATCATTAGAAGCCTTACTAGCTTTATAAAGTAATGTTAAATTCCCAATAAATGTCTTCTTAACTAAGAAGCCACCATTTGCAAAGATAGAAGCAATGGTTTCAAAAGCATTTGGCGATAGGGAATTACAACGTATATAAGAGAAAAATTTGCGTCTAAATCGTAACTCGCCTCGGTAGCTCAGTTGGTAGAGCATTTGGCCCGGAAAGCCAAGGGTCCCGGGTTCGAGTCTCGGTTTAGGCGAAAATTTTTTTCTTCAAATGTAATTTATCTTTCAGTGAGAAGTGTTAAATCAATAATAAAAACATCTTTTAGTAATTTTATAACTGTTACTGCTTCATATTTAACTCCTGGCGCGACAGGCCTAGATGGCCCTTATCCTACCAGCCGGCTGCTGGCCCTTTCACATCCACATGTGTCAATCACAGAGGTAGATGATCATCAGCCAGTGTAGGGGTGGCATGTGGTCAGCATGTCGAGTCCCCAGCCGTTGTAGCTGGTTTTCTCAACCTGGAGCCGCTACTTATTGTAGCCACCCAAATGCCTCACGATGCTGGGTGGGCACCGGTCCCATACTGGCCGAAATACCATGAGAAAATTTCTTTCCCCATGGAGACTCGAACCAGCGCAAGTCCCGTAGCTCTGCGCCAAGGCTTCCTGCCTTAACCACTCGGCTACGGCGCGGGACTAAAAAGTAAAGAGATCCCACAACAGGCCCAGAGGCCCTCGGGGTAGTAGGAGGTTAAGGCTCCCACTTTTTCTAGACAATCGGCACTTTATGTCAGCCGGGTTGTCAACCCTGCATGACGGCCGCCTTTACCCCCAGAACAAGCGTCTGGTACTCATTTCCGTTAGAGGCTGAGTCGACCCCAGGGCCATAGTGCCACCAGAGGGTTTGGGTCAGTTTAAAAATCCTGACCCCAATGGGACTTGAACCCTTGACCCTCCGGCTTGTAGCTCAGTGCCTTAACCACTAAGCTATGGCCTGCCCCTGCTTCATATTTGAAGAGAAAAATTATACGCTCAGACCGGGACTTGAACCCTGGACCGTTGGTTCTCTAGACCAAGTGCTCTACCACCTGAGCTACCTGAGCAAGTACCATTCTAAATGCAAATTTTTCTCTATATACGTTGTAATTCCTGCCCACCAAATGCTATGAAGCCTTTGCTTCTATCTTTGCAAATGGCAGCTCCTTTATTAAGGAAAAAGAAAACCTTTATTTCTAATAAATATAATTGAGGGGTCCTCATCTAGGGGATATGTGGATGGCGACCACAAGGTGCCCAAGCTGTGCAAAACATTTCTTCCACTTACTTGTGTTTTGCACTCTTTTAACTTTACTATCTAACCTCTCTTGGTTAACTCTTGTTTTTTCGACCCCGATGCTATTAGGGCATCCGAGGCCTAGGGAGTACTTCCTTTCTTCCATTTCTTCTTTCCTTTATTTTCTTTTCTTCTCCAGAAAAGCCTGACCAGAGGCTATAAGATGACAGCCCCATCACTGGTCTTGCCTTCCTTTGGCCAGCAACCAATCGAAAGGACTATTATTATGCTTTCAAGTCTTATACGAGAATTTCCCATAAGGGAAAATTTTCTATAGGATCGTAACAGGCCTTGGCCTAATACTTGAAAGGAAGAAGAAGAAGAGTAATGTATAAATTAAACTTAAAAGTAATGTATTCTGTTCTATAGTATTCTGTGTGAGGGCAGGTCTTTCACAGCAATCACCTGCTATGCTTTACAGTTTAACTAGGGAATTGTAGGTGTGTGGCTTCCCATTGCTTTCCACACCGGTGAAATAATGATGATGATAGTCGGATGATTTTTGGGGACCGTTGGGCCCTAAGCTTCCTGACGTTTGTCTTACAGGTGAGGAAGAACCCCGAAAAAACCTCACCCAGGAGCTTGTCCTGACCAGGAGTAAAATCCAGGCTCACTGTATGATAAGGCAGCATGCTACCTCGATGGTGATAGGCAAGTAATGTATAAATTCTGAATAAAAATACTTCAAATAGAAGTCGTCAGATGACTTTTTGGTGGTGATGATTATTGGCCTTCGGGTGAAAGAGAATTGTACAAGTGGAAAGAATTGTCGACATTTGTATCAGAGCCCAGATGGTGTAATTGGTATCATACTGGCGCGTTGAGTCGGAGAACAGTAATGAAGTCCTGGTTCAAGCATTAATTTTTCTTTCTAAAGTAATAATAAATAAAACATTGAAGTTTTGTTGTGTTGTGAAGTTTCAGACGTACCAAGTGACTCCGGAAGGGCATCGTGCACCACTGGCAGATCTACTCAGGTCAACTCGCTCAGTCAACACACAGACTCCGGCTGGTGGAGACTTCACAGGCAGCTCGCAGAGTTCAGGTATGAAGAAGATGATAATAGAGCAGTTGTATATAAAAAATTTGAACCTGAATGAATTTACTTTTTTTAGCAATTAACACTATGAGGTATTAAGATTTAAATTAAAATGTTTTATTATGTTGAGTTGTTTCTTGACTCACCTCATATTTCTTAACTCCCTCGCATATCTAGATTTCGTCACTGTATTTGTGATATTCTCAATGCTGTTCATGTTCACAACTGACGTCCAATGGAAATAAAAATTTTTCAAATTCAAAAGGAGAAATAAAACAGTTTTTAAAATTAAAAGAAAATAAAAATAAAAGAATGGCCGATATAAAGTTCATAAACCAATGTTTGAAATTAGATTTAACTCCCAATTATGTAAGAAAACCATCAAAGACAGAAAAAACAAACAAAAAATTTTGGAAGAAAAATTTAAAAAAAATTATGAGGTTATATCATTAATATTGATTAATCATTAATATATTATTAATATTAGTAACTGAAGAAAAAACGAAATATTCGTTTGAAACCAGTCATATCAAGGAAATTTGAAATTGTATGAGGTGAGTTATTAAAAAATATGTTCTCCACTCAATATTAAATTACTATGGGTTTATAGACTACCGTGTTTAATAAAACATGATATATGAGGTAAGATGTAAAAATGACTCATTAATTTATTATAGACTATCAGTTTGTAACAAACATTTTTATCAAATTTTTCTCTTCAAATATAATTTATCCTTCAGTGAGAAGTGTTAAATTAACTTTTATAAGATTCATGATGTGTTCCGTTGAGGTTTATTCAAAATTAATATAAAATTATAGAATATTCACCTGAAAGGTCCGTCTCCTCAACTTAATTATCATTTAGGACATGTAAGGACTGCAACAAATTTTATATAGGAAGGACAAACAGGAGTTTTAACATCAGATTCAAAGAACATTTTCGAGACTTCATTCACGCAGAAGGTAAATCAAGCTATGCAAAACACGTCATCCATGAAGGACATCGCATGTTAAATATTGAAAACACCCTAACAGTAATGCACAGAGAAAATAATCCTGCGAAGATAAACGTACTCGAAGAGATGGAAATCATGAAAGCAGCTCACAACGACAGCCTGATAAACGAAAACGAACCAAATACATGCAACCCCCCTCTACCAGATCTTCAGTGAAACACCAGTTTTGAATCCTGCCGATGATGGGACAAGTCCCGAAAGCGCTACAGTTAAATGATAATTAAGTTGAGGAGACGGACCTTTCAGGTGAATATTCTATAATTTTATATTAATTTTAAAAGTGTTAAATTAATAATAAAAAACATCAAACATTCACAAACTTCCCTTAATTAGAGTTTTCCATCGTTCTCTATGCTCTGTGTCTTCATCCGTTACATAAAATTTTCTCATTGAATTTTGAATGTTATTAAATGAATTTTGATTTTTTTCTGCCCTTAAATAAATAAATGGTGATGATAAATAATTTTTCTGAAGCATGATGTATGTAAATTGCAAAGTGATTTGCTAATTAACATTATGTATTTTGTAATCAAATGGTAAATTATGATTACAATAATTTAGTAGTGTACTTTAATATAAAATTTATCGGAGAACATATTGTTTAAACAACTCACCTCATAGGATTCATGCTTCCATGAAATCGCGATTTCAAACATAATCATGTTCATCGTCAGTCATAACTCCGACTGATGAAATTCTTCGGCCGTCAACTATTCTATTGTCGCCATCTTCAGTGCTGCCATCTATGGTTGAATTTATGAACTTCGAAATCAATGTAATTTCGTTAGGGATATCAAAATTCATTGATCTATTTTTGTTTTTCTGAATGTATATTTTTTCCCAAACTGTCAATTCCAAAGGTTTCTCTACTTGTTTTAAAAGTTTAGCTTCTCTTCCAATTTTATGATGTTCTAATAAACTATGTGCAGCAATTGCAGATTTTTCAATTTCACAATTTTTAATATTTCTGAAATGTTGTTTAAACAATATGTTCTCCGATGAATTTTAATGATTATACCTCATAATGTTTACTTCCCAACATTAATTAAATGTACTTTAATATACTTATTTCAATCATAGTAACAGCTTTAGCTTCTTAATATTAATTTAATAATTATGTATTTTGGTTTCCCTTAGGACCTCCTTCTCGAGAATCATTCTCTCCACTTATCCCTGGTGTTATGGACATTTCCAGACCTCCGAGTGATCTGCAGGGTGAGTACGGAGATTAATGATGAAATTATTTATAGTAATGAAAATCAATTCAGCATTTCATGAAGTTAGAACCAGAGGGTTCTATCTACATTTTTTTTTTTCGTATTAAATTATCATTTTATGATTGAATTCAAATTACGTTCAGGAATGATGTGCAACATAAGCTTAATTCAGGAACTGTTTCATCTCAACTTCTCTTTAAAAAACGTTAAACTGTTATTTTTCCTATTTTGTGTATGCGAAACATGGACTCTTACTTTGAGCGAGGAGAAAAGATTATGAGTATCTGTGAATAAAGTTCTCAGGAAAATTTTATGACCAAAAAGAACAGATGGATAGGTGAATGGAGAAGTTTACATAAGTGAGTTCTTCTTCTTCTTCTTCTTCTCCTTCTTCTCTTCCTTTTCCTTCTTCTCTTCCTTCTCCTCCTCCTCCTTCTTCTCTTCTCCTTCTTCTTCTCCTTCTCTTCCTTCTCCTCCTCTCCTTCTCCTCCTCCTCTTCCTTCTTCTTCTCTTCCTTCTCCTCCTCCTTTTCCCTCTTCTTCTTTTCCTCCTCCTTCTCTCTCTTGTCCTCCTCCTCTTCCTTCTTCTCCTTCTCCTTCATCTCCTTCTCCCTCTTGTCCTCCTCCTCCTTTTCGTTCTCCTTCTCTTCTTCTTCTTCTTCTTTCTCCTCCTCCTCCTCCTCCTCCTCTTTCTTCTTCTTCCTGTGGTGCTACAGCCCATAGTGGAACTGGGCCTTCTTGATGCAAGACCTCCTATCTTCTCTATCCAATGCTGTCTGTTGCCAGTTCATACATTTCAGGATTTGATGACAATCTTCCTTTACTGAGTACACTCATGTTTTCTGAGGTTTTCCCACTGGCTGCTTCCCAAACAGCTCCTTTGTCATCACTTTCTTAGATATGCATTCCTTGTCCATTCTTTGAACATGTCCGGCCCATTGCAGTTTTTAAATTTCACAAGAGTTGATATATTAGGTTCCTTAAAATGTTGTAGATGTCATTATTATACTTCATTCTCCATCTTCCATTCTCCTTTACTGGTCCATGTATCCTTCTCAAAAATCTTTGTTTCAAAAGTGTTAATTAATTTCTCGGAGATCTTTGTCAGTGAGTTACATAATCCTAATATGAAACCAGATGTAGTAAGAACTATGAAGTCTCATAGACTGCAATGAGCAGGGCATGTGCCATAAATGGGGAATGAAAGAGAGGCACGGAAACTCGTGAGGGAAACTCAGAGGAAAAGCTCCCAATAAGTAGGCTGAATTTTTGTTTATGTTTTATTGTTGATTTTAAAACCAAAATCATCACAAAATTCAGATATCCACTTTTTGCGCTGTAACCACTCTATGTATTAATGTTCATTCTATTCGACCATAACACCTTTTCTTCCTTTGTGGTACTCGACTGTGTATGTCCTTCCAAGTTGTTTTCTCTGCTGATACAATGCTTCCCAGATACTTAAATTCATTATGTTCCATATTCAATGTTTGTAACATAAATGGGTTATATTTGAAGAGAAAAATGATACGCTCAGACTGGGACTTGAACCCAGGACCCTTGATTCTCTAGACCAAGTGCTCTACCAACTGAGCTACCTGAGCAAGTACCAATCTAAACGCAAATTTTTCTCTATATACGTTGTAATTCTTGCCCACCAAATGCTATGAAGCCTTTGCTTCTATCTTTGCAAATGGCAGTTCCTTTATTAAGAAGACATATTTGAGAATTATACATTACATTATAAATGCCAGTACGGCTTTTTTCGATGTTCTTATTATTAATTTCATACATCTCAATGATGGATAAATCATATTTGAAGAGAAAAATTATACGCTCAGACCGGGACTTGAACCCGGGACCCTTGGTTCTTTAGATCAAGTGCTCTACCACCTGAGCTACCTGAGCAAGTACCGATCTATGATTTATCCAACAGTGAGATGTATGAAATTAATAATAAGAATATCGAAAAAAGCCGTTAATGTAATGTATAATTCCCAAATATGTCTTCTTAATAAAGGAGCTGCCATTTGCAAAGATAGAAGTAAAGGCTTCATAGCATTTGGTGGGCGGAAATTACAAAGTATATAGAGAAAAATTTGCATTTAGATCGGTACTTGCTCAGGTGGTAGAGCACTTGGTCTAGAGAACCAAGGGTCCCGGGTTCAAGTCCCGGTCCTAGCGTATAATTTTTCTCTTCAAATATGATTTATCCATCATTGAGAAGTATGAAATTAATAATAAAAACATCGATAAATGTGTTATATTAAAATTAATGTTGGGAAGTAAACATTATGAGGTTATATCATTAATGTGTGTGGAGAACATATTTTTAATAACTCACCTCATACAATTTCAGTCATGACTGAAGATGAATGAAAAATTCATTCGAAACCAATGGTCTCTAATAAATTTGAAATTGTATGAGGTGAGTTATTAAAAATATGTTCTCCACTCAGTGTTATTGTTCGTGTGGTTTAACTTTGCAAGAAATTTGTAGAAAGAGGTAGCTGTCTCACTCACACCAGTGTTGTCTGTTTCTTCATCAGATGTTAATAGGGGAAAAGGGGAAGACGAAAACTGACAACAGGGTGGGTTCTTTCTTTTGTAACTGGTCAAGGATCTCCCTTATATCTCCATCTCTCTCATCATCATCATCCGGTACATGGCAGCTGCTGCCGTCTTCTGGAAACCAAATGCCATTCCTTTCTGTCCATCCATTGATCTTCTTCCAATCCTCTGATATTCATAGCTGCTTGTACCTCTTTTATCCAAGTTTTCTTCAGTCTTCCTCTCTTCCTCCTTTCTAATGGGATCCATTCCATAACAATTTTAGGCAATCTTTGCTCTGGCATTCTTTTGACTTTGCCATACCACTGTAGTTTTTTCTTTTCTATAATGTCTATGATGTCCGGCTCCTCTTGTACACCCATAATTTCCCTTATTTCTTTATTTCGTATTCTATCCATTCTAGATTTTCCAGCTGATCTTCCTAAAACATCCATTTCTGTACTTAAAATTGTTTTCATTTCCCTAGAAGGAATTTGCCGTGTGGAGTTGCCAGTCTCCCATCGGGTGCCTCCCCAGGTGGCGGATAGGGGAATGCTCACTAGATATGGCGGGTACTGGGGAAATAAAATACCCAGGGCAGACCAAAACTAGCGCTGCTGTCTTGCAGTAAGATACCGGACTATCAAAGGCTAGAGGAAGAAAACCTTGAACAAAAATTACCCGTCCCCCAGGTTGGAGGTTGATGCATCGGGCCAGCTCCTCATTCATCATAAAAAGAAAAAAAATGCTAAAAAACCAAATATGCCCCCATCTCTCTGTTTGCCAAGTTAAGCCAGATATACAATTAGTAGTAGTAGTAGTAGCAGTAGTCTTCCAATGCCCATTAGCTTGGATGTGTTCCATTTGCTTTCTTGCTTCCCAATAGAGTCCTGCCAGAGTTCTTGTAGGTGACATCTTCAGAGCCTCACAGCTAGCAAGATGATCTTTGTTCATGGTAGAGTTATTGTCTTGGCACAGGATACAATTAGGAGAGTTGAAGATTCCAATTTTATGGAGGTGTGCTGCCAGGTAGTCATGGCCTGTTAACAGTCTGAATGTTGCTACTGCTTCGTGTCTTGGTTGTTCAGGTATTAAGTTTTTATTCTGCGAGATAGCTGCCCATGGTTTCTCATTACTTTGTGATTTGAAGTGCTCCATCAGTTCTTTCTGGAAGTTTCTTTTAATTATAATTTTTGCAGAATGGTAGGGTAGGGATTGATTTGTTTTCTGTAAAATTTTGGTGCCCTTTTTTGCTAAAAGATCTGCCATTTCATTTCCATATACCCTGCAATGAGAGGGGATCCATTGGAGCTGGATAATTTTACTTTGTTTGGTCAATAATCTTATGATCTTATTAAGTTATGTTGATAGGAAATAACACTATCAGGTTTTTTAATATTGTTTATTTTTTATTATTTCACTCACCTCATACTTCATAACTCCTCGCAAACCCAGGGTTTCGTCACATCATTTGTGACATTCTCAATGCTGTGTCACGTTCACAATTGACGTCGAACGGCCTTCTAACCTGCAGACTGACCTCCGCGCCATCTGATGGCTGACCGACGAATTTCCAAATCAGTCCTCGGTTATAAGGAGAGAGGACTGATTTGGAAATTCATCGGTCAGCCATCAGATGGCACGGAGGTCAGTCTGCAGGATAGAAGGCCGTTGGACATCAGTTGTGAACGTGACACAGGATTGAGAATGTCACAAATGATGTGACGAAACCCTGGGTTTGCGAGGAGTTATGAAGTATGAGGTGAGTGAAATAATAAAAATAAACAATCTTATGATCTTTTTTATTTCCAACACTTTTCTGGATATTGGAGAGTTATATGTTGTTATAGCTTGTATAGCTGATGTTGAATCACTTAGTACAACTGCTCTCTGATATACAATAATAAATGGGTTATGTTTAGGTGGCAGCAGAGGATCATCTCCGGACCAGGAAACTGGCAAACTAGGAACGTCACCGCACATTAACAAGTTCCTCGCTAGAGAACCGCCTGATGGTTGTGAAAAAGTTAATTTAAAATTTGTCGAGGATACCAGGTATTGTAACATATAAATTTAACTTTTATAGGAATTAATCACTATGAAGTTTAATTTATGATAAAATTAAATGTTTCTTACCTCTCCTCATATAAATCTTCTAAGTAGATCGCGATTTCGAGACCATAACGGCCTCATTTTCAGTACAATGTTGGCGACTGATGTTATGTCGATCGGAAGAAACACTTCTTCTTAATAAGAATCATAAGAAAGATTGCAATAGGATATATATAGGAAGAACAAAAAGGAACTTGGAAACTCGTAAAAAAGAATACTTTAGAAACATAAAAATGGAGAAATTGAAAAATCAGCTCTAGCAGCACATAGTTTATTAGAAAATCAATAGAATTGAAAAAGAAGCAAAACTTTTGAAACATCTATCTAAACCTTTGCATTTAACAGTTTGGGAAAATATATATATATATATATATATATATATATTCAAAAAACCATACTAGAACCATGAACTTCGAGATTCCGGATGAACCAAGCTTGATTACAAAGTTCTTCAAAAATACACCAGATGACAGTTTCGATAATTACTGGCAAAAGAAAAAAATTGATATTCGTGAAAACAGCTGATGATGGTGAAGATGTTCTCCGATACTGCAGTGCTGTGTTTTAAAAAAAACATAGAAGTATGAGGTAAGAAGAATTCACGATTAATTTGATTCTTATTAATAAACCTCATAATGTTAAAAAGTCCACCGCTGTGGTCTCGAAGTCGCGTGCTGCCATGTTACTCGGCAGGCCCGAGTTTGATCCCCGGTCGGGGCAGTTTTTCTGGGTGAGGTTTTTATCGGGGCTTTTCCTCACCTGTAAGCCATGTCAGGAAAACTTTAAGGCCCAAACCGTCCCCGAAATCATATGGCCATCATCATCATCCTCCTCCTTCACCGGTGTGGAAAGCAACGGGAAGCTACCACACCTACAATTCTCTAGTAAAGCTGGAAGCATGGCATGAAAGTGCTATGATTGCAATGAAGGACCTGCCCTCAGGCAGAATTACTATAGATGGATGGAATGTTAAAAATTCCCAAATGTATTATATTAAACTTCTTCCCTCTGTTGGTGGACTGATGAACCTCTGGATCAGGTCAGGATTTGCAGGAATTTCAAAGTTCATAAGTTTTCCTTTGTTTTTCTGAATGTGGATTTTTTTCCAAACTGTGAGTTTCTCTTGTTTATCTATTTGTTTAATTAGACTGGCTTTTGATTTTTCGCCAAGATTGTACTGAAGATGAGACCATTATGGTCTCAAAGTTGTGATCTATTTAGAAGATTTATATGAGGAGAGGTAGGAAACGTTTGATTTTATCATAACATATAAATATACCAAAACTTGTATTTTATAATAGATTGTGGAATTGAACTGTGACTGATAGAAAAATCACAGTTATTTATGTTGATTTTAGAAAAATATCACTGTGAGGTTTTATTTAAGATTAAATTAAATTCTTTATACCTAACCTCATATTCAGTCTTCTAATTATACCGGTTTCTAAACGTACGTGGTTTAATCTTGAATAATATCTTCAGTAATGTTAAGTAGTTCAGGAGAACTGCTTCTTACTGTAGGTGAGAGGAAGTGAGAAACAGTTTTCCTGAATGACATAACATCGGTCGAGATATTACTGAAGATCGAAACCACATAGGTTAGAAACTGGTATAATTAGAAGACTGGATATGAAGTGAGGTATAAAGAATTTTAATTTAAATCTTAAATTGAACACTTGCCCCAAAAAGAGATCTAACTAACAAAAATTTGAAAAATGAGTTTTCAGTGGATTGGTGATCTATCTGGAGAATATCCCTAATATTTTCCAGACCCGTTGTATTTATTTTTAAAAGTTGGCTTTCAATCAAATAGTGTTCTGTACTGATGCAGGCTCTCACGGCCGGAGTTGTTGTGATGATCTTGAAGAAGATTTTCAGGCTGTAGGCCATTTGTCGTGAGGCTTGCAGTTCCCCGATGTTTCGCCAGAGACTGCGTCTGGCATCCTCAAGGGTTGTCTTGAGACTGGCAATTCTGTCCACTGTCTGTCCTATTTATACGTTCACCGCGATGTGTTCGTAAGTTATATCTGCCTTCTGATTGGTCCTTCTGAAGTCCCTACCACTGACCAATCAGAAGGCAGATATAACTTATGAACACATCACGGTGAACAAATAAATAGGACAGAAGTGGACAGAATTGCCAGTCTCAAGACAACCCTTGAGGATGCCAGGTGCAGTCTCTGGCAAAACGTTGGGGAACTACAAGCCTCACGACCACGGCCTACAGCCCGAAAATCTTCAAGATCATCATAGTGTTCTATCTGTAACAAAATGGCGAAGCAAGTTACTGATGAGTAACAGTGCAAAAGAATAATTATTGCACGTGTGCAAATTCATTCCCACTGCAGTTCCATGAATTCTAATCAGAATCTTAGAGAAATTGAGTGAAAATAAGAAAGACACAAAGAATGTAACAAAATAACATTAAATGAAAAATAAATACTGAAAACTGATTACATTATAAATTTTTCTAACTGTGTCAGTGTTCAATATGTATTTCCTATTTCTCATTGTAGCATTTTTAGTTAAATATTGGTTAGATCATTTTTCCACTCTATAGAGATAGATTACTTTTGAACTCAATTCCGTATTGAATTGTTAATATTTATTTAGTAGCTTGTTATTTTGCATTCAAATTGGCTGTGTTTGTTTCTAATAGGTTGTAAGATTAAAATGTGTGTGTGTTTTTTTTTTCCAACAATTTGTAGGGAATGGGTTAGATCTGTTTTCATGGTAACTATTCAATTTAAATCTTTAGGAAAAGTAGATTGACTGCAGTGGACTAGTGGTTATGCTCCTTGCCTCTGCTCCCGAGGGTCGCGGGTTCAAACCCGGCCGGGGTCGATGGATTTTTTTAGGATGGAAAAATCCAAGGAGCAAGTCCTCCGGGAGGGACTTTAAGCTGTGGGTCCCGAGTGTGAAGATTTTCAGGCTCGTAAAAAATCCTTAAGCCTGAATGAAAAGGCCTCTAAGCAAAATTTACCGAATTTTCCCGTCCTAGTACTACCTTGGTTTCCTAGATGTTAGTATGAGGCGGAACCCTGACCACGGGCCACTCCTATGACATCTGTACAAAAACAAGTGTAACTAAATTAGTATGGTTCAAATTCTTCCCTGTAGGGGGAGAGCGCCCAAATCTCTGTTAAGGGAAACATGGGCTTACAAGAAGACAAGGAAAAGTAGCATTAGAGTATTCTTCAAGCCAAGAAAAAAGTGGCTTTTTGATGATCTGTCCCATCCAAATGAGAAAAAATTAACAGCTAAATTTTTCTCTTACATATTAATTTGTCCAAAGCCAGAGGTCCTGGGTTCGAGTCTCAGTCTGGGCAAAAATTCTTCTCTTCAAATTTAATTTATCCTTCAGTGAGAAGTGTTAAATTAATAATAAAAAGCTTAATAGAAGCCCTACTGGTTTTTAATAGTAGTGTTTAAATTCCCAATAAATATTTTCTTAGCCCATTGCCTTATTTTAATACTTTCCTCCATATTTGCACCCATATTTACCATTTAATTTCAAGAAAATTAGCTTAACCGAAAAACAATGGTTTATAACTCGCGATCTATCGAGAGAAATCGAGTATGTTGTACACCATTGAATAGATCATTCTCTCAGCTTTCCAATGGTATGTAACATGTCATGCCATCTATTGACAAAACTAAAGAAACACTAAGAAGAAGCTACAGCTGTTCAGTCTGGCTTACAGCCGTCTGTGTAAGAATGGGCTTCACTTGATCAGCCGGCTGGGAGCCATCTGTGTAAGCCAACGGGTTAACTAAGAAGCCGCCATTTGCATAGATAGAAGCCAAGGCTTCAAGCATTTGGTGCACGGGAATTACATGAGAAAAAATTGTGTCTAGATTGGAACTAGTCCGGTAGCTCAGTTGATAGAGCATTGGTACGGAAAGCCAAAGGTCCTGGATTCGAGTCTCAGTCTGAGCAAAAATTTTTCTCTTCAAATTTAATTAATTTGTCTATTAATGTAAGTGACAATTTTAAAATTCAAAACATTGAAAATGAATCTTTACTAGCTTAAAAAGTATAATAAAAATCCAAAACTAAATTTAAATTGACTTCGAGGTTTTACTTGGACTTAACTCCACATTTCCTTAATTTTTTTCATTTAAATTTTATGACATCCTGTATGAATGTTGATAATGGTGTGTTTTGTTGCAGGAGACCAATGATAGACCTGAGTAAATTGGATTACTGTCCTTTAAAACCGTGTGTGACTTTTGAATTGAAACCAAGTCTTGGTTCGGCATTTCTTCCCCTTCAGCAGACAGCCCGCATGGCTGTCGTGGACGACGACGTTTTGAATGGGGAAGTAAGTCCCAGTAGTAGTAAGATAGAGCCAGCTGCTCCACCGCTAGTGCCACAACTCGAGGGGACTGACCACAGCAATGACCATGCAGCGATATAAATCATTACATTACATTATGTTTATTATTGAGTACTGTGTTGCTATCATATTTCTTCTCATTTTCGCTTTCCATACATTCTGCCTGGTAAACTGAATGGTATTTAACAGCAAGAAACAAACTTCTAGATACTGAGCATTAAGAATGCAGTTTTTATAAAAATAAATTAAATTTAAAATGTTGTGAATGATACTGATTCAGTCTGTGCCATATTGTTTCTTTACAGTTGGACAAACAACACTCATTTAAGTTATGTAGGTAGGAAATAACACTATGAGGTTTATTTTAATTTTGTTTAGTTGTTTCTTGACTCACCTCATACTTCTTAACTCCTTTGCACATCTAGATTTCATCACAAATACAGTGACGAAATCTAGATATGCAAAGGAGTTAAGAAGTATGAGGTGAGTCAAGAAACAACTAAATAAAATTAAAAACATTACTCATATTTGAAGAGATAAATTTTCGTCCAGACCGAGATTTGAACTCCGGGACCTTTGGCTTTCCAGACAAATGCTCCACCATCTAAGCTATCAGGACGAGTTCCGATCTAGATGCAAATTTCTCTCTTATATATGTTGTAGTTCCCAGCACCAAATGCTATGAAGCCTTTGCTTCTATCTTTGCAAATGGCGGCCTCTAAGTTAAGAAGACATTATCGGGAATGTAGTAGAGTTTAAATTCTCGATAAATGTGTTCTTAACTAAGAGGCCGCCATTTGCAAAGATACAAGCAAAGGCTTCATAGCATTTGGTGCTGGGAATTACAACGTATATAAGAGAGAAATTTGCATCTAGATCGGAACTTGCCCCTATAGCTCAGATGGTGGAGCATTGGCCTGGAAAGCATCGGTCTGGGTGAAAATTTTTCTCTTCAAATATAATTTATCCTTCAGTGAGAAGTGTTAAATAAATAATAAAAACATCAACCATTACTCAGTTCATAAATTAATTATGACTATTTAACTCATGCCCCAAATGGGAGTCAATGACCAATCACGTTACAATGATTTTTGATTTACAACCAATCACAGTCGTGTTTTGCCTAGAATTTACCAACTAAAGTTTATCATAATAAAGAAAGCACCTCCTTTTTAACATTCTGAATAGGTCATAGCATTATTTTGCAGTGACTGACCCACTAAGAAATATGGCTACCAGATTGTATATGTAGTGCATGAATGTCAACACATACCGCATGCGGGAGTTAATATAAAAACATTTGTAGCAATTGATTATACCACCAAAAAAAGAAACCACTGTTTGCACTTTCTTAAATGTATTTTTTCCCAGAAAAATATAATTGTCATTACATCATATGACATCAGAAATGAATTAATATACAGTTTGAGGTGTTTCATTTTTTCTCCACTAGATGCATTCTTACAATATTCTGTTCCTTTGGCAATAAATAATAAGATCTGGTTGCAGTGACAAACAAAAGAAGCAAATGAAGCGTACCAATCGTTTCTCATTTGTTTTCAAACATCGCCATTTACATTAAATATATAAATATTTTAAAATAACTATATTTAAATAATGATTTGTGAGTAAACAGCTTAATTTTATTTGTTAAATAGTCCTATCAAATGCCACTCTTGATTTCCAAATTCTCTAGATAAATTCACTCACTTCGCGAGTCATGAATTTATCGATAATTTGGAACTCGTATGACAAATAGCATTGAGGTTTTTAATTAATAAAAAATGATAAAAATGAGTCGTATCTTACCTCATACTTCGTGTTCTCTGAGCATGGAGACTGCACTTTCAAGAGGAATCCTTCCCATCTTCAGCCAATCATTATGACTGTTGAATTTCAGCCTACTTAATGAATAAGTTTGGTCTGTGTTTATCTTACCTCATAAGAGTTGTTTCTTTTAAGACAGGGTACCGCGTGGCTTTTTTGCACATAGGGTTTTTTCGCACACTTTAAGTAGTTTGTGTCTTCCTGGAAACCTTTGGAATTTTCAAGGACAAATTACCACTTCTTTTCAACCCCTGTCTGTCTGGTATTCAGTCGTCATCTGTTTGTTTCAAAGAAAGGGTCTGTGTTGCTGTAAGAGAAGCTTTTGTCAACCGCAGTATGTATTATTTGAGCCATATACCTGCTTGAATAGTTTATACATCTCACTGTTTAAGTTATAATTTTTATATAGATTGATGTAAATCAATAATTACTGTACCAATATTTATAGTAAATGTTTGCAATTATCAGATCAGTTAATTAAATTTAGAAATTATAAGTGGTTATGAAATTATAAGGAGGGTTGTTTCTGATCTCTGATAACAAATGATTTTTTAAGTTTTACCTTAAGAAAAGCCGTGTCTCCACCATTGAGCATGCTCTATTTGATGGCTCGGCATCAGAGTTTCCACTGCAGAAGACTCTTATGCAGCATAGCCATGTCTAGAAATTCCCACTCCTCTTTACATGCTTTCCGGAGACTGTCTATTGTTCGAGGACACCTGTTTCCCAGTGACCTTTTGAAGGGTCCAAAGACACAAAAGTCCATCGGTGATGCATCAGGAGACTTCACTGGGATGTTGCTGGATGGAATAGCATGTATTCCAGTTTCCTGCTCCATTCTCTCCAGGAATGCCAGGGTTATTTATTTTTATTTTATTTATTTATTTAGCCTGGTGGAGTTAAGGCCATGTGGCCTTCTCTTCCACTCACCAGGACAAACATATATTACATAAGAATATAACAATCTTAATTAACTCTAATATTAAACACTAAGTAAAAATTTGATCAAAAGATAATATCTAATATACATATTACGATCTATAATACAACCAGTTAATATTAGTTAAAATTAAGACTAAAACTAATAATAAAATGTATACAAGCAAGACATATTAAATTGTCCCTGTCTAGTGTATATAAAAAACAGGAAAATAATGAGATATAGAAAACTAATTTTACGATTATACAATATTTAAAACAAAACAAATAAAAATATTTGTTATTCTTAATATTATTTACATAAATAATTAAATATATTAATATTGCTAAAAGAATACTATCAGTGAGGTGTATAAGTCAGTTTGTTATTAAATAATCCTTTAGTTTGTTTTTGAAGGATGTTATAGTTTGACAGTCTCTGACATAGGGTGGAAGGGAATTCCATGTTTTGGTAAGTGACACCGTAAAAGATAATGAATAATATACAGTGTGATGAGGCGGGATATAAAGGACAATGTGCTGATGGGATCGAGTGTCAAGATTATGTGTGTCGGATAGTCTGATGAAGCGGCGTGATAAATAATTAGGCGATGATGTGTGAAGTATTTTATAGAGAAGGGATAGGGAATGGACAGTTCTACGATCTCTTAGACGAAACCACGATAATTGTTCCAGGGACGGTGTAACATGGTCAAATTTGCGAATACCACAAATAAAACGTGCGCAAGAATTATGAACACGTTGAAGTCTTTGAGTGGAAATAATATTTAAGTCTGTAAAAAGAGTGTCACAATAATCAAAATGGGGCATTGCAAGTGTTTCTACTAACATTTCCTAAGGGCGAATGGCAAACAATTTCGTACACGATTTAATGAATGTATTATTGAGAAGACTGTTTTGCATGTATGGTTTATTTGTGTATTCCAATTTAAGTTTTTGTCAATAAATACTCCTAGAATTTTTACTGTCTCACTATAAGGGATTTGAACTCCGTTTAGTGACACATGCGAAACTGTGTTTAGGTTAATTGTAGATAATAGTCTCTGATGACCCATAATGATTGATTGTGACTTTGTAGGATTTAATTGCAGTCCATATTTAACTGTCCAAGTCATTAGTGAGTAAAGATCCTCGTTAATTTTGGCAACAGCGTCATTTAGTGAATATTTGTCTGTGTGGATGTAGATTTGCATGTCGTCTGCAAATAAATTATGTTTGCAATGCTTTAGGGAGTTAGATATGTCATTTATGTAGATTGAAAAAAGCAAAGGTCCAAGTACCGAACCCTGTGGAACCCCAGCTTTACGGAAGGACCAAGAAGAACATAATGTATGATTTCCTATAACAGATTGCTGGCGCTCATGAAGGTAGGAATTGAACCATTTCGTGGCACTATCAGAGAGTAAGAGGTTTTTAAGTTTATGCAACAATAAGTCCAAGTCTACCGTGTCGAATGCTTTACTAAAGTCCAGTAATGTGAAAAGAACGGTAAGTTTTCGATTATCAGCAGCTTCGCGTATGTCTTCGCAAATATTTAGTAGAGCAGTATTTGTATTGTGTCCTGTCCTGAAGCCTGACTGAAATTGATCTAGAAGGTTGTAATCATTTAGGTATTCAGTCAGTTGTTTATGGACTAATCGTTCCAGAGCTTTTGAAAGAGTAGGTAAAATGCTAATGGGTCGAAAGTCGTTCGGGGTTGAGGGCGTTTTAACTTTAGGCAGTGGACGTACGAGGGCTTGTTTCCACAATGAGGGATATGTAGAAGTTTGTAGTGAGGAGTTAAAAATATGAGTTATAGTAGGTAGTATAGCTTCGATTATTTTATTCAGTAAAGTAATATTTATACGGTCAGTTCCTTCTGCTTTGGTTTTTATTCGCATGATGGCTTTCTTTACGTCGTAGTCTGTAACATATGAGAAGTGGAAATGTTCTCTGTCGGGTTGATTTGTCAGTGATAATTCATTTATTGTTTGTTCTTTTATCCTTGGAGTAGTAGTTATACCTGTGAAGTGATTATTGAGTGTGTCCAGGGAAACAGGTAATTTGTCTACCTGTGTGTCTTTTGTCCCAATTCCCATTCTATTCAAGTTTTTCCAGATTTCTGAAGTATTGGTATTTGTTAGGTTGTATAAATGTCTAAGTTTGGCGTTTCTTATAGCTTGATTTGTCTTGTTACGTAACTGTTTATATTGAGTGAGACTTGTGTCTGTTTTGTTGAGTCTATATTTCTTATGTGCTGCGTCTCTATCAGTCATCAAGTTACGAATTGAAAGAATCATCCAGGGTGCAGGGCGTCGTTTCACGAGTTTAGTTTTTGGTGGGGCATGTCTGTTGTATAATTGTAGTATAAAGTCATTTAGTGTCTCAACTTTTCATCTACAGAATGCAGCGTCCATATTGAATGCCACGGCATCTGCATAGCTTCTTCAATTAGGGTTGCATTGTCTATATGTTTTAAGTCTCTATACGTAATAGTCTTTCGAGTCGGTTTAGGGCACTGCAGTGAATATGCTAAGAATATATATCATGTGCTGATATTCCCGGGGCTGGCAGTTGCCCGTGAGTAAGTACTCTGTCTGGATTATTAGTTGCAATTAAGTCAAGTAACGTCTCAGAGTGATGAGTGTGATGTGTAGGTCGTAGGGGTAGGAGTGTCATATCACAAGCCTGGAACGTAGCCATCAGTTGTTGTGTATGTCTGTTATCAGTGTCTAGTATATTTATATTAAAGTCGCCCATAACGATAACGTGTTCATATTGTATTCGCGCGTTTTGTAAAGTGGACTCAATTTCAGCGATGGCTTTTATTTTAGGAGGTTGGTATACTACACAGAGAAGACATTTTTTGAAACTGACAAATATTTCTATGAACATAATTTCGGCAGATGGTTCGTTATTAGATAGATACACAATTTTAGGAGTAAGGTCTGTTCTAACGAAGGCTCCAATACCGCCCCCCGCGACTGTAAACACGATCGTGTCTAAGAAAAGTATAACCATCCATGTCAATTAAAGAAGAGGTAATGGTGGGATTTAGCCACGTTTCGGATATGAGAAGAGCATGAATATTTAAAGAGAAGAAAATAGTTCTGATCTCATCTATATGAGCAGTAATACTCTGAGCATTGAAATGGGCTACCTGCAAGGAAGTAGGGTATGTGGACAAAGCTATTTCTAAAGCATTCCTTGAAGTAGTGGGGTCGAGAAGGGGAGTGGGAAGGTTATTGTCCTGTAGCCTGTCAAAGACTGTCAAAGGAAAATCATCATTTAAACGAAATGGTCGTAAATATTTTCAACAAACTTACAAACTAAACTTGGTATCACGTCACTAAGAATATCTTAATTTTATGTACTATTAATAAATGTTTTTAAAGTGATAACTGTCGGTTATTCACTGGCCGTGTTTGCACTAATTATATTTCTGAGGCCCGGAGAATGATGCGTTTGTTATCTCCTTCTTTAACATGGATTGCTCCGTCAATTGTCCACACATTTGTTACACCATATTTGGTGATGCATTCTTTTAATAGCTTATACCTCATTTGAGTTAAGTCTTCCCTAATTGTAACACCACTCCCTTTCAGCTGTTTTTTGTTCTGGAAAACCTCTCTCCTTTTCCGATAGCTTACGAATTTGACGATAACCGGCCGTGGCCGGTCCGCCTTTCTCCCCACACGATGACTCCTATCTATATCGCATGTTTCCAATTTAATACCTATTTTAGACGCCACATCGATAGCTATTTTGTCTGTATCCTCAGCGTCCAAGGGTTGAACCCGAAGTGTGACTGGAGGCCTTGTCTTGGTGCACCCAGACTTGGTTTTTCTCTGTACCATAGAGAGCTGGGATTTCAATCCGGTAAGTTGGGGTGAGAACTTCTTCCTGGTAGTACTGGGAGTTGATTTTGGCCTTTTTAGCTACTCTACGAATGGTCAGTTTTTCATTGTAGCAATATTCCACGATGACCATAAATCCCTTGGAGAAACTTTTTCTGCATTCGGCATACCACTTTTGAAAATTTTTTTCACCCCTTTCTGTGTGGTAAATTGCCCGGGGTTTGTTGCAGTCTCCTAGATAAACATAT
Organism: Diploptera punctata; assembly: GCA_030220185.1. NCBI lineage: Eukaryota > Metazoa > Arthropoda > Insecta > Blattodea > Blaberidae > Diploptera > Diploptera punctata. Next base: position 797,016 of record JASPKZ010007278.1, on the reverse strand, counting down.
GCTTCATCAAATGTGACCAAAAAATTTCCATTTTTCTCTTGCCAGGTGCTTTTCATGGTTTCCTGCTGTTGGTGCGGCATTTGGCAATGTGACGTGGCACAATTTATGAACCCTGCTTTTGTGGTGCTTCTCCATGTTTAAATCTTTGTTTATTGTGGTGTTTACAGTTTTAATTGATATTCCCAATCTGTTCGCAATCACCCTTTGTGTGGCAGGGTTACCACCAGAGATAAGGACCTTGAACTTTCTGATTACATCTGGGGTGCAGGTAGTAGCAGGTTGTGAATTTGCCCGTTTTTTTCCTTTTGGAATTAATCTCAAGCGACCCTTTTCCTTTTTATTAAGCACTGAGCTAATTCCACACTTTGACACCATAAAATTATGTTTTTGCAAGCTTCAATAATCACGGAATAACTATAATTAGCGTCGGAAAGGGCAGTAATATAAAAGTAAAAAAAAAGTAAAGTAATCCCACTACAGGCCTCAGGAAGCCCTTGGGGTAGTAGGAGGTTAAGGTTGCCACTATTTCTGGACAATCGGCACTTGATGTCAGCCAGGTTGTCAGCCCTGCGTGACGGCCGCCTTTACCCCCAGAATAAGCGTCTGGTACTCATTTCCGTTAGAGGCTGAGTCTACCCCAGGGCCATAGTGCCGCCAGAAGGTTTGGGTCAGTTTAAAAATCCTGACCCACCGGGACTTGAACCCTCAACCTTTCGGCTTGTAGTTCAGTGCCTTAACCACTATGCTACGGCATGCCTCAAGGGCAGTAATATACCCTCCCCAAAATGGGTAAATCTGCTTAGGCATTATGAGAGCAACATGTGTGCGAGTGTAACAGAAGCAGCACACTGACTGGTTTGATCACCTCGCACGCTCCTGTCCTGATGACTCACGCTCCAACATCGCAATCTACTTGGCAAATCGTTCTCAGAAATCGGAAACAACCCTCCGTACAGCTTTATTATAGTGTAGTAAATTTTGCACAGAATAACAGGGGCTATTCCATACAGTTCTTAAGATATTATTCTATCATAAAAATGTGAGTAAACTATCAGAAGTTATATATTAAAATGTTACATATAAATCTAAAGGGGCTTGTAGGCTAGGGACAGCACAAAAAAACCCCTTACAGAATGCAAGTTAACAATTAGCTATCAGGGAGCAAACATTGGCTCCAAAATTGGCACTCTGGACAGTGCTAGGTCACTGTCAAAAATCAGTCAGTCAGTCAGCCCCCTGTCTGTGTGAAATAGCCCTGCTTAAGTTCATAATGTTCAACCAGCAGGATACCTCACAACAAATTTTGATGCGGAAGTAACGGCTATTCATATTTCACTCCAACAATTACTATACAGAATAAATAAATTTCAAAATGCTGTCATACTCTCTGATTCTAAGGCAGCAATATATGCAAGAAATTCACACAAAATGAAGTCAATACAAATTAAAGAGTGCTACAAAATGATTCAACAACTTCAAAAACTACAGAAAAGAATTCAATTGCAATGGATACCTGCACATTGTGGAAATGCTGGAAATGACACTGCTGATTTTCTTGCCAAAAAAGGCTCCAATCTAATTCAGAATACTACTAAAAGCTTACCTTTCACATCCATAAAAAGAATAGTTAAAAACAAATATAAAACCAAACAAAATCAAGACGTATGTAATAAAGCCAAAGACAAAAAAATTTAATATTTTAGTAAAGAAGCCAGATATTATTCCAGAAATTCCACGTAAAACTACGGTAGCAAAATTTAGACTGCTTACAGAACATGACTATTTGGCCAAACATTTATATAAAATAGGAATCTACACGAATCCAAATTGTCCTCTATGCAACAAAGATGAAGAAATGAACGAAGAACATCTACAAACCTGTGAAGTATTACCTGTTGGATCCACCATAGAGAAATATTGGAGAGCAAGAGCGCTAATGGCTTCATTGCCAAGGCCCAGCATTTGAAAACAACAGTAGTTCATAATGTTTAAGCCATGTTATGTGTCAGATTTATATTTCTTGTTTATTAGTGTTAACACTTATGAGTTTTTAAATACTGTGTACACATTTATTAATATCTCAGTAATAATATATATATATATATATTTTATTTTCCTTAAAAAAGTTTTCCCAAAGGTTATATAACTTTTATTGTGAAATGTGCGAAATAGCTCCTTGCTACTCTATGTTTTAAAGTACCTTTACTCCATCTTCAGTTGGTATAGACTGACTTTTCCCAAGTTGAGGACCCTATTAAGCAAGTTCTTTGGATCACAAAAAGAGGGAGCACAAGTTGAGATCCAGGGCCGACAACTTGGGGAAAAATCAGTCTGTACAAACTGAAGATGAACCAGAAATGCTTTGAAACATATGTCTTAAAAGAAACAACTCATATGAGGTAAGATGAATACAGACCAAACTTATTTATTAAGTCTTCTTCTTCTTCCTTCCAAGTATTAGGCCAAGGCCTGTTACAATCCTATAGAAAATTTTCCCTCCAGCGTTTCATAGGACAGCCCAGAGATCTTCGTCCTCTTGGTATATAATTATAAACAACTTTGGGGATCCGATTTGAACTCATTCTTTCAAGATGGCGTTTCCAATTTAGTTGGTACTGTTTAATATATTCCAAAATTGGTATAATCTTCAATTCTTTTAAGATATCGGTGTTCCTTTTTCGATTCCATCTTGTGTAACCCACTGTTCTGCGCATGAATCTCATTTTACAAGCCCGTTATTCTGCTTTCATGTTGTCTTTTTAGTGTCCATGCTTCACTACCATAGGTCAGTACTGGTCTAGCCAAAGTAAAACCACATAATCAATACTAGTAAAATTCATATCAAATTCCGTTGAGGTGAAGTCATATGATGAAAGTTAAAAATTAAAATGTACCTGTTGGTAGGTGCCGTCATCCTCAACTTTGTTAAAATATTGTATATAAAATTAACTGGAGCGCTTTCGGAAGTTATCTTACATCTTCAGCAGGTACACAACAAAGAGTAGCAGAAGCTCAACTTGCTGAAGATGGAAGATAACTTCCAAAAGTGCTCCAGTTAATTTTATATACAATATTTTAACAAAGTGGAGGGCGACGGCACCTACGAACAGGTACATTTTAATTTTTAACTTCATAAAACCACATAATGTTACTTCTTAATGTATTTTCATAATTCAGTCTACATCTTCATCTTCAAAGAATATGGGAAGGATTCCTCTCGAAAGCTGCATTTTCCATGCTGAAGAACAAAGTTTATAATTCCAACCAAAGATGGTAGCACAAGAGGTGATATTTAAATTTTAGGAAGTTACATTTTGAGGTTATTTTTAATTATATTATTTTTGGTCTGGACATCTTACCTCAATATTAATGTTGATTTGTTCTTGGACATGTTTCAAAACAATTCTGTTTTATCATCAGCTTCGCCATCCACATATCCCCTAGATGAGGACCCCTGAGGGTATTTATAATTTCAAACACTTTAATATTTTCTACATTCGTAATTACACAATATTCAAACATTCAGACTCACCTAGAAAGTAAGAACTGACGATTTTATGCTATATTTTGCCTGTGGAGCATCCTTCTTGATGGTCCACCAATAATCGGCCAGCATATTAGGATTCCCATATTGAGGTAAGATGTCCAGACCAAAAATAATATAATAAGAGGTGATGTTCATAGAGAAATCAACAAGCAGAGAATTTCATCAGTGGGAGTCATGACTGAAGAGGGACAAGATATTTTCTGAAACCACCGGTATCAAAGAAATTTGAAATTATATGAGGTGAATCATTAAAAATATGTTCTCCACTCACTCTTAATATATGCTCTGTCGTTTGAGTCAATAAAAAATTATAAATATTTTCATGGTTCTAACTATATGAGCCTCTTTAAGTAATGTATCCACTGAAGTCTTCTAACTTCAATACATATCACGTCATTGGGTTTCTTACTGTTAGAATGTTTGTGTTGTATGGGGATTTTTATTCTGGTGATCCCCAAGGAGTTTATGGACAAGAGTAAGGGTGATGTTTTTATTATTAATTTAACACTTCTCACTGAAGGATAAATTATATTTGAAGTGAAAATTTTTCTCTTCAGATATAAGAGTAAGCTTATTTTTCCCCCTCGTTTCTCACAGTTTAAAAAATGATTTATGCAGATATTTAGTTTACCATAATGGTTGTTATAAGAGAATTATAGGCACCCATTTTCAAAATGTCTCAGCTGGTACTAAAACTGACCTTTCCTATGTTTGCATTCTTTATAGATTACTATATGTACAGATGGCACCATTTGGCTTCGCATCCTTTAAATCACTATAAAAAATGGCGTTAAAAGTGGCCATTATAATCAAACTGTCTTTTATTTTGCAGCAAATTGTTGATCTTAGATTACTTCCCACAAATTTATGAAAATGAACAAGAGACATTTTGAAAGTCAGCTCCTCATTGTGCTGTAAATTAACTTGTCCAATTTTTTTTTTTTTCAAATTGACAAAAAATTTACAAAATGTTATAAAATATTTCTTTTAATTAAATTAAATTTATTTACTGGTATTGTTAATGTTAAAGAACATTACTGTTTTGTTAACATAGAAGTTTTCTTCTTGCGTACCATTTGTATTCCCAGCCGCATACACTTCTATGTGTATTTTTAATACAAAATAAAACAAACTACGATAAAACCTGTTTTTTAGGAAGTTTTGACAAAAAAGCCACTACACTTCTGTGTTTACTTTTAATTCAAAATAAAACAAACGACAGTAAAACCTGTTTTTTAGGAAGTTTTGACAGAAAAAAAAAATGTGTAATTTCATATTTATTCAAAAGTTGTGAGAAAATTTCTGAATCTCTTTCAAACCCTAATTAGATAACCTTGAACTATTATAGAAAATATCACTGTGATGTATAATTTAAAATAAATCATGTTTACCTCATATCCTGTTCTCCAATTAGACCAGTTACAAAATCTAGGCAGTTTCATCATCTGTCATCCACGAGCACTGCTGGACAACAGAACATCAGTTCTGAAATTACTCAAATTTTTGTGAGAATGGGAACATCTTACCTCAAAAAAATGTTGAGTTCTATTTGAACATTTTTCGATATAATCTTCTATATCATCATCATCATCAGCTTGTTGAATTTTATGTTGTGGACTCTGGGTGCCGATATCAGCTCCCTCCTCTGGCTGCCCGAAGAACTTCCAAACTAGGTCACGTTCAGCAGGAATTTCAAAATTCATGACTCTATTTTTGTTCTTCTGAATGTAGATTTCTTTCCAAATGGTGAATTCTTTCCTTTTTCTAACATTTTAATAATCTACTCTTCAAATCTGCACAACAATCTGCCAGAATACAAGCTGCTGAAATGAGATTCCTCAGACCAATAGCAGGATATCAAAGAACAGACAAAAAACATAACACAGAAATAAGACAACTAAAAGTAGAGGAATTAAATACAACAATAGAGAAATACAGAACAAACTGGAAAGAACACTTGGCAAGGATGACTGAGAATAGAATATCAAATGTAGCATACAACTATTCACGAGGAAGTTTGGGAAGACCAAGGAAAAGATGGAAAGAGCAGCAATTTGGAGCCGGAACAGGCTAGTAAATAAGCCTTAAACCGTGAATAAGAAGAAGAAGAAGACTATTCAAGTTTATATTGTATTTAGGTAAAATTTGATCACTCACCTCATTATCAACATTCAATAAGTAATTATACAGGGTGGACCGCTCGAATGGACCTAATTTCAATTGCTTGTTACTGGCAAACGGTTGAAGATAGAAACTTAAAACAACGTTCATATTACAGAAAAACTCACCAAGTTTTGATATCCAGATCACCACATCTCTATATGAGCCCCAGCAGTCACTGTGACGATATCAAAGCGATGAACAATTTCTTGCCAAGTACGTTGGAGTATGTCTTCTGGAATGTTCTCAATAGCCTCTATGATGCGCTCACGAAGATCACGAAGGTCTTTGACTGGGGTGGTGTAAACTTTATCTTTGACATAGCCCCAGAGAAAGAAATCCAGTGGTGTTAAATCGGGAGATCTCGGGGGCCACGCGATTGGTTGATTTAAACTCCGCATACCACAAAACAGCTTGCGCTTTCATCTGCGGAGTCGCCATTTTCACAAACAATTAAATCTAAGAACGAGAAACGTATCTTTGTGCCATCTACCGACAGGATTCGAAACTTGGTGAGTTTTTCTGTACTATGAACGTTGTTTTAAGTTTCTATCTTCAACCGTTTGCCAGTAACAAGCAATTGAAATTAGGTCCAGCTTGCGCTTTCATCTGCGGAGTCGCCATTTTCACAAACAATTAAATCTAAGAACGAGAAACGTATCTTTGTGCCATCTACCGACAGGATTCGAAACTTGGTGAGTTTTTCCGTACTATGAACGTTGTTTTAAGTTTCTATCTTCAACTGTTTGCCAGTAACAAGCAATTGAAATTAGGTCCATTCGAGCGGTCCACCCTGTATTGTGTTTTTCCAGACCAAACATGAGCAGCAACTGCAGATTTTCCTATTTTTAATATTTTTTGTGTGTTTCGTGGTTGTAATTTTCAGGTTTCTTTTAGTTTTTCCTATATATATATATATACTATCACAACCAGTACATACTATTTGATATATTCACATTAATTTGAGGTAAGATGTTCCCATTCTCACAAAAACTTTATTAAAAGAATCTCAAAATGTTACTTTCTAAAATAGACCATGTGAAATTACTGATGATGAAACCACCTAGGTGTTGAAACCGGTCCAATTAGACGGAATATAAGGTGAGGTGATAAGAATTTATTTACAATTTAGGATCACTTTTATTGTAATTTATTTAGTCTTCTTCTTCTACTTCATGAAATTAGGCCTTTTGGCTTGTCTTCACATCAAGTGGGATTTAATGAATCCTTTAGTGTGATCTAAAAAATCACCACATGAAGGAATAATAATTTTTTCCTTGTCTCTTATTTATAATAAAAAACTTTACAGTAACATGTTAAACTTTACACTGCCAGATGAATTCTACATCAGTTGTCTGTAGATACAGTTCAACATCAGGTTTTTTAAAGGTTTTGACCTTGCAATGTGTCATTGCAATACAAACTCATCATCATCCTCTTATCGTGTCCTTTCAGAAGATCAATTCCAAATACGCCTCCAAGCATCTCTATCTTCCCATGCTCTCCTTCTTTTTAGTTCTTCCCAGTCGTATCCTCTTTCTTGTAAACTTTTCTTCACCTGGTTAATCCATCTTTCTCGTGGTTGTTTTCCTTGTATCTTGAGATTTAACAGTCTTTGTGGTAATCTTTCCTTTTCCATTATTTTTAAACGTCCAAATCATTTTAGTATATTTTTTCTATGTCTGTCGTTATTTTTTCTACATTTAATATCTCCCTGATTTTGTCATTTCTTATTCTATCTCTCCTTGTATTATGTAAATTCAACATGAGAATTTCATTTCTGTAGCTTGGATTCTGCTCAATTCCTTCTTTGTATATGTACAAGTCTCAGCTGCATGTGTTAGAATTGGTTTGAAATAAGTTTTATACACTATTTATTTTAGGAATTCACACTATGAGGTATATTCATTTAGGTAAAAATTTTATACATTGCCATTTTACTCTTGATTGGTATATCTTTATTCCAGATTGTTTAGTTAAATTTTAGACTTCTAAACTTTTTTCTATTCATTTATTGATTTCAGTCTGTATTTTCCCATTTACATTAATCACTATTCCTAAATATGTGAATCTGTAGACTTTTTGTAGATTTATGCCTGATGCAACTTAAACAAATGCCCATAATGCATGAACCAGGCAACAAATTACACATAAAACATGTTAAATTACACTGAGCAACAAAAAGAAACTTTTTTTTTGTCTCAGAAAGAAAAATAGTATTTTTTCTCCTGAATTCAAATATGATATTGGTTTTTCTCCATCATGCAAGGTTTCCAAGAGACAGGCATTTATAATTTCAAACACTTTTAATATTTTCTACATTCGTAACTACACAATATTCAGACTTGCCTAGAAAGTAAGAAATGACGATATTCTGCTATATTTTGCCTGTGGAGCATCCCTCTTCATGGTCCAACAATAATCAGCAAGCATATTAAGGTTCCATTTGCTTTGATATCTCTTTTCTATACCTGAAATTTCCTGAGTTAGCTCATTTGGTTTTATTTTATGTTGGACAAATAAACATTTATTAAAAAAATAATTATTTAAATCCATTAATTGAAATTGAAATAGAAAAAAAACTGTGGGTGATGAGAAATTCCGAATACATATTTGAAAACACGATAAAAAACTGCATTAAGTACAACTATTGGTACTCATGAGACAAAAATCATGTTGACAAATGTTATCAGCAATGACCTACCATATACAACTAGCTCATAAAGTATTTCATTCTATAAATTGTGGGCGACCTGTGTTTATAATTATGTAACCAACCATTAATTAGTGTTATTTTTAATCTCTTTAAATGTGATTTTGGCAACATTGCAGCTGTACCTCAGAGTGCTCTATTATCAAAATGCAGAATTAACTTCCATTTATCCACCTATATTTCTGTATTTGTAAACATTCATTCCTTAAAAAATATGGTTTTATTGCAGTTTTAAAATCCAATTTAAAATGAAAATTAAAAGTTATATTTAAGCAATTTTGATTCTCCATAGTTTTAAATATACAAAGCACAGACTCACTTGTAGATACATGTAACAGTCTGTTCACAGCACAGATCTGCACAGCCGCAACTCAAATCAAATGGAGGATCACAAAATCAAAGCGAAAATGATGAAGAAATTATTTCAGTTACAAATAATTAGATTATTTTGGCAGAAATGAATATTTCCTTCGTGTTCAATTGAGCAACATTTTATGCAGGACTAAAGCTTACTCAATTATATACAATGGCCTCTGCTTTCTCAACAATGGTTATCTAGATAATTGCTAGACCTTTGATTTAGGTTCTAAAATATGTAGTTTTAGGCACCTAAAATAGCCCTTAAAAACTGTAAAATATATTCTTAAAATAACATTTTAGGCTTTTAAAAATGTGTATCACATTTTATATATATATATATATATATATATAACGAGCTTCCAATATAAAACCGGACCGGCCTCACAGAGTTTCACCCGGCATGCAGTGCTGTCTCTTCCTCTCGCAATTCACCCTGCCTGCCACCCGTCTTTGAACTGTTTCTTACCTTATAGAAAATGCTGGAAATGTTGTCCTCCCGCACACGTGCTATGGGATCACCTTGGTTTAGACAATGAACACGTGTACACTTGTAAGGTTTGAGTGTTAACAATTTTGTTGCTGTATGTGCAGAAGATACTGAAATCCCAACTTGTGCTAATTTCGGTAATGATTTTTGTGGTGAACGTTCCAAATTTTCGCCAATTTCGTCTAATTTTTCTTCGGTGAGAACCGTACGCCTTCGCGTGTGTTTCTTATTTTGTACTGAACCAGTGGTCTCAAATTTAGTCACAAGATCGTGGATTGTCGATCTGGAAGGAGGTAATTGTCCAGGGAAGTTCCGAATAAATTCCTCGCGAACGCGACGAGCTGATTCGTATTTATAATAACATTTACACACATAAATGCGCTGCTCTAATGTCAGCTGACGTCTCATCTTGTCGAACGATAGTAAACTGACTAGTTCAAGGACGAGCGGCTGACAGAGTGAAATGCGGACAAGGAGAAAGCGCTGCCTGACGGGTGAAACCCCGTGAGGCCGGTCTGGGTTTATATTGGAAGCCCGGTATATATATAATAGTAAAATGGAATGAAAATTATGAAATTAATAAAACAGTAAAGTAACTATATTAATTAAGTTATGTAGGTAGGAAATAACATGAGGTTTCTTTAATTTATGTTGAGTTGTTTTTGACTCACCTCATACTTCTTAACTCCCTCGCAGACTCAAGTTTCTTCACTGCATTGAGAATGTCACAAATGCAGTGATGAAACCTGGGTATGCAAGGGAGTTACGAAGTATGAGGTGAGTCAAAAACAATTCAACATAAATTAACTATATTATTTTTTTTTATAAAATTTATTATCAGAAATAACATTGAGGCTTTCAAGTAAATAAGTGAGTTGCGATTACCTCATGCACTCTGTGTTCTTCAAAGCACAGGACCGGTTTCAGGAAACATTATTCCCATCTTAGCCATTTTTATAACTGTTGAATTTTTAGGTAATGTGAGTTACATATGCAATACTAATCTCATATTTGTAGCTTTTTTTATGTCAATTCTTTCTAACTCTTGAAACGGTGGTTGGTTATTCTGTAGGTTGATTTCTGCTTCTTCTGTTGGCTGACTGATGAACTCCCAATTCAAATATTTTTTCTCTGGGAATTTCAAAGTTCATTATTTTCTAAAGCAAATAATTATTCTTCATTGTTTTCTAAAGAAAATAATGAACTTTGAAATGAATTATTCTTCATTATTTAGCAGGCCTGGGTTCGATCCCTGGTCAGGACAGGCTACTGGATGGTTTTTTTTTGGGTTTTTCCTCACCTGTAAGACAAATGTCAGGAAGCTTAGGGCCCGAAGGTCCCCATAAATCATCCAGTCATCATCATCCTCATCACTCTCAACAACATCCTTCACTGATGTGGGAAGCTACCACCTATAATTCCCTAGTAAAGCTGCAAAACATAGCATAGAAATGCTATGATTGCAGTGAAATGCTTGCCCTCGTGTAGAATTACTGTGGATGGATGAATTTTCTAAAGAAAATGTCTTCATTATTTTGTAAAAAAATAATGTACTTCGAAATTCCTTGAGAAAAAAAATTGATTTGGAAGTTCATTGATCAGGGAGCAGAAATCAACATACAGGATGACAAACACCGTTTTGACAGAAAGAATTGACAATGATGCCTGAGGGATTGAAACTCGAATCTTCAAAAAAAAGCTACAAATATGAGGTGGGTATTGCATAATATATCTCATTTTATCTAATATAAACCTCATATTTTCTTCCTTAAAAAATTAAATGTTGAATTTTTGTCTTCACCTTCATCTTCCAAATAGCCATCTAGTGTTGATTTGATGAACTTTGAGATCAAATCTCGCTTGCCAGGAATTCAATTTAGATCCATGAATTTTGAAATTCTCAGCGAGCAACATTTGATTTCATAGTTCATCGAATCAACACTAGATGACAAATTATATTTGAAGAGAAAAATATGATTTGACCTTCAATGAGAAATCTTAAATTTATAATAAAAACTAGACAGCAGTTTAGAAGATGAAAATTCAACGGTTGTAAAAATGGCTGAAGATGGGAATAATGTTTTCTGAAACTGGTCTTGTACTTCAAAGAACACGGACTGTATGAGGTGAGATATTCACAACTCATTTTATTTACTTACATTAAATCTATTTATTAAACACAAAGTAATTTGATGTGTTATGTTTAAATTAATATGGGGAAGTAAACATTGTGAGGTTATATCATTAATAGTGAGTGGAGAACATATTTTTAACGACTCACCTCATATAATTTCAAATTTCTTTGATACCAGTGGTTTCAAACAATATCTTGTCCCTCTTCAGTAGTGGATGCCATGACTGAAGAGGGACAAGATATTGTCTGAAACCGCCGGTATCAAAGAAATTTGAAATTATATGAGGTGAGTCGTTAAAAATATGTTCTCCACTCACTATTAATAATTTGATGTGTTTTTACCTTATTTCGATGCTCTTATGAAATTCTGATGCTGTCTAGAGACCTGGCAATGTTCAACTAGGATAAATTATGTAAATTAATTTAGAAGGACAATTTTAGAGTCAAAAAGACAAATTAAGTTTTAATGAGTAAAATACAATTACTTGTAAGGAACGTGCAATTACATCATTGGTTTTTATTTATTTATTCAAGGAAAAAATAAAACCTGATATCGTAGGTCTGTTATCAGATTTTTTTACAGTTTTTGAGAGTTGAATTGGGTTATTTTTTTTAAAGCAAATAAGTTGGAAAAATTAATTTATAGAATAATTTTTTTTAAATGAAAATGTAAATTATGAGATAATTAGCAGCCGAAATTGATTTGCTGACATAATTGTTGAATGTGCAATATGAGATTTCCAGTGAACACTTTTTAGAGAGAAAAAATATATTTTACCCATTTTATGAATAAACCTTATTTATGTATACAAAGAAAACAATTATTAGTGATGTTAAGGAAAAACTTTTAATTTTGTACAAATATTTTATTTTAATACACATTATTGGCATGAAAAAAAAAGATCACTTTAATGAAGTATAAAATTATTTTCATTTTTCTGTTATAAATAAATTAATCAATTTGAATTTTAATTTAGGAATAAATATAAGATTAAGACATATTAATAAAATTATTTTTGTTATAATTGAGTTGTAATTAGGGTTACCATACATTCTTCTTTGGGCATGTCCTCTTTTTGAAATTAAAATAAATGTCTGATGGATACTTTTTTTAATGCCCAATTGCCTTCTTTTTTTTAATCAGTTAATTTAGTTTTTAATTATATTATTTTCAGTCTTATCTTACCTCAATATTAATGTTGATTTGTTCTTGGACCTGTTTCAAAACAATTCTGTTTTATCGTCAGCTTGTCCAGACTGGTTTGATTTATGTTGCACATCCTGGATGTCGATGTCAGCTCCATCCTGTGTTCGGCCAAAGAACCTTCAAACAAAATAGAAAAATCTGCAGTTGCTGCTCATGTTTGGTCTGAAAAACATAATATAAATTCAGACACTAAATTATTAAAACAGTTAGAAAATACAAAAGAGCCGACTATTTGGGAAAAAATCTATATTCAGAAGAACAAAAACAGAGTTATGAATTTTGAAATACCGACGGAGCGTGACCTTGTTTGGAGGTTCTTTGGCCAAACCCAGGATGGAGCTGACATCGGCATCCAGGGTGTGCAACATAAATCAAACCAGTCTGGACAAGCTGACGATAAAACAGAATTGTTTTGAAACATGTCCAAGAACAGATCAACATTAATATTGAGGTAAGATGATCAGACTAAAAATAATATGATTAAAATAACCTCAAAATATCACTTCCTAAAATTAAATATTAATTTAGTTTTTACTTGATGAAAATTCATGATGTATTTAATAAATAAAACTATTAAAGTTTTATGTGATTTTCATATAAAACTTCAATATTTTCTTCTTCTTCCTTCCAAGTATTAGGCCAAGGCCTGTTACGATCCTATAGAAAATTTTCCCTCCAGCGTTTTTCAATATTTTTATTTATTTATTAACTTCTATGAAAACAATCAAAATTATTTGAAGGCATGATGGGTCGAGAACTTAGTAGAAGTTTACTTGCGGGTGTAGAAAATGACAGAGCATTATAATAAAATTAAATCAATTGACGAGCTTGGGTACAAAACATGGTAACGGACATTTTGGACAAAAATGAGATGTGTAACATATAATCTTGTATTTTGAGTGTAAGCAATAGTTATTTTTTGAATATGTTAACAGATGGCAGAAGTTTTAGAATTTTTCCTTGTAACTACAGACTGCTATATTACAAATGTCAGCTACCATATTTTAGTCCCGAGATCTTCAGTTGATATTTGGCTGCTATAAAAATACAGAATTTATTATATTATTTTTAGTCTGATCATCTTACCTCAATATTAATATTGAGGTAAGATGATCAGACTAAAAATAATATAATTAAAATAACCTCAAAATATCACTTCCTAAAATTAAATATTAATTACAGAATTTATTATTTTTCAAAATAAGTTAACCAAGGAAAAGTTTAATTTAATAATGCAAAGCCCTTGTTTATAATTCTGTAAGCTATGTCCAGTACTGCATAATTACCATATTAATAGATTTATTTTCCAATTGTATTCATATATCTCCTTGTTTGAGTATGTTACGTTGTTTATATATGTGTGTTTAATCTTACATTTATGTGTAGACATTTTTTTCTTTCTTTGATGCGTCAGTGTTGGAAAGTGTGGCATTAGATGCCAACTAACTAAAAAAAAAGAAATGGTAATTCAGCCATAAATTATAAAAGCCAAAAGAGAGAAGAATATATATTATAACATATATTTTATTTAGTATTAATTTTAATTTTGATTATGTTACTCATGCGTGGTCAGTAATCAAAGTAAACGATGGCCAGGAAGTTGTTTCCTCTATGATATTACATTTCTTTCAGTTTTTTACGACCAGTGTTAGTGGGGGTGTTCAGTATCACAGCTTTTAGGTTAAGAATCTGATTAGAGAACAGTGACAAAATGCGTCAGCGACTTAAAATGAGGGCAGATGTGGAAGACACAGAATAACTCACAATTTAAAAGTGTGGAAATAGTATAAATCAATACAGATTTTAACTTATGCTCCCAGCGATCAAATGGTGAATTGTGTTAATGTATTCGATACCTGTTTTAAATATTCTATTTGAATGTTTTTATTTTTCATTTCATAGATCTCAAAGATGGATAAATTATATATTAAGTTATGTAGATAGGAAATAACACTATGAGGTTCTTTAATATTGTTTATTTTTTATCATTTCACTCACCTCATACTTCATAATTTATAGCAGACCCAGGGTTTCTTCACGTAATTCGTGACATTGTCAATGCTGCGTCATGTTCACAACTGACGTTGGACGTCAGTTGTGAACATGACACAGCATTGACAATGTCACGAATTACGTGAAGAAACCCTGGGTCTGCTATAAATTATGAAGTATGAGGTGAGTGAAATGATAAAAAATAAACAAAATTATATATTGTTTAGTTGTTTCTTGACTCACCTCATACTACTTAATTCCCACGCATACTCGAGTTTCTTCACTTCATGTGTGACATTCTCAATGCTGTATTACATTCACAACTGATGTCCAACGGCGTCTTCTCCTGCAGACTGACCTCCGCGCCATCGATGGCTGACCGACAAACTTCCAAATCAATCCCCTCTCCTTATCACCAGGTATTTCAAAATTCATAGTTGTGTTTTTATTCTTCCATATGTAAATTTTTTCCCGAATTGCGAGTTCCTTCGGTTTTTTCCAATTGTTTAAGTAATTTTGTATTGGTTTCTATTCTATGTGGCATGTGCCTGGTCAGAAAAACATAGAATAGAAACCAAAACAAAATTACTTAAACAATTGGAAAAACCGAAGGAACTCACAATTTGGGAAAAAATTTACATATGGAAGAATAAAAACACAACTATGAATTTTGAAATGCCCGGTGATAAGGAGAAGGGATTGATTTGGAAGTTCGTTGGTCAGCCATCAGATGGTGCGGAGGTCAGTCTGCAGGAGAAGAGGCAGTTGGACATCAGTTGTGAACGTAATAGAGCATTGAGAATGTCACAAATGAAGTGAAGAAACTCGAGTCTGCTTGGGAGTTAAGAAGTATGAGGTGAGTCAAACAACTAAACAATATTAGAATGAACCTCATAGTGTTATTTCCTACCTACATACATGGATAAATTATATTTGAAGAAAAAAAAAATTATATGGTTAGACTAGGGTTTGAACCCAGGTACCAAGTGAGCTATCTGAGAAACTCCAATCTAAACGCAAATTTTTATCTTATATATGCTGTCAATTCCCTGAGTTCAAACCCCAGTCCGAACATATAATTTTTCTCTTCAAATATGATTTATTCATCATTGAGACGTATGAATTGAATAATAAAAACGTTGAAAGAAGCCATACTGGCTTTAAAATGTAATGTATATTTCCCAATTAAAGGTCTTCTTAAAAAAGAAGTCACCAATAAGAATTAAATGAATCATGATTTCTTCTTACCTCATACTTCTATGTTTTTATAAACACAGCACTACAGTATCAGCGACCATTGTCACCATCCTCAGCTGTTTTCACGACTGTCAATTTTTTTCTTTTGCCAGCAATTATCCAAACTGCCATCTGGTGTTCTTTTGAAGGAATTATTTTCTAAACTTATGAATTAAACCTCATAATGTTAAAAATTCCCAAATTTATTATATAAATATAGTCCCGCGCCGTAGCCGAACGGTTAAAGTAGGAAGTCTTGGCGCAGAGCTACGGGACTTGCGCTGGTTCGAGTCTCCATGGGGGAAGAAATTTTCTCATGGTATTTCAGCCAGTATGGGACCGGTGCCCACCCAGCATCGTGAGGCAATTGGGTAGCTACAATAAGTAGCAGCTCCAGGTTGAGGAACCAGCTATAACGGCTGGGGGACTCGACATGCTAACCACATGTCACCCTACACTGGCTGTTGATCATCTACCTCTGTGATTGACACATGTGGATGTGAAGGGCCAGCAGCCGGCTGGTAAAAGGGCAACCGCTGAAAAGTGGAAAGACCCTCAATCGGATTATATAAATATAAAAAGAATCCACTGTTTACGAGATGGAAGCAAAGGCTTCATAGCATTTATTGCACGGGAATTAACAGAGTATATAAGAGAAAAATTTGCATTTAGGTTAGAGTTCCTCAGATAGCTCACTAGGTAGAGCATTCGTCTAGAGTGTGAAAGGTCCTGGGTTCAAACCCCAGTCTGAGCATATAATTTTTCTCTTCAAATATAATTTATCCTATATTAGCCGCCATTTGCAAAGATAGAAGCTATGGTTTCAAGCATTTGGCGCGAGGGAATTACAACATACATAAGAGAAAAATTTGCGTCTAGATCATAACTTGCCTCGGTAGCTCAGTTGGTAGAGCACTTGGCCCGGAAAGCCAAGGGTCCCGGGTTCGAGTCCCGGTCTAGGCGAAAATTTTTCTCTTCAAATATAATTTATCCTTCTATGAGAAGTGTTAAATTAATAATAAAATCGTCAGTAATTTATCCTGTTTAAATGCCAGTTCCCGACTTTTAAATTTCGTCATCATCCATGCAAGTATTAGGTCATGTGGCCTGTTATGGTCTCAAAGAAAAATTTTCCATCTTTTTTGGACTTCCCAGCGATGAGGATAATAATGAGCATAGCTTTTGGAATTCTGTGAGATGGCATTCGTTGAAAATGGGCTTTCCAGTTGTTCTGGTAGTTTTGTATATAATGGAGAATGGGTTCATCCAATTTTTCCATAATTTCCTCATTTCTTTTATGGTCCCACTTTGTATAGCCTGCTTTATGGCATATAAATCACGTGTCATTTGCTATTATTTGGCTTTCATCTCTTCTTCGTATTGTCCATATCCTAATAACTAACTCACTGGCACTATCGAACCCATAGGTTCATGGCCATATGGACATAAGCTCTCCATACATCCCTATCCTGAGCTAATGTTTTTCAATCATCCCCTGTATAATCTACTTCCCTCAAATCATACTTACTTCTTTGTTTGCCACATTGTCATCTGAAGATTCCAGTACTTCAAATCTATTAGCAATTTTGATTTGGCCGAGTGGTTAAGGCAGGAAGCCTTGGTGCAGAGCTACGGGACTTGCGCTGGTTCGAGTCTCCATGAGGGAAGAAATTTTCTCATAGTATTTCGGCCAGTATGGGACCGGTGTCCACCCAGCATCGTGATGCATTTGGGTAGCTACAATAAGTAGCGGCTCCAGGTTGAGAAAACCAACTATAACGGCTGGGGGACTCAACATGCTGACCACATGTCACCCCAACACTGGCTGATGATCATCTACCTCTGTGATTAACACATGTGGATGTGAGGCCAGCAGCCGGCTGGTAGGCTAAGGGCCTTGTAGGCCTGTCGTGCCAGGAGTTTTTTTTTCTTCCCTCAAATCATAGTTAATGTTATTCTCCCACCTCATTCTTGGTCTACCAACTGGGCATTTTCCCTCTGGTTTTCCTACAAGAAGCTTCCTTGCATGTCGTACATTCCCCATTTGTGCCACATGTCCGCCCATTGCAGTCTGAGACTTAACTGTTCTTATTATATCTGGCTTTCTATAAAGACCATGTAGTTCATTGTTATGAAGTCTTCTCTATTCACCTGTCTGTTCATCTCTCTTTGGTCCAAAAAGTTTCATAACAACTTTATTCTCAAATACTCGTAATCTTCTTTCCTCCCTTAAAGTAAGAGTCCATGTCTCACATCCATACAATATAACTGGTAGAATAATATGATGATCTTGATGAAGATTTTCGGGCTGTAGGCCGTGGTCGTGAGGCTTGTAGTTCCCTGACGTTTCACCAGAGACTGTGTCTGGCATCCTCAAGGGTTGTCTTGAGACTGGCAATTCTGTCCACTGTCTGTCCTATTTATACGTTCACTGCCATGTGTTTGTAAGTTGTATCTGCCTTCTGATTCATCAGCGTTAGGGACTTCCATTGCTCCAATCAGATTGCTGTTTGATGGTCTAGTCGACTGTTCGTTATATCTGCCTTCTAATGGTTAGCGGTAGGGACTTCCATTGTTCCACTGAAATTGCTGTTTGATAGTCTAGTCGACTGTACTTGTAGAGGTTTACATTTTGCATTTTTTAGAACCGGTATCCATACTTTGTTGACTTTTAATGATTCTTTTCTATTGAAACTGTTTTTATGTTTAAATATTTTGATGGCTTCTCGTTGTAGACGGGTAAAATTGTGTGTGCAGTTAGATAATATTTCTGAATTCTGGTATTGTACTCTGTGGCCATCAAGTAAAGAGTGTTCTGCTACTGCCGACTTATCCATTTGTTTAAGACGACTGTATCTTTCATGCTCCTTAAGTCTGGTTGCGATGCTGCGTTTAGTGGTGCCTATATACACTTTTCCACAACTGCATGATATCCTGTGTATGCCTACTGTCTGATAATGATGGAGTTGATCCTTTATAGCTCTGAGAAGGTTCTTGATTATCTTGGTAGGCCTGTATACTGTTTCATACCTCTCCTCATAACCAATCTTCTAAGTAAGATGATCTTGAAGAAGATTTTCGGGCTGCAGGCCGTGGTCGTGAGGCTTGTAGTTCCCCGACGTTTCGCCAGAGACTGCATCTGGCATCCTCAAGATCATCATAGCAACTCCGGCCGTGAAAGTCTAGGTCATACATTAATTTTCTAAGTAGTTCGCAATTTCAGGGCATTGGCAGCCCCATCCTCGGTATTTCTTTGACGACTGATATGTTGATCGGAAGAAGCACTTCTTCCCTCTGTTGGTGGACTGATAAACCTCCGGATCAGATCAGAATCCATGGGAATTTCGAAGTTCATAAGTTTTTCTTTCTTGTTTTTCTGAATGTAAATCTTTCCCCAAAATAAATAAATGTTTATTTTTATTTGTGAATGTTTTATTGGCATTTAACTGTTCAGTTTTTTATAGAATGCGATCCAGTTGTTGCTTCTCCACACTTATAAGAGAGTCTATTCCGTGTCTGTTCACATTTTCCTTGATTTTAAATCTTAAATGCAAAGAATTTTCTTCTTTACTTTAGTCACAAATAAAAACAATAGTAAACATATATCAACACCAAGTGGAAATTGGAAATGTATTAAGGAAACAGTGAGAAGAGCTTTGTAATAGATATGGTGCTAGGCAAGCATGTGGCACAAGACGATGTACCTGAATAGGAAAAGAATTTCCAGTTTCCCTCTCAGATTCGAGGTATTTGTCCCCTGATTATTGCCTCACGTCTCGGAGTATCTCAACGTTTTTTTATTTTTTATTATTTCTGCCTTTAACAGCGAGGAATGAAGGGGAGGGTAAAAACCAGATTAAGTACAAAAGTTCTTATAAGGCTGATTGCGTTTGTATGCCAGTGATGTGAATATTTGAACAAAATGGATTCTGGGCGGGAGAAAATGCACTTTTTTTTTTATTAGTGAAACATGAAGGAATTGTGGGGAAGTATGTAAATTATATTATCAACCATGGACCAGGTGTGTAGTCAGTCAAGGCTGTATAAATTCATAGTACCTCTGCAATATTTTTTTTTCTTTGGATGTTTGGGTACATGAGTTTGAACACCCCTACTGCTATCCCCATGAGATGTGAGTTGATTGTGCGCTATATCATTTCGATGAAGCACAGTAACTGAAACAAGTTATTTTGTTGTTTTTTCTGTTGGTATCAATAGTTTGTAACAGATCAGATGATGTAATAAACAGAGACACTGAGAGAGAGAAACATTTTGTTTGGTTAATTCTAAACTTTGAGAATTTAATTTTAGGAAGTTATATTTTGAGGTTATTTTAATTATATTATTTTTAGTCTGAACATCTTACCTCAATATTAATGTTGATTTGTTCTTGAACATTAATATTGAGGTAAGATGTCAGACTAAAAATAATATAATTTGAGAATTTATCTTGATTTTGAAAGGCAATTGCTTTCATTTTGGTTTATGGAAGCGTATGTTATATTTACATAGAAAGATGAGATAAATTTTATTTGAAGAGAAAATTATATCCCTGAAGTGATATTTGATTCTGTACATCGGCGCTCTATCCACTAAGCTATCAGGCATTCCGATTTACACACATCTTATTTCTCTCCTTTATTATATGAATTCCCATGCACCGAGTTTGTGGACTATTTTATTCCACTATGCCTCTAGTGGTTTTTTTACCAAGAAGAATTTAAGGTGACCATATACAGTAGCCACCGCTGTGGTCTCGAGGTAGCGTGCTGCCTTGTCATGCAGCGGGCCTGGGTTCGATCCCCGGTCAGGGCAGTTTTTCTGGGTGAGGTTTTTATCAGGGTTTTTCGTCGCCTGTAAGACAAATGTCAGGAAAACTTTAAGGTCCAAACGATCCCCGAAATCATATGGCCATCATCATCGTCCTTCACCGGTGTGGAAAGCAACGGGAAGCCCTACAATTCCCTAGTAAAGCTGCAAGCATAGCATGAAAATGCTATGATTGCATGAAAGACCTGTCCTTGGGCAGAATTACTATGGATGGATATACAGTAGACTTTTTTTCATATACATCAATTGAAAATAATGTTAATATTCTTATAGTATCATAACCTTATAACTAACAGAATTTCAGACTCATTTTCAATTTGTTTAATGAAAGATTAAATTAAAATTTTTCATACCTCACCTCATATCCAGTCTTCTAAATAGATCATTGTTTCAAAGCCTTGGCAGCTTCATCTTCAGTACCTTCATGTAGACTGTTCTGTCGATCAGAACTACTACTACTTCCCTCTGTTGGTGGACCAATAAACCTCCGGATCTGGGGGAATTTCAAAGTTCATAAGTTTTTCTTTTTTTTTAACGTGAATTTTTTTCCATACTGCAAGTTCTTTTTGTTTTTCTATTTGTTTAATTAGACTGGCTTTTGTATCAATTACATGTTTTTCAGACCAAGCATGAGCAGCTACTGCTGACTTTTCCACTTCACCATTTTTGACATTTCTAAGACGGTCTTTCACCCTTGTTTTCAAATTTCTTTTTGTTTTTCCTATGTAAATTTTGATTTTTTTCCCTATAAAAGTTCAATATTGTTTAATGAATTTTGTTTATAACAATTTAATTTGTTGCTATTTGTACCATAATGATCCAGAATGTGTATTTCGTACAATTTTTAACCAATTTTCATAAAATTTGCACAAAATTATTCAAGAATGTATGGGGAATGTTTGGTAGAATCCTCATTTAATTGATTTTAAAGTAATTGATTCAAAAAAATTTTCTTCCCCATTATTTGAATTTAAAAATTTAAAAATTGTTTAACAGATAATTAAAACTGCACTTTTATAGTTAACTAACTCAGGTCTTTCTGCACCCCCAAAGTTTAATACAAAGCTTCCTGATTCCTGACTACCTTCTGGCCATCCAACTTCCTATAAAGCGACTACGGAGGGTTGTTTCTGATCTCTGAGAATGATTTGCCATTCTGTTTCCGCATTATAAACGTTTCTGGCTTATACAGGATGATTTTACATATCAAATCGTACCATTCTGGAGATTTTTTCCATCTCTATAGGTTTCCTTCTTATAAAGGTTCCGGCCAAGACAGGTTTTACTGTACTATCATTCTCCCCACATCTCTCTGTCATTCCAGTCTCCATTGTCCAGTCCTTTTTCCCTCATGCTTCTCAACACACCATCAATCCATGTTATTTTTGGCTGCCCTTTTGTTCCTCTACCAAGTGGCACCCTTTTTAGTATTCTTCTTGGGAATCTGTCTTCCTTCATTTAAATTTAAAGTAAAAACATTGAAAATGATGTATGATTTTATATAAAAACACACAGTATACCATTTTAAATGGTGATGATAGAACATGTTTTTAAAAGGCCTTCAAAATGATTTAACTAACAAAATAATTCAACTGAAATCTTAATTAGTTGAGGATGACTAAGATCTCGGATACATATTTCATCACTCACCAGATATTCTTTTTTTTCTCCCTCACAAAGAGGGAGTGAGAAGCGGCTCTTAAAGACGACAGAACTATAGTTGCAAAATTACAGAAGGTGGAACTGAAGTAGAAAGTTCCATAACTAGTTTAACACTTTGAGTCTGGCGGTGGTACTAGTACCACGGCATTTAAATGACACTGAAGCTGGAGAAAATTAAATCCCTCGGCATGCCTGTGCCGGCATATTTACAGGGGTGTTTTTCTGAACCAGAAAACACCCCTGTGAATCCGTCTGCACAGGCATGCCGAGGGATTTAATTTTCTCCAGTTTTAGTGTCATTTAAATGCCGTGGTACAAGTAGCACCGCCAGACTCAAAGTGTTAGAATATGAGGTGAGTGATAAAAGTTTAGCTAAATAAATAATACCTCATCATCATCATCAGTATCAATCATTAGCCTGTTCCACTTCAGGATAGAAATTGGTCCCTCCATCACTTCTTAGGTCGTCTTGGGTTTCTTCGCCCTGTGATCTGTAGTTGAATAGCTTCAGAAGTATTCTATTGTTTGGCATTCTAACACCTCATAATGTGAATTCCTAAAAAAAAGTAATTTAAAAACATATGAATAGATTGCACAACCAAAGTCTAAACCGTGACCCCGGTTTCCCAATTTTTTTTATTGTTTTCATAACAACTAAAAAAAATAACTGAAAATTCACAGAAATTATTATGAAATTGTGGTCATGATTCAGACTAAATTATTGTAATCAAATGGTAAAGAGAAATATGTATAATCAATTGAGTTGGTGTTTACTTGATGAAAATCCATATTTATTAATTAAATAAAAATAAAACGTAGTTTTATTTGATTTTCATATTTATTATATAATTCAGTGACAGCTGTTTCGGTACACTGTACCTTCTTCAGACATGTTAACAAATTATGAATTGTGTTCCAACTGATCTAAACAACAATACAACAATATTTATTTAAATTTAACAAAGGGGATTCATTCAAATCAAGTTGAGAATTTAACAGTTTTTTACTACTTTTAAATTTATTAATTTCTACAGCCTCCAAAAGATCTAACTTCTTACCCTTATCACAAATATGTAAAATTTCAAAATTTGGATCAAAACAATGATTAAATTTAAAAGTAGTAAAAAACTATTAAATTCTCAACTTGATTTCAATGAATCCCCTTTGTTAAATTAAAAAATTTAAGTAAATATTGTTGTATTGTTGCTTAGATCAGTTGGAACACAATTCATAATTTGTTAACATGTCTGAAGAAGGTACAGTGTACCGAAACGGCTGTCATTGAAAATTATAATAAATATGAAAATCAAATAAAACTATGTTTTATTTTTATTTAATTAAGAAATATGTATGCCTGAACCAGAAATTGAACCCCGAACCTTCAGCTTTCCGTGCTGATGCTCTATCCATTGAGCTAATTCGGGCTTCCTTCCCATCCAAGCATAAATTCTTCCTTTCAGACATTTGTTTTTGCAATTAACAGCTGTAGATTTTCAGTTTTTATGGTTGTAATGGAAACATTAAAAAATTGGAACTTACATTAGATGGTTTAGATTTTGGGTGTGCAATCAACTTATGACTTACAAAAGGAATGTTTCTCTTTTCAGTGTCTCTTATATTTTAAAAAGTCTTTCAATACAATGAAAGTAAATCAGAATTGTCGAAGCCGGTGATGTAAACCTGAAAGTACAAACAACATAATAAATAAGACGAGTCTGTAGCATCTTACCTCGTAAAAGTTGAGTTCTTTTAGGACATGTTTCAAAATAATTATGTTTTATCTTCAGCTTGTCCAGACTGTTGATTTTTACATTGTCGGCCCTGGATGTAGACTCCTATTCCATTTTTTTGTGGTCCAGGTAACTTGCTTATCAAATCTTTCTCCCAGGAAATTTCGAAATTCATGATTCTATCTTTGTTTCTCCCAAATGGTGAGTTCTTTAGTATTTTCTATTTTAATACTTTCGTGTTTACGTCAATTTTATGTTTTTATAGAAAATGGCAAAACTGTTATTCTCCCAGTTATATTATATGGATGCGAAACATGGACTCTTACTTTAAGCGAGGAGAAAATATTATGAGTATTTGAGAATAAAGTTCTTAGAAAAATTTTTGGACCAAAAAGAGATGAACAGACAGATGAATGGAAAAAAAACTACATAATAGTGAGCTGCATGGTATGTATAGGAAGCCATATATAATAAGAACAGTTAAGTCTCGTAGACTGCGGTGTGCAGGACATGTGGCACAAATGGTGAATGAAAGAGGTACATGGAAGCTTCTTTTAGGAAAACACCCAGTTGGTAGACATAGAATAAGGTGGAAGAATAATATCCATGATTTGAGGAAGTAGATTATACAGGGGATGATTGGAAAACGTTAGTGTCATTCATAGAAAAGAAACACACACCTCAATTTTATCAGTTTAATTTTATCACTGTGAAATCAAGCTCCTCCTTTTTAACATTCTGAATAGGTCATAGCATTATTTAGCACTGACTGCATGTGACTACCAGATTGTATATATAGTGTGCGAATATAACCTTATCATGGTTGCAGGAGATAATATAAAAACATTTGTAGCAATTGATTATCATATTTACATCATAGGACATCAGAAATTAATTAATATGCAGTTTGATGAGTTTCAATTTTTCTCCACTAGAGTGCATTCTTACAATATTGCGATACTTTGGCAATAAATAATATGATCTGGTTGCAGTGATAAACAAGTGAAACATAATGTTTCTCATTTGTTTTCAAACATCGCCGTTTACATTAGATATATAAAAATTTTAAAATAAGTATATTTAAATAATGATTTGTGAGTAAACAGCTTAATTTTATTTGTTAAATAGTCCTAACAAATGCAACTTTGATTTCCAAATTCTCTTGGAAATCACTTGTGGCATTACTTATGAAAAATATATTTAAATAATCATTAGAAAAATGTAAAAATTATTGTGGGGAAATAATTTGAAAAATGGAACCCTAAGAATAAAATTTTACAGGAGTTTATGAAGGAATTAAAAAAGTCACGTCAGAGATTGTAAAGAGTAGCTGAAAATACTAAAGAAATCACCATTTGTGAGAAGATCAGGGATAGAATCATGAATTTAGGGTCAAATTTATAAATGCATTAGACCGTAAAAGGCGTTCTCTG
The DNA here is from genome assembly GCA_030220185.1 of Diploptera punctata. Taxonomy (NCBI): domain Eukaryota; kingdom Metazoa; phylum Arthropoda; class Insecta; order Blattodea; family Blaberidae; genus Diploptera; species Diploptera punctata. The sequence continues at coordinate 771,525 of JASPKZ010007278.1, read as the reverse complement.
CTGAGAAAGTTTTATCCTAATATATTTTGCTTACTCAGAAATCTATTCATGCGATAATAATTGTAAGCCACCTGACGAGTTAACTTAAGATCATAGCTCAAGATAGAAACTTATCATGAGAATCCCGAAGGGAACTGATGGGAACCGATGTAGTTTGAAACCTTGCCACTTTATCCAAGATGTCGGACCTTAAAGACTTCAATCATGTTTTCGGTATACGCGGAGAAGAGGAATTTGATAGAGTCCACCAAAGAATTCAACTGGAAGAACAGGAGAATCGGCGTAATATTGCACGATGCAGACGTCATTGTATACGGTATTATTTGCGGGACGCAAGCGTAAATGCATTCCTCTATAGCAGACGAAAATAACGGAAGTGGTTTTATTGCTGAGAATTCTGGGTAATTCGTTGCCAATATTACGAAAACATCGACTTTCATGCATGACCGGTAAGTCGGCCGTTAATTCGATCTCAGCAATTGCTTACGGTGAGTCAGCTCACCAGTGATTTTAAGTAATTTGAGTAGAGACTAATGTATTTGCATGCGACCCTTAATAGTGAGTGGAGAACTTATTTTTAACGACTCACCTCATATAATTTCAAATTTCTTTGATACCGGCGGTTTCAGACAAGATCTTGTCCCTCTTCAGTCATGGCTTCCATGACTGAAATTATTTGAAACCGCCAGTATCAAAGAAATTTGAAATTATATGAGGTGAGTCATAAAAAATAAGTTCTCCACTCACTATTAATGATATAACCTCATAATGTTTACTTCCCAATATTAATTTAAATATAGAATCATGAATTTTGAAATTTCCGGGGAGAGATATTTGATAAGCAAGTTCTCTGGATTACAAAAAGATGGAGTAAGAGTCTACATCCAGGGCCGACAATGTAAAAATCAAGTCTGGCCAAGCTGAAAATAAAACAGAATTGTTTTGAAACATGTCCTAAAATAACTCGACTTTTATGAGGTAAAATGCTACAGATTCACCTTATTTATTAAAAAGAACCTCATAATGTTACTTGCTATTGTAATTTTTTCATATTAGAAAGAAAAATTATGTTTGAACAGGGAATCGAACCCCGGATCTCTGACTCTGTACATCAGTTCAATAACCGTTAAGTCATTCAAACTTCCGATATTTCCACTTGACGTCTTCTATTCTATTTTTATTGGGAATTTAAACATAACTTGTAAGTGGTAAAGCTTATTATTTTGATGTTACATTTTAAATTAACACTTTACAAATTTGGATATAGTTTTTTATATATGAGGTGAATCATAAATATGGCTATATGTTTGATCGCGTTGTGTGATGAAAATATCACCATTACAGGAAATATGAAATTACCATTGGAAAGGCAATTATTCAAATTACAACAATGGAATAAAACAAAACAGTGTAGAACTTACGTCATTAGTCAAAATGGCATTGGATATGCAACAGCAAATTACAATTGCTGCATGGGCAATAATGTATGCTAATGATCGTGAGGCCGCAAGACATGAGTTTAAAGTAGCATTGCAGCCGTCGATTGTGGGGAAGTGGAGAAAACGACTGCTGGAAATGGGAAGGATGCAGAAAATCAAACCTCCTGGAAGGCCTCGCATTAGCACGGATGCAGAAACAACGAAGAGAATTGTGGAGGCGTTCGACGCTAGCCCACAAAAATCAACCTGCCAAGCTGCACGTGAGCAGTGATTTGTTTTTTCTTCTACTGTTGTAATTTGAAGGATTCCCTTTCCAATGATAACATCACATTTCCTTTAATAATAATATTTTTGTCACAAAATGCGATCAAACGTATAGCCATATTTCTGAATCACTCTGTAAGAAAGAAAAATTGCGTTCGAACCCCGGATCTCCGATTGTGTTGTTGATAAGCAATGGCTATTGGCCTTCGGATGTAGGGAGAATAGTATTAGTGGAAAGAAATTTGACGTTCCAATCGGAAGTTTGAATGGCATAATGGTTATTGCACTGACTTATAGAGTCAGAGATCCATTAAGAATGTAATTTTTGTTTCTAATATAAAATTGGTATTATAATTTTATAATATAGTTACTCGCTCACATCTGATGGGTGTGGGGTTATGTCAGTGGGAACCAGTACAAATGCAATATGACTCAGCTAAAGCGAACATAACTGCCCTTTCTTCTTAAAAACTGGAATGCATTTTTTTAAATTAAAAAAACAAATATCTTGGAATGAATTTTAATTATTCATGGTAAAGACTGAAAAAAAATAAATAACTCGTAGCCTCACACATTTTTTTTGTGAAATAATAAAAGCAACATTTAAAATAATGTTAATTCTGATGCTTAAAATCGTTGGCTGAAAACAAACATACTAGCGGGTCCCTCAAGAAAAAAATATTTTCCCTTTTTCCGTCCCTCGTCCAACCAATTGTATAACTGTAAATTAAAATAAAACAAATATGTACAGTAAAGATTAAAAAAAAGAATCCCCTGGTAACTTTTAAAAATAAGCGTAAGAGAGAATTTTTCCTCGTTATTACGCTTAATCTATGCAGGAATATGTTACGTTAATAAAAAATTAACATTGTAAAAGTTTTTTTTTTATTAGAAAGGTTTCAGAGAGGCAAAAGATGATCTGACAGTCAGTTTCCAGCGATGAACAAATGTAGTAATGCTATGACAAACTGACAATATCTGACGACTAGAGCGAGGACAAATATCCCTTTGCTGACAATGTATACACAATGCGAAATATAGACTCTGTCACACAAGTGATAGATTACAAACTCAGGTTGCTGAAAATGTAAACTTTAAGAGACATGGGTGTGTAAGAAGCTGATACAGTATAAAACAAGTACCAGAGAACAGTGTGCATAATTTTCGATGTTTTTATTTCAATTAACATGTTCCAATCCTGGATAGAATCAAATTTAAGAAGGAAAGTCCCAGTTTGAGTATTAATTTTTCTTTCTTAAATTAAAAAAAATGTGCATAATTTTGAAAAAATTTGACAAAACCTTTATGATTCATAAATTCAGTCAGTTTTTTTTTATCTCGCCTCATAAATCTCTGTGTTTTTAGTCCATGTTGAACCTTACTAAAATTTATAGTCTGAATATGAAAATCTTTTTATAGGGTTAATTTTTTTAAAATTTTAATAAATAGTATTTCAGGTCAACTAAACTTGAAAATTAATTAACAATAACATTAAAGAAAAGTTTTAAATTAAAATTATTTCCTATAAAACTAGATATACTTATTGCCGTTTAACATTTCACCACTATTAAACTATTATTAATATTTTTAAAACAATAAATAAATTAATTTAATAACTTCAAAAAATACTGGTTTCAACGGCCTTCCACTCTAGAGTTTTGACTGGTGATGGAAACAAAGGCACTTGAAACAGGTACTGTGAAAAAAATGATGTGACCTTTTTCTGATTCAATTTATAAATTGTAAATTACCTCATAGTGTTACTTGCCGCCGTAATTTTGATTAAAAAAAACTTTTATGGGAAACTTTTCTCTAATTTCAGAAGTAAAATAAAATGATTTATTAGGTCTGTCCAGTGAAAGTACTCCCAAAATTACATTTGCAACTACAAACGTCTGGACATAATCCTGGGTTTCATCTATGGAAATCCAGAATTTATGTTCACCCACAGATTGACATATTTGTGAAATAAAATTATTGTAACAATTATATACACATTATTTTTGTAATGTTGCTTTACTGGGCAGCTCTCCCTTAGTATACTTTTAATTAAGTTTGTAAATTCTCTGTGTTTTACTTTGTGAAGTGGTCATTTTACACATATCATCGAAGAACTTCGATTAAAGTGATAAATGTTCATTCCTTCTTTGTCTTTATTTAACGATACAAAAAGTTGAACTTTTATAGGAATAAATCACCATGAGATTTAATTTAAGATAAAATTAAATGTTTCATACCTCTCCTCATATTAATCTTCTAAGAAGATCGCGATTTCAAGACCATAGCGGTCCCATCTTCAGTATCATCTTGACACTACTACTTCTTCCCTACGTTGGTGGACCGATAAACCTCTGGTCAGGATTCGCGGGAATTTCTAAGTTCATAAGTTTTTAAAAATCATCGGAGAACATATTGTTTAAATAACTCACCTCATAGGATTCATGCTTCCATGATATCGCGATTTCAAACATAATCATGTTCATCGTCAGCCATAACTCCGACTGTTGAAATTCTTCGGCCGTCAACTATTCTATTGTCGCCATCTTCAGTGCTGCTATCTATGGTTGAATTTATGAACTTCGAAATCAATGTAATTTCATTAGGGATATCAAAATTCATTGATCTATTTTTGTTAGAATAGTTGACGGCCGAAGAATTTCAACAGTCGGAGTTATGGCTGACGATGAACATGATTATGTTTGAAATCGCGATATCATGGAAGCATGAATCCTATGAGGTGAGTTATTTAAACAATATGTTCTCTGATGATTTTTAATGATTATACCTCATAATGTTTACTTCCCAACATTAATTAAATATATCATAAGTTTTTGTTTGTTTTTCTGAATGTGGATTTTTCCCCAAACCGTGAGATCGTTTTGTTTATCTATTTGTTTAATTAGACTAGCTTTTGATTCAATTAGATGTTTTTCGGACCAGCAGCCACTGCTAACTTTTCCACTTCTCCATTTTTGACATTACAAGGGTGAAAGAACATCTTAGAAATGTCAAAAATGGAGAAGTGGAAAAGGCAGCAGTAGCTGCTCTTGCTTGGTCCGAAAAAACATCTAATTGAATCAAAAGCTAGTCTAATTAAATAATTAGATAAACAAAAGGAGCTCACGGTTTGGGAAAAAATCCATATTCAGAAAAACTTATGAACTTCGAAATTCCCGAACTGATCCAGAGGTTTATCGGTCCACCAACAGAGGGAAGAAGAAGTGGAAGTGATTCTTCCAATCGACATCAGTTGTCAAGATGGTACTGAAGATGGGACCGCTATGATCTTGAAATCGCGATCTACTTAGAAGATTAGTTTGAGGAGAGGTATGAAACATTTGATTTTATCTTGATACAAAAACTGCTTTGTTTTTCTAGTACTGCAGTGTTTAAGAAAAATTGTATGACCTCACCTCATATCCTTCTTATTATTATTAATTAGACTGGTTTTGGGACCTAATTGGGTTCCATCCTGGGTACTTTCAAGACTTTTGTAATGTCGACATAACGGTTGTGAAAGTACTGCGGATGGAACCGGTCCCAAAACCAGTCTAATGAGAAGAATATGAGGTGAGATGATAACAATTTTTCTTAAACACTGTAATACTATAAAAACATAAAGCACTGCTTTTATCATTAAATAAAGACAAAGATATGAACATTTACCAATTCAATCGGAATTAATAAATAAATATTTTATAGTATATTTAAATTAATGTTGGGAAGTAAACATTATGAGGTTATACCATTAATAGTGAGCAGAGAACATATTTTTAACAACTCACCTCATACAATTTCAAATTTCTTTGAGACCAATGGTTTTACAAGAAGTCTGAAACCATTGGTCTCAAAGAAATTTGAAATTATATGAGGTGAGTTGATATGTTCTCCACTCACTATTAAAAATATCTGATAGTGTTAACCCTTAAATTGGTGAAACATTAATTCCTCGTGCCACATATTTAAATGTTCTGGACTGCAATGAAAACAAAATCATGTAAAATTGTAAGTTGTTATTGTACATTATTGTGTAATTTGACACACATTTAAGTAATTTCTACTCATTTATTTTTCTATTTTTTTAATAGTATTAAATAAATTATATAAATGCATCTTATAGGATACTTTGCTAATATTAGGGGTAATTCCTACAAAGTCTGCAGAGTTGTTTCAACAATTTTTGTTTTTCCTTATAATCTTTGATTAGTGAAAAACATAATTTTCATTCAATGCTTTTATTATTCATTTCATACATCTCGATGCCAAACGAAAAGATTTATAAGAAAAAGAATTGCCGAACATATAAATAATATCAGTACACCAGGTGCAGAACTTTCAGTAATCAGTGAACATAATAATTAATCAAAATCGTGAAATTAAATGGAATGACATAAAAATTTTACACAAAGAAAATAATTACCAAAAAAGTTTAATAACAGAAATGGCCTATATAAAAAAAGAACAAAATAAAGCATTAAATAAACAAAAAGATTTAAATGAATGGTGTGGAACATATGATTCCTTAATAGTGAGTGGAGAACATATTTTAATCAACTCACCTCATACATTTTCAAACTTCTTTGATACCGACGGTTTCAGATAATATCATGTCCTTCATCAGTCATGGCATCCACTGATGAAATTCCGTGATTGTTGATTTCTTTAGTGACATCACCTCTTGTGCTGCCATCTTTCATTGGGATTATAAACTTTGTAATTAAATTTTTATCCACCGGAATATCGAAATTCATAGATCGATATTTATTCTTCTGAATTCTATGAATTTCGATATTCCGGTGGATAAAAATTTAATTACAAAGTTTATAATCCCAACGAAAGATGGCAGCACAAGAGGTGATTTCACTAAAGAAATCAACAATCACGGAATTTCATCAGTGGATGCCATGACTGATGAAGGACATGATATTGTCTGAAACTGTCGGTATCAAAGAAGTTTGAAAATGTATGAGGTGAGTCGATTAAAATATGTTCTCCACTCACTATTAATGATGTAACCTCATAATGTTTACTTCCCGATATTAATTTGAATATATATGATTCCTTGCTAAAATATTTTTAATTATAAATTGGAATTTTAAATTTATTCATTCAAATTCATATGTATATACATATAAAAAAACTAAAATTGTCTTGGTGATGGTAACTATGTATCATAAATTTATAAACAACCATGTCTTGAAAATGTTCTCACATAAGGAGATTGAAACATCGACTTAATAAATGTATGCTTTGACTGAGATAACGTTTATTTCTTTGTAATTATGAATATGCATTCACTTGTGTACGGTACAGCTATCATACTGAATCAGTGCCACCCCTGGGAGATGACTTGACAGCAGATATATGTCCTTGCTCTTCTGATGACAGTGAACAATCAAAACACTAGATTGAGTAGGACTAGCCAATGATAAGTCTGTTTTGATGCACTCGGGTCTTACATTTTGTAAATTCTTGGAAATAGGTTATAGTATGTTATCATACTTAAGTTTGAAAACAAATATATATATTAAAATATTTTAGATGTAATAAAAAGATGGGACTGTTAAGAAAAATGGCTTGATGGTTTTTACAATATATGAAACAGAATTCACAAATCTCTAATAATTATAATATTAAAATTAAAAATAGCATAACATCAATGAACTAGTTGTATAGATAATTTTATATGAAATATTTTCCATCGTCGAGCCTTTTTCTGAACATTGTCATTGGTCTTTGTCTCTATTTTATGCAGCATTTATAATACACAGTCTGTGAGACTTTCCGAGGTTACATGATATGTAATGCGTTGAAAATACTTAATTATTTAATTCATCAACTCGAAAAAATTTGCATTCATATGTTTTTTTTTGTCTTTAGTGTTCTCCTCAACTGTACCATCATGTGTTCTTTTACAGTTTTTCATTGTTCACAAATTTTCAAATAATTAACACTTTAAATAAAGGTGAAGTGATCCCACTACAGGCCTTAGGAGATCCTTGGGATAGTAGGAGATTTAAGCTCCCATTTTCCTAGACATGTAAGTAATGATGTTTTTTATTAAAGTAGAATTTTTTATTACTCACCTCATATTGTTGTTCTTATTTGACTATAAACTAGTTTTGGAACATAGTTTCTGTTCCATCCTCAGTATCGTCACAACCGTCTTGAAGAGCCGTCCTTCGCTCCTTCCATTGACTGACTGAAAAACCTCGAAACCAGGTCATTCTCACCGGGAAGAACTTTGAAATTCCCGGTGAGAATGACCTGGTTTCGAGGTTTTTCAGTCAGCCAATGGAAGGAGAGAAGAACAGCTCTTCAAGATGACAGAACAACGGTCGTGACGATACTGAGGATTGAACAGAAACCATGTTCCGAAACTAGTTTATAGTCAAATAAGAAGAACAATATGAGGTGAGTGATAAAAAATTCTATTTTAATGAATATACCTCATAGTGAGACTTCCTAAAGTAAGTAATGAAGTTTTTTATTATTATTCATTTCATACATCTCAATGATGGATAAATTATATTTGAAGAGAAAAATATATACTCAGACTGGGGTTTGAATCCAGGACCTTTCGCTTTCTATGTGAATGCTCTACCTGAGAAATTCCAATCTAAACACAGTTTTTTCTCTTATATACACTGTTTGCAACTATATGTTTCTTCACAAAAAATGATCCTCTTCCATGACCTATCATCCCTATCATTTGAGGTCCTGTTACACCCTGTATACTTTATTGCAATCTTTGCAATTAATTTGATGTGTTTCCTGATATTGCAGTTCTGTATTAAAAAATGTTGATGTATGAGGTAAGAAGAATTCACAATTCATTTAATTCTTATTAAGAAAACTTCATAATGTAAAATTTCCCAACTTTATTATAAGAGAACACAGAAATCTAACAAGGGAACTGTCAACCGTTGCATGTTGAAACCTACCTTGAAATTTCTGCCAAAGAACCATTGTGATGTACCAAGGCCATCTCCAAAATATTATGTCATTTTTAACTGCAAGGCACAGAAATAAAAGCCAGATTCCTGCTATATGGAGCATATGGACTCCCTTCATGAGCAAGAGCATAGCAAAGTGAGGCGGGATGCTGTGCGGACTACAGGTAGTGAGGGTTTTCCAATCTACCAATTCAGCAATTGTATTACTTCCCTATAGCTAAAACGAGAGATTTGGCACTGGATTTTAGTGCCTTGCAGTTAAAAAGGCAGATAATTTTTGGTCATGGAATTCGTAATCAGAAATGCTTTCCTAGAAGAAATTTCAAGGTAGCTTTTGACATGCAATGGTTAAGATGTTAATTATATAATTTTTACCTGGTAAATCAGTTGTCCCCAACTAAATTATTAAACTTCTAGTTATTCTTGAAAATGCAGAAGATGAAACATTGTTTTCGAAAGGCCTCCATATTAGAATAACTTGAAAATTAATAATTTAGTTGAGGATGACTGACTTACCAGGCAAAAATTATATAATTAACATCTTATTACATAACCTCAATGGTGCTTCAATATGAATTTCAAAAATGCAATGGTTGACAGATCTCTTGTAAGATTTTTAATATGAATGCAACATTTTTGTGTTAATGAATATAAAACTGAGAATAATCTCATTGACTCTTGCAGACTCTGTAATTGGTTTTGTAAAGATAAGATTAAACATATGGTAATGGAACCATATCTGATTATAGTCTAGATCTTACATTTGTTTTTTCTGCATTTTTAATAATGATTGAAACAATATGTGCATTTGTGTCTGTCCTGATACAATTCTTCACTTGATAATTTAATTCTAAGTTAGTAAAACTATAGAATTAATCTGTGAGAAACCTCTGAAAGTAATACTAAACTCCATGGTACAACAAACCTAGAAAACTCTAGCAACCCAAGCACCATTTACAAGAGATAGTTGACCATTCAGCCAAATAGAAAGTCTGAATAAAATAAGTACTGTCTTAGTTTAATGTAATTTATTTTAAATATTAAGGAAAAAAATCTTTAATGATTTTATGTGTGGTCAACATATTGGATCCCCCAACTATTATGGCTGGTTTTCTCAACCTGTAGTAACTACCCAAATTTCTCACTGTGCTGGTTGGGCACCAGTCCAATACTGGCTGAAATTCAAGAAAATTTCTTCCCCTCGGGGACTCGGAACAGTGCAGATCCTGTAGCTCTGCACCACGACACCATGCCTTAGACAATTAGGCTACGGCGCAGGATATATAAAGCATCTACAAACCCAAAAAGTTATACACTAAGGGTCGAATCTTTGAACGCATTAGACTGTAAAAGGCGTTCTCGGCTGAGAAAATTTTATCCTAATATGATTTTGCTTACTCAGAAATCTATTCATGCGATAATAATTGTAAGTTACCTGACGAGGTAACTTAAGATCATAGCTTAAGATAGAAACTTATCGTGAGAATCCCGAAGGGAACCAATGGTAACCGATGTAGTTTGAAACCTTGCCGCTTTATCCAAGATGTCGGACCTTGAAGACTTCGATCATGTTTTCGGTATATGCAGAAAAGAGGAATTTGATAGAGTCTACCAAAGAATTCAACTGGAAGAACAGGAGAATCGGCGTAATATTGTGCGATGCAGACGTTGTTGTATACGGTATTATTTGCGGGACGCAAGCGTAAATGCGTTCCTCTATAGCAGACAAAAATAACGGAAGTGGTTTTATTGCTGAGAATTCTGGGTAATTTCTTGCCAATATTACAAAAACGACGACTTTCATGCATGACCAGTTTGTGGGTAGCTAATTCGATCTTTGCACTTGCTCATGGTAAGTCAGCTCACCAGTGATTGGAAGTAATTTGAGTAGAGACTAATGTATTTGCATGCGACCCTAAAAGCTCTTTATTTGCGGTTTCCCTATTCATGTTTCCATTTGCAGGTTAAAAAATCCTGTATTTGCGGCTAAAATTTCTTTATTTGCGGATCCAGTCTGTATATTAGAAGGATTGGTATCCCTTATTAATGCATTGTCAACTTTTTTTACTGCAGACACGTGCCAAGGCGACTTTTATAAACAGTGATTCAAACCAAATGAACAAATTAATATCAAAGTAAAACAAACCTTATTGTCAGTAAGCCTAAAGTTCGTTGTTAAAAGCTGCCGCCGCTGTATTTCACGTGCTGCTATGTCCGTTGATAAATGCTACCCTAGCCACGATCGGTGTTTTATTGTTTCAACTTGTCATTCGTTGCAATAATTTTGATTGAATAACACATGTCTCTTCTGCTTTGTTGCCAATTTATAATGTTGAGTAAAAGGAAAATTATATTTGAAAATAAAAATATATGCCTAGATTGGGGTTTGAATCCAGGACCTTTGACTCTCTATGTCAATGCTCTATCTAAGTGAGCTACCTAGGCCTCTACTTGCATAGAGCATTGACATAGAGAGTCAAAGGTCCTGGGTTCAAACCCCAATCTAGGCGTATATTTTTCTTTTCAAATATAATTTGTCCATCATTAAGATGTTTAAAAATGAATAATATCAATATTAAAAGGAAAATTGTTCAAAATCTCTAATTGATTGATTTTATTTTGATAATTTTTATTTTATTTTGGAACCTTGGAACGTATCCCCTTTATACACATACAATTTACCATTCCATATTCGCAGCATATTTTCAGAACATATCCCCCGCAAATATAAAAAGCCAGATGTAATAAGAACAGTTAAGTCTCGTAGACTGCGATGGGCAGGACATGTTGCACGTATGGGGAATGAAAGACTTGCATGGAAGCTTCTTGTAGGAAAGCCAGAGGGAAAATGCCCAGTTGGTAGACCAAGAATGAGGTGGGAGAATAACATTAACTATGATTTGAGGGAAGTAGATTATACAGGGAATGATTGGAATGCATTAGCTCAGGATAGGGATGTATGGAGAGCTTATATCCGCGCGGCCATGAACCTATGGGTTCGATAGTGCCAGTGAGTAAGTAAGTATCCCCCGCGAATAAGGAGCTTTTACTGTATATAATAAATTCCAAATTGGATTTGAATTATTGATTTCCATCTTAATTGAAAATTGTGTATCAAAGTTGGGGGACCCATTATGCTGATGTCACCCGTATTCTGGATTTCTGGCTGGATGATTGTTCACCTGTGTAATTGATGCATGTGGACCTTCTAGGTATTTTATTGCTATCAGAATTTAGCATGGCTACCAACAGCTCATAAAACTGTCATGTGAACACTTGAAAATGATTATGCATTTGTGAAAATTTTATTTCATTCCATAACTTTCTGTAGCAGAGATTATAAGTGCATTTTCTAAGAGTTGGATTTGTTGCATTTGTTATGCTTGTGATTTATTAAAGTGCTTTGTGTTATTATTATTCATTTCATACATCTCAATGATGGATAAATTATATTTAAAGAGAAAAATATACGCTCAGACTGGGGTTTGAACCCAAGACCTCTTGTATCAAAACAAAAACATCAAAAGAGGCCGTACTGGCTTTATAATGTAACGTAAAATTCCCGGTAAAAGGTTTTCCTAACCCATTTGCCTCAGGTATAAACACTCGATGCATTTTCCCAGAAACCGGATTTAAGTAATGTCTATTTTCAGACATTCAAAACAAACAAATGATAACGGTACTTCAGGTCATAATAAGGGTAAAGGCAAAAACACATTCCTCTACTATTCATGAATGTTAACAAAAGATTACCATGGCAAGGGATCTACAAAATATATAACAGCAGAGTTAAATGAGTGTACCTTGTCTTCTGAGTTGAAGGCCATTTAACTGCCAGCGAGTCTACCTCGTCTTTTGAGGTGAATGGGTTAATAAAGAAGCCGCCATTTGCAAGATCAAAGCAACAGTTTTGTAGCATTTATCACTCGGGATTAACAGTGTATATAAGAGAAACATTTGCATTCAGATTGGAGTTTCTCAGGTAGCTCAGTTGGTAGAGCATTTGCATAGAAAGCGAAAGGTACTGGGTTCAAACCCCAGTCTGAGCTTATATTTTTCTCTTCAAATATGCTTTATGTTAGTTCATTTTATTAAAATGCTTTACCATGAAATTTTGAGATTTGCAATGAAAAATTCTAGAATGTAACATGAGATATTTTTAGTCTCAGAAGTCAAAATGATAATGCTCGCTTAAACAGAGCAAAAAAATTACAAAATGTTGCATTTCCTCCTTCAATGATATTTATTCTAGTAGTTGAGTTTTAATTGTCTATCCATAATGTCAAAAACCAAAGCATTAGGATTTTGTAAAAATTTAAAGAGAGTGGATATTGAACTAAAGAAAAAATAGAACAAACTTGATAATTATTTAGGACATATGGATGGTTTAGTGCACAAGTGGATCAAATCCAGTATGTCATGTTTGGATGACAATATAATAATTTAAAAACATTTTTAATAAATAGATATTTATGACTCACCTCATAATTGTAGCTTTCTTGAAGACTATAGTTTCAATGCGCTACGTATCATTATCAATTTTATCTAATGTAGCGTATCAAAAAAAATAGTCTTCTAGAAATCTGCAATTATGAGGCGAGTCATAAAAATCGAACTATTTATTAATTAAAATAAACCTCATAGTGTTACTTCCTTTGAATATTAAGAAAACATTATTTTCAATCAAAATTACTATGGGAAGTAACACTATGACGTATTTGTCAATTTATAAATGAGTTGGATAAAATTACTCCAAAAATGAAAATTGGATCTCTCATTCAGTATTCTAACTAGTTTTTAAACATTCCAAAAGCATTTGCGAGTTTATATGTTAAAATTGAGTGCCTCCTTTGTTCATTTTTTCTTGAAACATTTTAAAAGTGCATTTTTTAAAACTAAGTTTTATTTTACAGTTTGTGTAGTCGTTATTTAAATTTAAAAAGTATGTGTTATATAAAATAAATCAATAATATCATAAAACATACATGGAAATATTATCAAAATTAAAGTTTATTCCATTCTTGTAAAAAATAAATACAGAACAAATGGAGACTATACGTTGGAAGAATGATCAGAGAAAGTTTGTCTATTTTAATATTAAAATATCACCCAGTTTAGGAAACCAAACAAACGTCGACCGCTTAAAAAAAGAATGTATGGATAACGAGACTGGAACAGGCTACTAGGACCTTATCCTTAACTGCCTGAAGATGGTCAACTTACAAAATTAGTGAAATAATTTTCAGATAAACAAAACATGTGAAAAAAAATCTCATATCAATTTCGTTATTTGTTAAGTTAGTAACATTTATTCATGTGTCCACATGGTCATGAACCTCCATGTTTGATAGTGTCAGTGAGTAAACTATTAGTTACTTTCATTTACTATGTCAGTTTGGAACAATTTTTGTTACGTTACAAATTATATTCGATTTTTGAGATTTTATTCAGACCATCATCATCCTCTTATCGTGTCCTCCTTTCGGAAGGTCAATTTCAAATATGCCTCCAACCATCTCTATCTTCCCATGCTTTAATTCTTTTTAGTTCTTCCCAGTCGTATCCTCTCTCTTGTAGACTTTTCTTCACTTGGTTAATCCATCTTTCTTGTGGCCATTTTCCTTGTATCTTGAGATTTAACAGTGTTTATGATAGTCTTTCCTTTTCCATTCTTTTTAAATGCCCAAACCATTTTAGCCTACTTTTTTCTACGTCTGTTAATTTTTCAACACTTAATGTCTCCCTGATTTTGTCATTCCTTATTCTATCTCTCCTTGTTTCATGTACCATTCCACGTAAGAAATTAATTTCTGTAGCTTGAATTCTGCTCAATTCCTCCTTTGTATACGTCCAAGTCTCAACTGCATGTGTTAAAACTGGTTTGAAATAAGTTTTATACTTTCTTTTTATGTTGAGTTGCTTTTGACTCACCTCATACTTACTAACTCCTTCGCAAAATTACTTAAACAGTTGGAAAAATCGAAGGAACTCCCAATTTGGGAGAAAATTTACATATGCAAGAATAAAAACAAAACTATGAATTTTGAAATACCCGGTGAAATGGAGAGGGAATTGATTTGGAGGTTCGTCAGTCAGTCAGTCATCAAAGGGTGCAGAGGTCGGTCTGCAGGAGAGAAGGCCTTGGGCGTCAGTTGTGATCATGATATAGCATTGAGAATGTCACAAATGCAGTGACTAAACTCAAGTATGCGAAGGAGTTAAGAAGTATGAGGTGAGTCAATAACAACTCAACATAAATTAAAATAAACCTCATAGTGTTATTTCCTAACTACAAAACTTAACTAATTCACCAGCACTTCAAATCTGGACATTCAAGGCCACATACTTCTCCATACATCTACAAAATTAATTCTAACGCTCCCTGAATGAAACATTTCTTTCTGAAGATGGGATTAGCTGGTATCTTTCATATATTGTACTAATTTATTTAAAATAAAGTGTAATTTCTATATTAATTATGTTTAAAGATTCTGTTATCTACAAAGGAGTTTTCAATAATAATGTGTGTATAAAAGTTTTATTGTTTGCTAGTTTTTCCTATGGAATTAATGTCTTGATAACAGGATTATAGTTGTAAAAATGTCCATTAAGTTAACTGGTTCCATTACCATTATGTTTATTCTGTAATTTTTAAACTGAACATGCAGTATTTGTACTCCAAGTATGCAGGTTTTCTCTTCAAATGTGAGTCTGTGAGCTATTTTGCAGAAAAATCTGGATTTAATATCACAATACACACATTAAAAGTTAATTGCACTTCAAAATATTTAAAGAAAGCATCAAAGTGATTATGTGCTTCCATAAGGAACCTCATTTCATTTATTTAAAAATTGTAAGTGAATTTTTTACAACTCAATTGAGAAGTTTATGTAGTGCACAAATCATCAAAACAAATTTTTAAAACAGTTTTAATTCTTGCAGCATAAAAAAATAATAATTTTCATATTATGTTAAATTTCATTATTTTAAGAAAATAACTATTAAACTCAGAAGCAAAGGAATACAAAAATAACAGTTGGCTTTCCAAGGGCATCTTGATACTTAGGAACAGTTCAGATAAAAACTAAAATTATCTTGGAATATTAAAGCATAACCAAACAATGATACAGAAAGTAACCTTAATATGCTTGGAGTGAACTTAGTTGTAAGTTATAATTATTTCAAGAAAAAAATACAAATATCCAAAATAAATATTAACAAAATAATAATTATTGCATAAACTATCAGCTATGAATGTGTAATAAACCATTTTCAATATTGTAAAAAAACAGACATCAATTAGTACAGATCAGAACTGCCAATAGACAAAATTAAATGTAAATTGTAACAAAACGGTTAAAAATTAATTTTCTAAGGCGATATATTAAAATTTTTAGTCAGCTTTCAAATGAAATAAATGCTGATATAAATTTATTATTTATGTCCATATCATTCCTATTGATTACCCTTGCATACAAAATTATTAATTAAGTTTGCTATCGTGCCTATATTTTTTTAAATAAATAAAGTATTATTAAATTGTGAATTGACTAGTTATAGAATTCTAATATTAATTACAATTTTGATAATTTCCCATTTAAATTTTACCCCTTTATCCAATAAGCAAATATATATTTTTTTTCCCCTATAGAACCATGATTATTTTATATTGTTACTAGTTGTAGATATTAGGTTTGGGCACAACATATATGTAAACTACTTTAGACACCAGTTGTCGCTATTAGGATTAATGTTGAAACTGGTAGAATTTCTTTAATAACTTCACTCCAGTTTTTTTTACAAAAATTTCCAATTTTCTTTATTTTCTTCATGAAAATTCACTGTACAAGCAAATATGAATATTCTTTTTTATTCTTTTCTAAGTCCTTGGCATTTTCACAGAATCACTAAAGTTAATTTCTTACAGACTCCAATTGCATTCAGTTCATATCCACAATGCCTAGTTTTACACACACACACAGGCTATTAATTGATTTTATTGGTCCCTCTGGTTGTACAATCGTTACTTTCTGAAACTCGTAATGCTAAATAATATAGGTATATAAGGTATTGGAAATTTGTTGTGTGTAAAACAGACTGCAATTGCAGTTGATTTTTCTCAAATTGAGTTATCTAAAAATTGAAATTTCCGAATGGTACCTGTCACTAAGTGGCTAGTGAACTTTCAAACGAAGCTGTTGCAATAAAGCATCACAATATAATAACAATTTTCATATGTTGCTGAAAGTTACTACAGGATGGCCCATAAAAAAGGTAACTGAAATTATATGATGTTTGTAACATACATTTTCAATTATTTTACTGAAAGAAAATTAAGTAGTGGACATTATATATGAAAATTATGGGTGTACAAGAGAAGCCGGACATCATAGACATTATAGAAAAGAATAGATTACAGTGGTATGGCCATGTCAAAAGAATGCCAGAGCAAAGGTTGCTAAACTTATTGTGGAATGGATTCCAATGGAAAGGAAGACCAAAGAAAACCTGGATAGAGGGTGTGCAAGTGACTTTGATAGGAGGAAGATCAATGGATGTACAGAGAGGAATGGCATTTGATTTCCGGAAGATGGCGTCAGCTGTCATGATATCAGATCATGATATATACTATGTAATCAGGATCCACCTCTGTCGTTTTGAGGTAGCATGCTGTCTTGTCATGCAGCGGGCCCGGATTCAATTCTTGGTCAGAACAGACTCCTGGATGAGCTTTTTCAGGGTTCTTCCTCACCTGTAAGACAAATGTTAGGAAGCCTAGAGCCCAACAGTCCCCGAAAATCATTGGCCATCATCATCATTATCATTTCACTGGTGTGGAAAGCAACGGGAAGCTACCACACCTATAATTCTCTAGTAAAGTTACAAAGCATAGCATGATTGCAGTGAAAGACCTGCCTAAAGGCAGAACACTGTAAAATAGAATGAGGATGGTAGAGCGCATGGAAAAAGTCATAACCAATGACAGAAGACACGTACAACATTCATATTCTGTGGTACAAATATTTGGTTACCTTTTCTATGGTCAATCTGTATTTTGTAATATTACAGTGCTTAGTGTAGTAATGTTGGATTTACTGTCATATTATATATATTTTTTTTTTTGCAAATGCCCCAGGTTGTCTTTCACCATTCCTGGTGTTCTCTCCTGACATGGCATACTTATAACCCACTTCTGAGGTTGGGGCGTCTAGAAGGTGGGGTTACATTGCCCTGATGATATGATGGATGATGATGATAGTGGTGCACCAGGAGAGTCCCTAATCCTAAGCCTAGGTGTAATCTAAGATGAATATGAATGATTGCGATGGTCATATGATTTCGGCAACTGTTTGGGCCTTAAAGTTTTTCTGACATTTGTCTTACAGGTGAGGAAAACCCCCAATAAAAATCTCACCCAGAAAACTGTCCCGACTGGGGATCAAATCTAGGCCCGCTGCATGACAGGGCAGCATGCTACCTCGAGACCACAGAGGTGGACTCATTTTATTGTATTGTAAGCCCATGTTTTCCCTTTACAGAGATTTAGGTGCTCTCTCCCTACAGGGAAGAATTTGAACCATACTAATTTAGTTACACTTGTTTTTGTATAGATGTAATTTTTTGAGTGGTCCGTGGTTAGCATTCCGCCTCATACTGACATCTAGGAAACCAAGGTAGTAGTTGGATGGGAAAATTTGGTAAATTTTGCTTAGAGGCCTTTTCATTCAGGCTTAAGGATCTTTTACGAGCCTGAAAATCTTCAGACTCGGGACCCATGGCTTAAAGTCCCTCCCGGAGGACTTGCTCCTTGGATTTTTCCATCCTAAAAAATCCATCGACCCTGGTCGGGTTTGAACCTGTGAACCTCGGGACCAGAGGCAAGGAGCATAACCACTAGTCCACCGCGGCCGACCGACTCATTTTATAATATTGAAAATATTGAAATAAGACATAATATGAAATAAAAAATATATATTGGATGCATTGTTTGCTATGTTCATACATTGTCAACATTATGTGTTTCTTATTTAATATTTGTAGCAAATAACACTATGAAGTTTCTTTTAATTATTATAAGTTAGTTATTTTGACTCACCTCATTTTTTTTATATTCTGCAGACTATAGTTTCGTTGCATCTATGTGACATTGTAAATGCATTCTAACTGTCATATTTTGTCATCCTGTAGGTTGATTTCTACTTCCTCTGTTGGCTTGACCGATGGACTTACAAATCAAATATTTTTCCTCTTCCCCGGGAATTTAAAAATTCATAGTTTTCTCCTTATTCTTGTGGATGTAAATTTTCTCCCAAATCAGGGATTTATCAAATTGATTGTAAAGATTGTGAAAAAAATATACATAGGAAAAAACAAAAAGGTACTTGAATACAAGATTGAAAGAACACCTTAGAAATGTTAAAAATGGTGAAATAGAAAAGTCTGCAATAGCTGCACATGCATGGTCTGAAAAACACAGAATTGAAACAAGGGCCAAATTTATTAATAGTGAGTGGAGAACATATTTTTAACGACTCACCTTGTAAGCCATGACTGAAGAGGGACAAGATATTGTCTGAAACCGCCGGTATCAAAGAAATTTGAAATTATATGAGGTGAGTCGTTAAAAATATGTTCTCCACTCATTATTAATGATATAACCTCATAATGTTTACTTCTCAATATTAATTTAAATATAAGGGCGAAATTATTGAAACAGATAAATCTAATGAACTCACAATTTGAGTTCTCTTTAATTTTCTATTCTCATGGTTTGGGAAAAATCCACATAAAAAAACAAGAAAAAACTTATGAACTTCAAAATTCCCGGGGATTCTGATTTGATCCGGTTCATTGGTCCACCAACAGATAGAAGAAGAAGCAGTTCTCCTGATTGACATAACATAATTCAACAAGAAGTTACTGAAGATGAAGCTGCCCAAGCTTCGAAACTGGTATAATTAAAAGACTGGATATGAGGTGATGTATAAAACATTTCAACTTGTTTTAATATTTTAACATTTTAAAACATAACCTCAACTGTGATTTGCAACGAATTTTAGAAGCATTGATAATTTGGATAGTAATTGAAGATCAGAATAAAACTATGAACCATTGAAATAAAAGTTTCTTATATAATGAATCAAAAGTGATATTAGAAACCAGAATTTGTATTTTCGGATCACATTTTGAAGAGAAACAAGATGATGATCTAAATTGGAGCTTCTAGACTGAAGTGTTTGTGGCCTATATTTGTTCATTGCGCAAATGTGAAAGGAGGAGGGCAGCACTGTAGTAAGATAGGCTCAGTTTTGGGACGTTGTGAAGATACAAGACATCTGCATTCAGACATTGGAATTGAATTAAACTAGCCATATATTTCTGTTTGTAGAGTATTTGATACATAGATTAACAACTTTTTAGGTTTTTTTTCTGGTGAAATATTGTGTATAGTTAATATTACAGTAATGACAAAACAAAAAATAAATGTAAAAATGGATGTAATATTTGTAGCCTTAAGTAAGAGGTACCAATCTGACATAATTTCCCTGTGTGTAAAAATGGATTTTACTCTTAATATTATAAATGTATTATACATTTAAACTTATGGATGTAAGAAAAATACAGGACAAAGTTTTACAGGATGTTAAGAAAATGGACAAAACTTAATACTGGATTTCACATATGATATGGGAATCCCATTCATCTAACTTGGATGCTTCCCTTGTGGGAAGTTTCTTAACCAGACAAATTTAGTTATGCTTATTTCCCTACAGATGTCTGCAAGAGACATGTGGTTAGTACATTGCCTTGAAGTGACATCTAGTAGGAAACTTAGGTATTTCTTGGAAGGTTGAAGGTCTGTTAAATTTTACTCAGAGGATTTTTATTCAGACTTGAGGTTCTTCAGACATGGATCCCACGGCTTAAAGTCCTTCCCAGAGGACGTGTTCCTTGGATTTTTCCATCCTAAAAGGATTCCTCATGTGATAGAAAAAAAAATTGTAATATCAGTTTGCTGGTAGTAGTATTACTAATAGCTGTCACTCCTCTTGGAAGCATAGGGCTTTTGTGAAAATGTGCCACTATATTCTGATTTTTGCTAAGTTCTTGACTTAATTCCAGCCTTTTCCTTGTTCAATTTCTGTTATTACTATGCTGTGTTATTATTTCTACACTACTGTCTATTAGCTATAGTTAACAGAAACATTTGTAACTGACAAGGGAACTGTCACCAATGCATGTCAAAGTCTACCTTGAAATATCTCCCAGAGAAGCATTTTGATGTACCAAGACAATGTCCAAAAAATTAGCTGCCATTTTTAACTGCAATGCACAGAAATTGAAGCAAAAATCTAGTAAAATCAACCCACAATATGGAGCAGATGGATTTCCTGCATGAGTAAGAATGGGGTGAAGTAAGGCAAGGCATGTCGTGGATGACAAATAGGGTTATCCAATCTACAATTGAATTGTTGTATTATTTTCTTATAGTTTAAACGAGAGATTTTAGTGCCTTGCAGTTAAAAATGGCAGATAATTTTTTGGACATGACCTTTGTACATCACAACGCTTGTCTTGAAGAAATTTCAAGCTAGGTTTCGTCATGCAATGGCTGACAATTTTCTTGTTAGATGGAATTTGAACCATTAATTCCTAGCTTTGAGTTAGTGAGACACAATGCTAAAATTTAAGTAGTGTTGTAGATGATGTTTCTATTGGTGGACTGGTGACAACCAGCTCATCTCTTATGCAGACGTTCACAGGTTCAAACCCAGCAAGGTTTATTGGATTTTTAAGGGAATAAAAGTCTTAAGTACAGTAAAAGCTCCTTATTTGCAGTTTCTTTATTCACAATTTTGTTATTTGCAATTGTGACAGTTCCTGTATTCGTGGCTAAAAATTTCTTTATTTGCGGATTCAGTCGGTATATTAGAAAGTGTCCTTTATTATAAGTGTCTGAAAGCTTGAAAGGATGACGGTCTGTTAAATTTTACTCAGAGGATTTTTATTCAGACTTGAGGTTCTTCAGACATGGATCCCACGGCTTAAAGTCCTTCCCAGAGGACGTGTTCCTTGGATTTTTCCATCTTAAAAGGATTCCTCATGTGATAGAAAAAAAAAATTGTAATATCAGTTTGCTGGTAGTAGTATTACTAATAGCTGTCACTCCTCTTGGAAGCATAGGGCTTTTGTGAAAATGTGCCACTATATTCTGATTCAGTAGTTTTTTTTTTTTTTACTGCAGGCAGGTGCCAAGGCAGCTTCTACAAATAGTGATTCAAACCAAATGCATAAATATCAAAACAAAACAAACCTTATTGTCATTAACCCTAAAGTTCATTGTTAAATGCTGTTGTCGTATTTCACGTGCCGATATGTACTTTGATAAATGCCTCCAACACCACGATCGGTATATTATTGTTTCAACTTATCATCACAATAATTTTGATTGAATAACACGTGTCTCTTGTGCTTTGTTCCCAATTTATAATGTCGAGTAAAAGGAAAGAAAAATTAGTACCGAAGTGAAAAAAATTAGTGTTGCCATTTAAAGTAAAAATAAAAATTCTTGACTGTTTATACGTGTTGGCGAGTCATTTGCGTCTATATCATGCTGTTTCAATGTTAATGAATTAAGAAATTCGAAGAGAAAATAAGGGATTCTGTTGCAGAATTCACATCTGAATATCAATCTTAATTGAAAGACCTTTTAAAAGCAGCAAAACAGAAAAAAATTATATTAAATTAATGTTGTGAAGTAAACATTATGAGGTATAATCATTAAAATTCATCGGAGAACATTTTGTTTAAACAACTCACCTCATAGAATCCACGCTTCCATTATACCGCGGTTTCAAACACAGTCGTGTTCATTCTCATCCATAACTCCGACTGACGAAATTCTAAGTAGACCGCCAAAGAATTTCGTCAGTTAGAGTTATGGCTGAGGATGAACACGATTGTGTTTGAAACCGCAGTATCATGGAAGCGTGGATCCTATGAGGTGAGTTGTGTAAACAAAATGTTCTCCGATGAAATTAAATTTTTAAGGAAAAAAATTACTTAGTTCTTTATGTCCTTGCCTAAACCTGACAGTAATAATTAATAGAAATTGTTCAAAATCTCTCATTAATTGATTTTATTTTGATAATTTTTATTTTATTCTATAACCTTGGAACGTATCCCCTATATATCCATACAAATTACCATTCCATATTCACGGTTTCTGTATTCGCGGCATATTTGCGAAACATATCCCCTGTGAATAAGGAGATTTTACTGTATGGATTTCTTTAGAAGTAAAGTGAAGTCACGGATCCTTTATCGGAGTTTTATAGCATATAAAAATCTCAAGCCTGAAATAAGAGGCTTCTAACAAAAATTGTTGATCCTTTCACATCCAAATTTAAATAAGTTGAAGCTAATGATCTTTGCTTTTAAATAGTGATATTAAATGAAATATAATTTTACATAAACAATGGTTAATTTTTTTTAATGATGGTACTGAAAAAATATATTTCTTTTGATAACGTTTATATTTATAAGAGATGTGACATCCATTTGAAGTACACACAGGGTACCACCTCGGGAAGTTCCTTGAGTACCGAATTTTTATAAAGAAGTGAAAGGTACACCTCCTGATTTGCCTTGAAAGTTGCCTTGGATTGATCTGACCAGAAATATAGCTGTACTCTATGTAAATCTAAAAACAACATATAAAACCTAATGCACATTTTTTTTTTTCAATTTGATATAAATCAATATAAAATGGAATAGGAGATTATGTGCCTGATTTTAAAATATGCCATTCTAAACTTATTTTCCCTTAAGATAAAAATGTGAGGTCATTAAAAAAAGTATATCAAGTATAACAAATAACTCTTTATGCTAGGGTGACAAGATGTTTCATTCTTAACAGGGCTGTCCATTTTTCATGATCTGTCCTGGTATCCTGAGAAATTTTGTATGGGATACCAAATATCTTTTTTTTTTTTCATTAATATCACTGAGTAACAAAAAAGAAACTTTTTTTTTGTCTCAGAAAGAAAAATATGTGATTCTGATAATATTTTTTCTCCTGAAACCAAATATGAAATTGGTTTTTCTCCATCATGCAAGGTGTCCGAGAGGCAGGCATTTATAATAATTTCAAACACTTCAATATTTTCTACATTCAAACTACACAATATTTGAACATTCGGACTCGCCTAGAAAGTAAGAAATGATAATTTTCGGCTATATTTTGCCTGTGGAGCATCCCTCTTGATGGTCCAACAATAATCGGCCAGCATATTAGGATTCCATTTGCCTCGATATCTCTTTTCCATAGCTGAAATCTCCTGGACCAAGATTTTACAGGAAGAAATCTAGGTTTATTAAAAAAATAATTATTTAAATCCATTAATTGAAATTGAAATAAAAAAAAACTGTGGGTGATGGAGAAATTCTGAATACATATTTGAAAACACGATAAAAAACTGCATTAAGTACTAATTGGTACTCATGAGACAAAAATCATGTTGACTAGTCTAATTGAGTTAGATTTGACAATTCACCCATAATTGTAGATTACTTGAAGAAATTTATTTTTAAGAAATCTAAAATTATGAGTTGAGTTTTCAAATCTACCTCATTCTTTTTTTTTTCAAAACATTAAAAACCAATAGATGTTTAATTTATAAGATTTGATTTTTTCAAGTATTGAACATCTATGAAATGACATTGTTATTTTTAACATTTTCTAATCATAAACATGTTTCTAATAAATAAGAGAAAAATATGCACAAGTGTGCAGTTAAGTTTTCCTCGTTTTGTGCATCAGAATGTGTGATATCGCAGCATATGCTAACACACATTTCAGACAATCCTCAAAATAGCAATATTTTATGAATACATTCACTGTTTGTCACGTTTAACAAAGTAATACCGCTCTAAAAAGATGTTCAGTAGAACTTGTTTAGAACATGGGATTGGGAAGTACTCGAACATCCATCAAATTCACCAGACAGGAGCCCTTGTGACTATAATTTATTCTCAAAGATCAAAGAACTTCTACGAGGCATTCAATTACATTCAAGAGTTTATATCCAAAAATTCCTAGATCAATCAGACAAAAGAGATATCCAGAAATGGTGCTGCAGATGAAGGTACTGCATTCTGGAGGAGATATAAATGAAGTTTATAATGTCAAAAGTAACACAAATATATGATATTACAGCAGTGTTGCCATTACTTATCAAATCGCGTAGTATAATTATATTCAGGAACGTCTGAAATAGGTGCACAGACCATTATGTGGTAAACTCAGTATCACAAACTTATTGTTCACAAATAATATTTCAAAGATTGATGCACCCGGTACCCTCTATCGGCTATATCACTGCTTTAAATATGAAATTCGGGGACTGCATTGCAAATGATTCATATGCTTGTATGTGTGAAATAAACATGATTGTTGGTCATTGGGTAAACATTAAAATTTCATTTATGAAACATTGAATTGAAATTAATATTTTTATTTTAGGAAGTGATATTTTGAGGTTATTTTAATTAAATTATTTTTAGTCTGTTCATTTTACCTCAATATTAATGTTGATTTTTTCTTGAACAGTCTGGGCAAAATGCTGATGATGATTATAATATAATCAAAACATGTTCAAGAAAAAATCAACATTAATATTGAGGTAAGATGAACAGACTTATTTTAGGAATTCTCACTATGAGGTATATTCATTAAGGTAGAATTTTATCACTCACCTCATATTGTTCTTCTTATTTGATTGTAAACAATGTTCCGAGACTGGTTTATAGTCAAATAAGAACAACAATATGAGGTGAGTGATAAAAAATTCTACCTTAGACTAAAAATGATTTAATTGAACTGCAATGCTTGCATTCTCTTTTAATCAAGTATTCTGTTAATTTTTTAAGTTTTTTTTATTCTAGTAACCTTTTTTTTAAGAAAAAATTTGTAAAATGTTTTGTTTTTGAGGTTTATAAATCTGGTCACCCAGCTTTATATGTTTTTTGTTAGAAAATGATTACTTACATAAACTACAGAGATTTCTTTTTTAGGATTGTGTTGTGTGTGTAGGCTTTACACTCCCCAAACCAGTAGTATGATTACGTCTCTAGCGTTCACTGCTTTATTAACATTGTTCCATATTATATAATAATTATTAACATGTGGCTGTTTAGACTAGCCACACGCCATTACTTCAAAACAAAATCTGTAGAAACAACTCCTGTGGGGAAAGTGGAAAAAAAAAATAGTTTTAGTTGCACTTATGGATTATATAATATGGTCTCATTCTTGAAATGACAGTTACACTGTTTTTGCCTCAATTTGTTAGCAATAGCTGGTTAACATTCAGATTTTAAATGTCTTAAATTTAAAAAAAACTAACTTTGAACTAATATTCTTTATTTCCATCAATTTTTTTTTTTTTCAGTTTTTAATTTTTTTGATTGCGGATGAGCCCGTGTAGGACTACGCAAAGTACTTAGAGGTGTTTCCTTTGAGCCCAAATTTCTTCCATTCTTTTGCTATGAGCTTGTTTTCTCTCATCTGTCCACATTGTTCCAGTTTTTTTCTTCAGTTTGTCCTCTTGGTCAACTTGCCACTTATTCACCTTAATTCTAAATATGTCTCTGTTTGGGATGTCTTCTTTAGTAATTCCTGCCAATTTTAAGTCCTTTTTGACTTCATCAATCCACTTCATAGTATCCACTGGAGCTTTACTTCCGTTTTCGTGGAATTCCATTATCTGTTTTGTAAGCCTATTTGAGTTCATTCGTTTAATATGGCCATAAAATTTTAACCTTCGTTTTCTAATATCACTATGAATGTCTGTATATATTTTTATTTCCTTTTTACTTCTGAGTCTAAATGCTTCACCTATGACTTGTGGACCTAAAACTTTTCTTATAATTTTGCATTCTTTTTTCACTATATTTTCGATATCTTTTTTTTCTGTTCAAAATTAATGTTTCTGCTCCATAGAGGCACTCTGGTTTAATTACAGTGTTATAGTGTCGTAATTTTGTATGTAAAGATATGCATTTTTTATTATAAGTGTTGTGAGTAAGCCGAAATGCTGTTTCCATTTTTTGCATCTACTTTTATTGGCTTTAGTTTCAATTCCATTTTCCTGAATTATTGCACGAAGATATTTAAATTGTGAAACTTGTTTAATTTTTCCATATTTGGTTTCTAGGTATTTTGGTGCTTGTTTATTGCATGAAATGTATTCCTTTTTTTCAAAAGAAATGTGCAGACCAACTTTCTCTGCAATGTCATTTAATAATTCAATCTGTTTTTGTGCTGTTATTGTTATTATTATTATTATTATTATTATCATTATTATTATTATTATTATTAATCATTATTATTATTGTTATATGAACATCATCATCCAGGAATTAAGCCTGTTGGCTTGTTCTGGTTTCATGAAAGCTAGAATTGTTAAAATTGTTCAGACCATCTTCTGTATTGTATGAATAATTTCCCATATTAAAATCATCATCATCCATGCAAGTATTAGGCCATGTGATCTGTAACAGTCTCAAAGAGGAATTTTCCATCCAGTGTTTTTTTTTTGGACGTCCAGAATCTTTTCTGTTGGGGGTAGTAAAAAAACATAGCTTTCGGGATTCTGTGAGATGGCATTCATTGAAGATTGGCTTCCCAGTTGTTCTGGTAATTTTTCATGTGATGGAGAATGGGCTCATATTAAAATACCATGCAAAATCACAATCTCTATATAAAATGACGGTGAATATATTGCAGTCTTGGACTGAACTTTTATATGAAAAATCACTATGAGGTTTAATTTAGGATTTAAATTTAAATTCTTTGTACGTCAACTCATATCCAGTCTTGTAATTATACCGATTTCAAAACCTATGTGGTTTCATCTTCAGTAAATATTTCGACTGATGTAACATCATTAAGGAGAAATGCTTTTTACCCCCTCTATTGGTGGACTGATGAACCTTTATTAAATTAAAATATAAAATTATGGAATATTCACCTGAAAGGTCCGTCTCCTCAACTTCATTAGTTATTTAACTGTAGTGCTTTCGGGATTTGTCCCATCATCGATAGGATTCAAAACTGGTGTTTCACTGAAGATCTGATAGAGGGGGTTACATGTATTGGGTTCGTTTTCGTTTATCAGATTGTTGTTGTTGTGAGCTGCTTTCATGATTTCCATCACTTCTAAGTTGAGCAGACGGACCTTTCAGGTGAATATTCCATAATTTCATATTTTAATTTTGAATAATACCTCAACGGAACACATCATGAATCTTATAAAAGTTGACTTCATTAAATTGCTAACCCCTCGTATGTTGAGAATGCATGTGGTACCTTTGATCCCCAATAGTAATATACCATCATCATCTGTCACAAATTAGGCCTTTGTAGACCTGCTTTGGCCCCATCTAGCAGTCTTTTAAGAGGTCTTCCTGGTCGATGATTTCCTTTGGGTTTATATTGCATCATCATTTTTTGAATTCTTGAATTACCCATTCTTTTTACATGGTCTAGCCAGTTTAATTTATATCTATTGAATTTTTCTTCTACTGATTTTACTCCTAATTGTTCTAAAAGTTTTTAATTATTTTTTTTAATCTAAAAGAGTGTATCCTGCTGTCTTTCTGAGAAATTTCATTTCCATTGCTTTGATTCTGCTCCTGTCTCTTTTTCTGAATGTCCAAATCTCACTTCCGTATAAAAGGGAGGGTAATGCTAAAGTGTTATTATTTTTGTACTAATTTAGCTTTTAATGTATTGATCTTGTAGAAGATTTCCGGGCTGTTGGCCATGTTCTTGAGGCTTGTAGTTCCCCAATGTTTCGCCAGAGACTGCGTCCAGCATCCTCAAGGGCTGTCTTGAGACTAGCAATTTTGTCGGCTACCTGCCCTATTTATACATTTATCCGCAACGTGTTCTCTGTGCGGTCCATTACTTCGTAAATTGTATCTGCCTTCTGGTTGGTTAGCAAATAGCCAGAAGGCAGATACAATTTACGAAGTAACGGACCGCACAGAGAACACGTCGCGGATAAATGTATAAATACGGCAGGTAGCCGACAAAATTGCTAGTCTCAAGATAACCCTTGAGGATGCCAGACGCAGTCTCTGGCGAAACATTGGGGAACTACAAGACCACGGCCAACAGCCCGGAAATCTTCTATAAGATCATCATAGTAACTCCGGCCGTGAAAGCCTAAGTCAATATATTTAATTTATTATTTCTAAGATTTGTGTAAATTTGGTGATTTTCTTGTTCACATCTTTTTCATTTTGATAAGATATTTCACAATCTAAAATTTACCATTTAATCAACTGAGTTAGATTTTTTGTGACTCACCTCATATTTGCAGTTTTATTGCAGACCGTGGTTTTAGTGCTCTAATTCAAAAATCAAGATGCCCCATACAGCAGAAACTGACTACCTTTATCAGCCTAATAAACAGGATGTTAAAATTATCATTAAATAGAACAAACTATAACAAAGAATTAAATTATAAAATATTTGGCAGTTAAAATGGTTACAAAAAATAAATGAATCAACAAATTGGTCAGGAAACAAAAAAGAAGAAACAATTTAACAAATATAACAAAATTGGTGTGTATAGTGCCATTATCAGTACTTTCCAACTATTGAATCAGCAGTTGTTGATCCTGTAGGTTGATTTCTGCTCCCTCTGTTGGCTGACTGATGAACTTCCAAATCAATTTTTTTTTCTTTTTCTCCAGGAATTTCAAAATTCATTATTTTCTCTTTATTCTTGTGGATGTAAATTTTCTCCCAAATTGTGAGTCTCTTAGATTGATCTGTTTCAATAATTTGGCCTTTGCTTCAATTCTGTGTTTTTCTGACCATTCATGTGCAGCTATTGCAGATTTTTCTATTTGTCCATTTTTAACATTTCTAAGGTGTTCTTTCAATCTTGTATTCAAGTTCCTTTTTCGATACTAGTAAAATTCATTGCTTCAATAAGGGTCAACAAGAACGGACCTAATGCATTCTGCTGATGATGGGACTAGTCCCGAAAGGCCTACAAAGTTTTAAAATAACTTAAGTTGAGGGGATGGACCTACAAGGTAACTATTTTATAGTTTTTAACCGTACATTATATTACTAAGTTCCTTTTTGTTTTTCCTATGTATATTTTTTCACAACGTTTACAATCAATTTGATAAATCCCTGATTTGTTGCCTTCATTAATCTTTAGGGGTTATTGTTACTTGGGCTTGTGGTGGGCTACTAGAAAATAATTATAGTGAAGCAGTCAGATGGTGCCTGGTGGCCATCTTAGTGCTTTTTGACAGGAGTAGGGTATGTGCTAGCACCAGATTTTATCTTCTCCCTTCTCTTTATCATCATAGAACATATTTCTTCTTCACTTCACGGGCTAGGCAAAAATTGCCTGTTTCGCTACACAGTTCTGTCCATATTTTCACTGGCCTTCCTACATTCCTTGAACCTCTTGGCTTGTAGTTGAATGCTGCTCTTGGTAATCTTGTTACATTCATTCTTTCCACATGTGTAAACCATTTCTCTCTATATTCTGTGATTTTTATCATTCAACAGATATATATTTAACTCTATTCTTATTTCTTCATTATTATCTGATCCAATCTTGTGCAGCCTTTTGTTCTTCTAAGGAAGTTCATTTCTGGGCTTTGTATTCTACTTTGCAATTTTTTGGTCATTACCCAAGTTTCGCTCCCATAAAGTAATGCAGGAACTGCCAATGGTTTATAAAACTTCAATCTAGTATCTCTTCTTGTTTTATTCTTTAATGTAGTAGTAGTCGTCTAATGCCCATTAGCTTGGATGTGTTCTATTTGCTTTCTTGCTTCCCAATAGAGTCCTGTCAGAGTTCTTGTAGGTGACATCTTCAGAGCCTCACAGCTAGCTAGATGATCTTTGTTCATGGTAGTGTTATTGTCTTGGCACAGGATACAATTTGGAGAGTTGAAGATTCCAATTTTATGGAGGTGTGCTGCCAGGTAGTCATGGCCTGTTAACAGTCTGAATGTTGCTACTGCTTCATGTCTTGGTTGTTCAGGTATTAAGTTTTTATTCTGCGAGATAGCTGCCCATGGTTTCTCATTACTTTGTGATTTGAAGTGCTCCATCAGTTCTTTCTGGAAGTTTCTTTTAATTATAATTTTTTCAGAATGTTTTGTGTATAGTTCTGCATATCATTTGAAATTTCGACAGTTTCATATGTATGTCTCTTTCAGTATTTGTGTTTATAATAAAATTACAACCCAAATAATTGAAATTTGTTACTTATTCCAGAGGTTTTTGTCTATCTTATATGTTCATTTCCCCAGAATGCCATTATTTTTGTTTTATCTTTTGATATTTTAAAATTATATATACTTAAACTGTATAAAACACTTACATATATGCTCATCTTAAACCTCCGTACATAATCCAAGAATACGTCATCTGCATAATGTGGTCTGCCAAAGTGGTGCATAAATTGAAAATTGACCACATCTATCTGCTTAGCATGGAATCCGAAGCACAAAAAATGCAGGGTGACATTGCAACCCACATTTGTTCTCGTATTTTGCTTATAAAGACAAAGAACAATTAAGAGACATTTTCATTTTAAATACATATGGCTGTAATTAATATTAGTACAGTTGAGGTTATTATTCTATTATTTTGGAAATCTCATAATAGTATAAGGAGTGGTGTATGTAACAGGGACCATATTTTACAGTCCAGTATAGTTGCATTCTTAATGGAAGAATCATTTATTTAACCTTAATTTTTTTTATGAAATAATGAATCTGTTTTCAAGGCATATATCTCTTTAAAGAAAGTATTTGTAAAAAATAACAATAATTAATACTAAAAAACGAATCAGGTAATAATAATTGAAGTCTTGAATACAAAGTGTACCAGGTAATAGTTCCTCCGTTCGATACAAGCATTTCTTGAAAAAAAGTTTTTACACATCATTTTAATATCTGAATGCAGTTGTCAAAAATGAAATACAAATATTACATATAATAATAAGAAGAAAGTATGATCTCTTGCTATATTAAGTGTGCATATGTCTGAATGTGTGAGTGTGTGTGCAAGTGTTGTAATTCACGGATTAAAAAAAAAAAGAATATTATGGCACTTGAAATTATTCTTGGTATTATTAATAGACATGAAAACAAAGCACTGACATGTTTGATAGAAAAAAAAACAGTTGAATAGGGAAATGATTGTATCAAAACTTTCCTTTGTTTTTTTTTATTTGTCTGTTTTTTAATGTTATCAATAAACATAACAAAACTTACAAAGAGTGAATGACAATATCAAACAATATATTATTATTATTATTATCATAATTTGTGTAACTTTTTTTGTTTAGATCAAATCACTTAATTATAAGATAATTTGAGGGGGAGGAAAAAGTCAGATTTTAATAAGCTGATTGTTTCTCTCCCAAAACAAAATGGCATTATATACTTTCCAGGTTTTATTTTTATTAAAACAGAAGTTATTTGAGAATTATCCATAAACTGTGTGCTATATAATTTTTTTGTATCCCCCATAAAGAAATAAATGCGATAAATTATTATTGGAAACATTTTTTGATAGCATGTCCAAATACCATCCCTAACCTATCATGTTATTGCAGGAAATTCCAACCTTTTTCGACTGACAGTGAGGGAGACAGCTATTGAGGGGCGTTACCTCCCCAAATGGTAATTCTCATTCATATCCATTGAATTAATTTATTTTTTGCTATATATATATATATATATATATATATATATATATATTTATGCATAAAATATATTATTAGTGCAGTCAGCTTTTTGCATATACAGATGACGACTGATATTGGGAAAAAGAATGCAAGATGTTATTGAAACAATGCTTCCGCTTATAACTCCAACATGTAAACTTGGACTAGAGATAAATGAAAATAAGGTCAAATTTATGACTGTTTCTAGGAAAATTTACCTACCGGGTCAGAAAATTGCTATGGGGAGTTATAGTTTCTACATTGTTAATGAATTTGTGTATCTAGGAACTCTTTTAACCAATAAAAATTACTTAAAATTTGAAATGGATAGAATTGGAATTGCAAATAAAGCATATTATGTTCTTCCCATATTAATGAGGCATTCTGTTCTTAGAAGTATCAAAATGAAGATATATAAAACATTGATTAGATCAGTTGTTATTTATAGTTTTGAAACTTGGGTACTCGACTCCTATATCTGTAATCATTTTAATATTTTTAAAGAAAGATACTGAGAAGAATATTGGGAGCAGCTTGTGTAGATAACATCTGAAGAAGAAGAAATAATAGAGAACTTTTATAAGAAAAAAATCACTATGAAGTTTACTTCTAATTATACTGCAGTTTCAAAGCCTTGGCAGCTTCATCTTCAGTAATATCTCATCAACTGATGTTATGTCGATCAGAAGAACTACTTCATCTTCTCTCTGAATAATAGGAGATTTTGATATCTCAAACATAAGGTTTGGCCATTTGAGATGGATTGGACATATTAATAGATTGCCAAATAGTAGAAAAGTGAAACAAATCTGTTCACAACCTCAAGGAATCAGATTAAGAAGGACACCTAAGAATAGATGGTGAGATTGTGTGGACCAAGATCTTAAAAAATGTCAAAATTATTGGTAAAGGCAGAGGCATGTCTGGAAGAGATGAAAGTCCTTATTGGGCTGTAGTGCCATTTAAGAAGAAGAAATATTTATTTATTTAAATGCAGTAAGTAAAAGTAAAGTAAAGTGATCCCACAACAGACCCGGAGGCCCTTGGGGTAGTAGGAGGTTAAGGCTCCCACTTTTTCTAGACAATTGGCACTTTATGTCAGCCCTACGTGACGGCCGCCTTTACCCCAGAACAAGCGTCTGGTACTCATTTCCGTTAGAGGCTGAGTCGACCCCAGGGCCATAGTGCTGCCAGAGGGTTTGGGTCAGTTTAAAAATCCTGACCCCAATGGGACTTGAACCCTCGACCCTCCGGCTTGTAGCTCAGTGCCTTAACCACTACGCTATGGCGTGCCCCCTAAAGTAAAGTGATCCCACAACAGGCCCGGAGGCCCTTGGGGTAGTAGGAGGTTAAGGCTCCCACTTTTTCTAGACAATCTGCACTTTGTCAGCCGGGTTGTCAGCCCTGCGTGACGGCCGCCTTTACCCCAGAACAAGCGTCTGGTACTCATTTCCGTTAGAGGCTGAGTCGACCCCAGGGCCATAGTGCTGCCAGAGGGTTTGGGTCAGTTTAAAAATCCTGACCCCAATGGGACTTGAACCCTCGACCCTCCGGCTTGTAGCTCAGTGCCTTAACCACTAAGCTACGGCGTGGCTTTTGAAATTTTTCATTAGCCAATAATGACTGAGGAAAACAAACAATAACAAGAAAGATTATAAAATGTTCATCATCTTTTCCCAGTATCTGTCCACGAAACTGCTGGTTGTTAGGGTTGGGCAAGTTCGGATGTGATCAGCATCCATATCTTCCATAGTGTTGCAGAGGATACATTGTTGAGTTGGTAGAAGACCGAGGCGATGAAGGTGTTTACCTAGGCAGTCGTGTCCTGTTGCAGTACGGAATGATGCAACGGCTATTCTTCTGGACCAATCTGGCAGTGTAGTTTGGATGGATGCTTTCCAAGGTTTGTCAGTCATTTGGAGCTCTAGGGAGGTTCTGAAGGCTTCTCTCACTCTGAAGCGGATATTCATAGCTGCTCTAGAGTAAGATATAATGTTCGGTGATGTCTGAAGGATGTGGGTTCCTTTCTTGGCCTTTTCGTTCCCTGTAATGCCACAACAGGATGGTATCCATTGCAGAGAAACATTTTCACCTGCTATATTGAGATTTCTGATGATCTGTCTACTCTGAAATATGTCTTTGTTAGCAGGAGATGCTAGGTAATTTGCTATTGCTGATATGGCTGCCTTAGAATCGCTTAAGATGACAGCATTCAGAAACGATTGAGATCTGCATGTTAGTTGACTCAGGGCTGTGAATATAGCTCTAATCTCGCCGTCAAATGATGTCTGATGTCTTCCAAGAGAGAGGTATGTGGAAAAGAGTTGGCAGTGGATTCCTGCTCCAGTATTTCCACTCTTATCTAATTGGGAACCATCTGTGTAGACATGGAGCCATTTGTCTATAAGGTATCGAACATGCAATGTCTCCAGGGCTGTAGTTCGAAGTACCTCATCACAAACATCGTTTTTCTTGTGTATTTCCAACAGGTCTAGGTTGTAATTTATGTGATGTAGTTCAAGGGGGTTGTTTATTGGGAGCAGTTCAGATCCCTTCCAGGAGAAGAAATATATTTATTTAGGTAAAATAAGTAAGAAATATATTAAAATCAATGGTAAAGAGTAAAATTTTTTTCCTGGACCGGGAATCGAGAAGCCTGGATTAGCTCAGTGGACTGAGCATTAGCACGGAAACCTAAAGGTTCGGGGTTCGATTCCCGGTTCAGGCAAACATTTTTCTGTTTACCATTGATTTACAATAATTTAATTGTGTCCATTAATTTACTTATTTCTATCATAGTAATAGCTTTAGCTTTTCAATATTAATTTAATAAGAAATATATTATTTGTATAATGTGGTTGGATTCTAATGGCAAGCATTGTAAGGCAGTCATGTTCAGTATTCATTCGGAAGATTGTTGATTCTTTTCTTGGTTTGTTTTTGTTGGTGTCCTGTGTAATCCATATTTTGTGGCTTGTTGTTGAGGAATTGCGTTTCATTCTTCTCTTGATCAAGGTTTTGGTTGTGGATAAGTTTGTTGATGTTCTAGCATGTCGAATGTTGGTCCCCTTTTTGTCCAATGCCACCAGGTTGCTTTTATGATATTTCTGACTTTCTCCCCTGGCATTGTCAAAATTGTAATCCGTTTCTTAGGTTGGGGCACCTGAAAGGAGGAGTTATTTTACCCCAATGATGTGGGTGTTAAATTATAATGAAGAGCCAGGAAAGTCCTTAACCTAAGATCCAGACCATAATTCTCTTTAAGAAAAAATTCCTATAGTCTGACTAGGAACCAAATCCAGAGCCCATGAGGCTGGTTCAATTTGTATAATACATTTTTTCTATATTTATAAATAAACAAATTCAATATTTATTTGTCATTATCATCATCATCCGGTATCATGGCAGCTGCCGCCATCTTCCGGAAACCAAATGCCATTCCTTTCTGTCCATCCATTGATCTTCCTCCATTCCTCTGATATTCATAGCTGCTTGTACCCCTTCTATCCAAGTTTTCTTTGGTCTTCCTTCTTTCCATTGGGATCCATTCCATAACAATTTTTGGCAATCTTTGCTCTGGCATTCTTTTGACATGGCCATACCATTGTAATCTTTTCTTTTCTATAATCTCTATGATGTCCGGCTCCTCTTGTACACCCATAATTTCCCTTATTTCTTTATTTCATATTCTATCCATTCTAGATTTTCCAGCTGATCTTAAAACATCCATTTCTGAACTTAAAATTCTTTTCATTTCCCATTTATTTGTATTATACTAATTTTTTTTTTACTCAAATTACAAATTCAGAGAGATTGTTACATACACTCTTAAGTTTAAGGGGGGTGATGGGTGAAAAATTGACCATTTGAGATCAAAATTGGCATTTTTTGTACTAAAAAATAGCCTGTACTCTAATGTATATGTTGGTAAAGTTTCAGAGGTCTATGATGCTTCTAATTGCCCTAAAGTGCTGATTAGGCCTGTATGTTACATTTTGTATTTAAACTGCATGCAAATCTTTAAACTTGTTTTTCCACACTTATTTTCGCTGCATTTTTGTACATTCAAAATTGAATGGAATTCACTCATTTTATCCTAGAAGGTTTAAATTTTTACTGCATGTCCTAAAAACAATGAGTAACAAAGTAGTATATGGGTTTCATGATTGACGTAGTATTTTAAGAAATAAAAAATAAAATGCATGCAATTATTTTTTTTTGTAATTCCATGCATGAGGTACAATATATTTTTTTTCTCCCTTTGTATTCACATTATAAGAATTCTAATGCATGATGTATTTCTAAATATTTTAGGGGTCTTGTAAAAAAATCAGACATTTTACTAAAATATTGTGGAACCCATTCAATTATAAAACTCCTGGCGCGACAGGCCTACAAGGCCCTTAGCCTACCAGCTGGCTGCTGACCTCACATCCACATGTGTCAATCACAGAGGTAGATGATAATCAGCCAGTGTAGGGGTGACATGTGGTCAGCATGTCAGGTCCCCCAGCCGTTATAGCTGGTTTTCTCAACCTGGAGCCGCTACTTATTGTAGCTACCCAAATGCATCACGATGCTGGGTGGGCACCGGTCCCATACTGGCCGAAATACCATGAGAAAATTTCTTCCCCCATGGAGACTCGAACCAGCGCAAGTCCCGTAGCTCTGCGCCAAGGCTTCCTGCCTTAACCACTCGGCTATGGCGCGGGACCCATTCAATTATGGTATATGCAAATTTTTTGAATATAATATTTAATAAGTTAATAACTCATCAATGTCGCACAAGAATGAAACTTAAACACACCATTATGTATCATGCAGTGAATGTTTGTACAAAAACTCAAGTCTCTAGCTCAAAAAATGTAGAAAATAGAAATTTCACACATTCCCCCCCCCCCCCTTAACTAGACTATGTAAAAAGAAAACGCAGACATAAGGGAAATATTAAGTCATATACATTATAGAAGACATTCAGACTTACGGAAAAATTTGCAAGAATATTTTTTCAGTAAATAGACCCAAATTGACTACCAGAAAAAGTATTATATATCAAGCTAAAGGATTCAGAAGCAGAGGAAGACCAGAACAACAATGGAAATCTTGAAAAATTAGGAACAGGCTCAGAAAAAGAATTGAAAACTAATACTTTCTTCACGATGATTGCATATAGTCATTTGTTTATTATTTACACAATTTCTTTGCTGCTAATGTTACGTTATTATAATTTATTCTGAAGTTAAACAACCAATGTGATTATATTTGAAGAGAAAAATTTTCGCCTAGACTGGGACTCAAACCCGGGACCCTTGGCTTTCCAGGCCAAGTGCTCTACCAACTGAGCTACCGAGGTGAGTTACGATCTAGACGCAAATTTTTCTCTTATGTACGTTGTAATTCCCTCGCGCCAAATGCTTGAAACCAAAAAGTAGTGTTAAATTCCCAATAAATGTCTTAACTAAGAAGCCGCCATTTGCAAAGATAGAAGCTATGGTTTCAAGCATTTGGCGCGAGGGAATTACAACGTACATAAGAGAAAAATTTGCGTCTAGATTGTAACTCGCCTTGGTAGCTCAGTTGGTAGAGCACTTGGCCCGGAAAGCCAAAGGTCCCGGGTTCGAGTCCCGGTCTAGGCAAAAAATTTTCTCTTCAAATATAATTTATCCTTCTATGAGAAGTGTTAAATTAATAATAAAATCGTCAACCAATGTGATTTTAATCAAAATTACAGTGGAAAGTAACACAATGAGGTAATTTTTAATTTATAATTGAGTTGGATAAAATGTTTTTACATCTCACATCATAAAGTTTCATGTTTTTACAATCCTGAAACATACAGGAAATTTCAAAACATATTTAACAATTTAATCAAAATGAAAGTGGGAGGAAACACTATGAGGTATTTATATTAATGAATGAGTTGGAGAAAATGCTTTAACATCTCACCTAATTTCACGATACCGGTTTCAAAAGTATAGTTTTACTTCCTTCAGTCAAATTCCAACTGTCAAAATTTCGCTCTTTACAGTTCAGAAGATGAAGTTAACGGCAAAATTTTGACAGTTGTAGTTTGACTGAAGATGGAAGTAAAACTATACTTTTGAAACCAGTATCGTGAAGCCAAGCAACTTTATGAGGTGAGAGGTTAAAGCATTTGGCTCAACTGCACTTCTCCTAGAGCTTGATTTTTCAGTTATATTGTAAACTATAGCTCTACTTCTGTATTTACTAACATTATTTATTATTTGAAACTTTTTCAAACAATTTTTATAACATTATTAGACAATTTTGAAGTATTTATTTAAATATACAAATCACAATATTATGGCACTGTTAGACAATATTGTGATGCTAACTGCTATTTTCTCCAGAGAGTATATTACTTAGTCTATGATTTTTCTATCACTGTTTTGGGTTATCGCTGGTTGGATCAGCGTTAGGGAGTGATAAGTAAGTGTACACCCATTTTTAATAAACGTTCAGTAATTTTAATATTATTAATCCAATTTTTTAAATATAGATTTGGGGATTTATTACAAATATTGGTCATTTAAATTTTGTAGTGATGGATAGTAATCGAAGATGATAATCAATATATGGGTCGATTGTGGGTTACTGCTGGCTCTATAAATTCTGGCGCATGCGCACTGTTGTTCTATAGGACTTTGAAAATATTTCACGCTAGCTTAAGTGCAGTTTTTCCAAGCATTTTCTCCAACTTATTGATTAACATATTTAACAACTTTAATATTACATTGGCACCAATAAAGAAATTTAATCTGGGTAATCTTGTAATTACTAATAAAAATATTAATGCTCCAGATAGTAACAAATCTGGAATTTATCAATTTAGTTGCAATGACTGCAAGAAAGTATATATAGGGAAAACTAAAATAAATTTAGAGACTTGTACTTCAGAAATACTAAAAATGGTGAAACTGAAAAATTGGCAATTGCAGCTCATAGTTTGTGTTCCACTTAATTTCATATTTCTTACATGACTGTATTATAGTGTAAAAGTTGTAAGTTGGCATGATTTCTGCTATCCTTGTCTAGATAACTATTCTTCCACCCTTCGCTAGATGTCTGAGTGACATGTGTACTATAATGGGCTACCCTTGTAAAATTACTTAGGAATGCTAGAAAAACTCCATCCCCACTTCAGCCCAGTCACTTTTGTTCACGTAATTTTTGTCAGTGACGACTGTTTCAGAGTTCGTTTGGAGTTTGTGAGAGTGAGTGAGATATTATATTAGTGTAAAATTAATCTTTAGAAGAAGGGAATGCCACCACTGATCTATGTTCACTGCAGGGAGAGTCTGCCCTACCACTGTCACCGTGAAGAGATATGCGTATGAGTGAGAAAGAAGATGGTGAGTACTCTCTTTCTCTTTCTAAAATATTCTAGACACTTTAGCCCTCACGGACTATAGCAGACATGCTCTGGGTTATCAGCAGCCCACCACTTGCACAACTTTAAAATTTCACTTGATTTTTTTTACCAATGCCACCAGTTGTCTTATAACATTTTTGGTATCCTCTCCTGGCATTGGCAGAATTGTAACTGACTTCTTAAGTAGAGGCATCTGGGAGGC
Source organism: Diploptera punctata (assembly GCA_030220185.1). Taxonomy (NCBI): domain Eukaryota; kingdom Metazoa; phylum Arthropoda; class Insecta; order Blattodea; family Blaberidae; genus Diploptera; species Diploptera punctata. Next base: position 731,491 of record JASPKZ010007278.1, on the reverse strand, counting down.
AGAGTTACATAATATGGTAAGAATGGAGCATTTCTTCTACAAGAAGAAATTGAAATAGGCAAATCAGTTCCTGACAGCTAGATGTTTGATGATAACAAAATTAATTAATAAATATGGATTTTCATCAAGTAAACACCAACTCAATTGATTAACTATATTAATATCTAGCTCAGAAGATGGTCTACAGAAATCACTCTTTCAATTAAATAACATTTACAGAATTATAATTTTAAAATATCAATAAATAAAACAAAAATCTTAGCTTTTAAAGGATCAGATACCGTGAGAGCTAAAATAATTCTGGAGAGGAAACCCATTGAACAAGTGAACCATTTTAAAAACCTAGGTTATGAAATCTCCTATTTTAAAAATAAAGATCTTTCTAACAAACTTAATAAATTTAATTATATATGTGGCACAATTAAGAGAATATTTAAAAATGCAAGAATGGAAACAAAACTAAAATTTTATAAAGCTGTGACAGTCCCCTTACTGTTGTATGATAGTGAATTTTGGGTTTTGACTAAAAGAGAAGAGAAGATCATAGAAGCAGCTGAAATGAGATTTCAAAGAAGTGTAGCAGGCTGTAAACTTCTAGATAAAAGCAGAAGTGAAGATATTAGAAATGAGCCAAATATTTTTAAACTTTTAGAATCTAGGAAAAAACTGGAAAGAACGTGTTCAAAGAATGAAAGATGAACGCATACCAAAAATTATACTTAATCACAAACTAAAAGGAGACAGGAATGTTGGTAGACCGAAAAAAATATTTTTTTTAATAACTTTATTGCTAATTTACAATCTATCTTGAAAAGACAATAAATAAATTTGTTAAAATACATAACTTGTTAGGAGAATACTGCCCATTGACAGCACTCCATTATACAACATTTTATGCAAAAATGAAAGGAAGTTCTAATATTTTATTTCCTTTAGTCTTCTTATTTCTTGACTGTTGTCTAGAAGATTGATTGCAAGATGATTAGGATGAACTTCTAGTCGCCTTAGATATCGAGTGCTGTACTTTTCTATTTCTTCTTTTACAGTAGCTATTTTTAAATCATGATGAATGGTGGCATTGTTTACATACCATGGAGCAGCAACAATAAAACGAAGGGTCTTAGACTGAAATCTCTGTAAAATTTCAATATTGGAATTGCTGGCAGTTCCCCATAATTGAATACCGTAAGTCCAAATAGGCTTGAGTATAGTTTTGTATATTAGAAGTTTATTTTCTAGACTCAGTTTTGATTTGTGACCTATGAGCCAATTAAATTTTGATGTTTTTAGTTTTAATTCTGTACGTTTTTGTTGAATGTGTTTCTTCCATGTTAAACGACGATCAAGATGTATTCCCAAATACTTGACGGAATCACCTGTTGGAAGAGTTTTATTATTTAATGTTACAGTAGGACAGTTACCAGTTCTTGTTCCAAATGTAATATGAATAGATTTATTTTCACTAGTTCGTATACACCATGTAGTTAACCATTCTTCTGTCTTATTAAGTTGTTGCTGGAGGTGTTCAGATGCTTGCCTAGCATCTTCATGTGAATAGAGCATGGCAGTATCATCAGCAAATGTAGCTACAAGTGGATTCAACTTTTTGAATGAGAATCTATGAGACTGGAACAAGCCACATGGGCTTAATCCATGATTGTTGATGATGATAATGACTATATTAAAGCAGTATCATATTATTAGGCAATGGTGAGGAAATACTGAAAGTCACGCACTTTCTATTAAATAACTTAAAGAAACTGGGGCTGCTAGTAAATCTAAATATGTGGTCACACATACAAATGCATTATTAATTGCAGTAGATGCTTAACAACAAATAAGGTAAATTTTGAAGAAGTGGCAGAATTCAGATAGCTAGAAAAAATAATTACAGACAGGAATGATGTGCAGAAAGAAATACAGGATCAACCTAGAAAAATGTGCACTCCAGTGACTCTTGTCATCCAAACTTCTCTAAAAAAATGTTAAACTAAAAATATATAAAACTGTTATTCTTATTATTATATGGACATGAAACTTGGACTCTAACTTTTGAGAGAGGAGAAAAGATTATGAGTTTGTGAGAACAAATTACTTAAGAAAAAGTTTGGAGCTGGTTCTGGATCAAAGAGAGATAAACAAGAGAATGGAGAAAACTTCTTAACAGTGAGGTCCACGATCTTTATGGGAAACCAGATGTAATAAAAGCAGTTAAGTTTTATAGACTGTGATGGACATGGCATGTGCCATGAATGAGGAATGCAAGAGGGGCATGGAAATTATTGTAGGAACACCAGAGGAAAAGCAGCAGTAGGTAGGCCAAGAATGAGGTGGGAGAATAATATTAACCATGGTTTGAGGGAGGTAAATAAATTATCTTGGGAATGAGTGGAAAACATTAACTCAGATAGGGATGTTGGGAGAGCTTATGTCCACGCGGCATGAACTTCTGGTTCTATACCTCAGTAAGTTAAAGGTAGTTACATTAAATTTATAAAACTAAATTTTACGTTATACCGGTATTAAATTTTATTTTAAAATAAAAAGTACATATTTAAAAATTAAAATACGTAATAAAATTATATTGGTATTACAAGAACAAAAGACTTCATGCTTTTTACTTTTTGATATTGGCTGCACTTAACATTGATTTAAAACGTGGTGGGGAGAAATGTTTGTGATAACAATCGTTGTAAGGCGCTGCAGTCGCAAGTCTCCCGCAGGCAGACGCTTCTACTGTCAGTTGTCTGTCCTGTGCGTTGGAAGGCAGACATAGTTACACATTTTCGTGGTCGATGGGGAGAAAATAAATTACATAAAGAAAAACCTTTAATAATGTTCCTTATCGAACAGTTACCATTATATTTACAATGTTTATTTATTAATTAGTTAATAATAACATATGTTGACGTTAGATCTTTAAAATATGTAAATTATTCGAAGTGAGTGCGAGAATTTGTGTTTCGGAAGTGATTTTTTTGTGTTAAGTGCTGTGTTACCTGGAGAGGGTTATTAGCATTTTTTCTAGTGGATTAATAAATAATGGTGTAAAATTATCGGACAATCATTTTCATCGAATAAAAACAAGACAACGGTGTAAACTGCCTTTTCTTCCCTCAAGGTACGTAAATAAATGTATCATAAATTTATGCATTGTTGCAGTGCATTATTATACCTGTTTTTAATTAATTTTATGAAGATGTTTTGTGTCATAAAAATGTTTTGCTTTAGAGAGCAATGATTTTCAAGCGGGCAGCGTGGATCAATGAAGGGTCCTTGGTGGTATGCGTGTGCGAGGTGCTTATTTTTACCCCTTCTCGTGTACAATTAAATACTCGCCCAATTTATAACCACACTGTAAATACTTTTCTCATAACATTGTTTTTAAATATCAATTTGTAGATAATTGTTTTATTTCTGTTCAGTTTTCATCTTTACTTTTGGCCTTGGATTTTTCTTTACCACCTTAACAAGGTCACGAAGTATACAATTTTTTTTAACGAGTCAACGTTCAACATTTGGACGAATACGTAATATCAGATTTTACTTAATTGTCATTTTTTATTGTACTTGTTTACGAAACGTATTTATTTTTATTTTATTTTCATTTATACCGTCCCAATTGTCAATAAATGGACTTGTGTTATATTTTATTTTAATCATTCTTCCAAATTTGTTTTGATTTCATATTATTACGTAATGTGCTATAGGCCAACCCACACACTCTATTAAATAATACTAAGGAAGTGGGACTGGAAGTCAATATCAATAAAAATATATTATCATACATTTTAAAATGAGAATAGGTAGGCCTACTTAATAACAAAAATGAGAGAAATTTTGAAGAAATGGTAGAATTCAAATACCTGGACACAATAATTAAATATAAAATGAGGAAGAGAAAGGAATTGTACATAGGCTCAACTCTGGAAACGCATATTATTTTGCGTTATAGAAACTTTTGTCATCCCAACTGCGCTAAAAATTGTTAAACTTCAGTTTGGTATTGATCTATTGTACTGTTTATTGTTTTGTTTATATCATTCTTCTTTGCATTAATTCATTATGTGTCAGTGCATTTTATTTTGAAACTTTCTCCTAAATTTATTTTGGTTTGTATTATTACTTAATGTCTTTAATTGCCTTCTTCAGTTTGGTATTGACCTGTTCTACACGGATTTATTTTCTTCTCCATTGTATTATTTTTTTAAATCCTTATGTGCCACAATTTATTTTATATCAGAAAACTGGTCTCTAAAGTTGAAAATTTGTATTTTTTTTTTGTTTTCCCTCTTCCTTTAACTAAAACTTTGTAATGCATATATTCTTCTTCTTCACTTCACGGGCTAGGCAAATTGCCTGTTCTGCCCCACAGTTGTTCTGTCCATCTTTTCACTAGTCTTCCTACATTCCTTGAACCTCTTGGCTTGTAGTTGAATGCTGCTCTTGGTAATCTTGTTACATTCATTCTTTCCACATGTGTAAACCATTTCTCTCTATATTCTCTAATTTTCTCATCCAATGGATATATATTTAACTCTGTTCTTATATCTTCATTCCTTATCCGATCCAATCTTGTGCAGCCTTTTGTTCTTCTAAGGAAGTTCATTTCTGCGCTTTGTATTCTACTTTGCAATTTTTTGGTCATTACCCAAGTTTCGTTCCCATAAAGTAATGCAGGAACTGCCAATGTTTTATAAAACCTCAATCTAGTATCTCTTCTTGTTTTATTCTTTAATGTTTTATGTATAGTTGCGCAGATCATTTGAAATTTCCACAGTTTCATATGTATGTCTCTTTCAGTTTTTGTGTTTATATTCTATATGTATTAATTCTATAACTGAACTGCACTCAAGCACGATATTAGTCATTCGGGTGTCAATATTGTGTACAAAATTTATTGTAAATAAAAAACGCCTGTTTTTTGTTAGATTGTTTTTATAAACCAATGTCTATCCATAGTAATTCTGCCCGAGGGCAAGTCTTTCACTGCAATCATAGCATTTTCATGCTTTCCACATCGGTGAAGGATGGTAATGAAGATGGCCGGATGATTTTCGGGGACCATTGGGCTCTAAGCTTCTTGATATTTGTCTTACAGGTGAGGAAAAACCCCGAAAAAAACCTCACCCAGGAGCCTGTCCGGACCGGGAATCGAACCCAGGCCTGCTGCGTGACAAGGTAGCACGCTACCTCTGAGACCACAGCGGTGGACCATACCAATGTAGAATTAAAATAAAAAGTAATGCCTCGACTAGCCTCATGAGTTAGTGGTCAGTGTTTTTGACGACAGTTCATGAGGTCTCTGGTTCGATTCCCGGTCACATAATAGGAATATTTCCTTAAAGGGAATTATTCCTGTGTTGCCTATGGTTTGAAATGTAGGTTAAGGACTCTCCTGGCGCTTCATTATCATTTATCACCCATCATATCATCGGGGTCCACCGCTGTGGTCTCGAGGTAGCGTGCTGCCTTGTCACGCGGCGGGCCCGGGTTCGATCCCTGGTCGGGGTAGTTTTTCTGGGTGAGGTTTTTATCGGGGTTTTCCCTCACCTGTAAGACAAATGTCAGGAAAACTTTAAGGCCCAAACGGTCCCCGAAATCATATGGCCATCATCATCATCCTTATCACTATCATCATAATCATCATGATCCTTCACCGGTGTGGAAAGCAACGGGAAGCTACCACACCTATAATTCCCTAGTAAAGCTGCAAGCATAGCATGAAAATGCTATGATTGCAGTGAAGGACCTGCCTGCGGGCAGAATTACTATGGATGGATATCATTGGGGTAACGTAACTCCGCCTTCCAGGTGCCCCAACCTAAGAAATGGATTACAATTCCGCCAATGCCAGGGCAGAAAGCCAGAAACGTCATAAAAGACAACCTGGTGATATTAGACAAAATAAATCAAATGTTTGTATCGTTTTCCTTCTCTATTGTTAAATATACCTTGTCACTTTTGGCATACCGTATTTGGGCGAGTTTGTTTTGTTAAATAATGTAAAGTATCAATTTGATTTCCAATAGAGCTATGTTTTTCTTTGTTTCCCTAACGTTACATTAACAATTATAATTTGGTTTTACTTTTCTAAACAGCTTCATGCAGAAAGGGTCTCGGTGCATTTTTTAAATGAAATTGGCATTTTTCATAAAAGGAATTCTGAGATTCTCAAAGAATTACACACAGAATCAGTCATGGAATATGTACAAAAAATACAGAAACAACTGGAAATCTCACGTACGAAGAATGAGCAGAACAAGAATACCACGTCAGATCTTAAATTACCAGCCACCAGGCAAGAGATCTTTGGGCACACCCTTCAAACGTTGGATTGAGACCGTAACAGACCACTAGGTCTATCACATGAAAGGAAGAAGAAGAAGAAGTTTTTTTTTTTTTTAATACTGCTCAAAGGCCTGCACTCATGGCAGCGAAGGTGGATTGAATTATGTCCTTTTATTGCTAAAATATGCTCGTAGGAGTGCGGAACACGAAATATGAGTTTCATAAAATACTTAATGGACTTAATGCTGTTTTATCAATCTTATTACATTGACACTTTATCATCTAAGGTCATACGTCGGCTAGGAAATATAGGTATATCCACTGCGTTGTTTTTGTGTTGTGTGGCCTGTGTTTTAAGTAGGAATTCACTATTTAAAATTAATAAATGGTAAATATAATGAAATGGGTCCTAATATTGGAAACTAACTCAGTATTTGTCTTGACTGAGGAAAACTAGGAAATAACTCCAGTCAAGTTTGTCGGAACCCGGTACTTCCCGAATACGAGTATCAAACGCTAGCCCCTTAATCAACATGTTTGAATTTCAGGCAATGAATGTCTTCTTCTTCTTCACTTCACGGGCTAGGCAAATTGCCTGTTCCGCCTCACAGTTGTTCTGTCCATCTTTTCACTGGCCTTCCTACATTCCTTGAACCTCTTGGCTTGTAGTTGAATGCTGCTCATGGCAATCTTGATACATTCATTCTTTCCACATGTGTAAACCATTTCTCTCTATATTCTCTGATTTTCTCATCCAATGGATATATATATTTAACTCTGTTCTTATATATTCATTTGTTATCCGATCCAATGTTGTGCAGCCTTTACGCAATGAATGTATTTAAAAATATATTCATAGACGTTTTAACAGCCGAGAGTAGCTGGTTCAAATCCAGACGGGGTCGATGTCAAACTCCAAGGGACAAATCCTCCGGGAGGGACTTTAAGCCATGTGACCCGAGTCTGAAGATTTTCAACCTCATAAAAGAAACTAAAGTCTAAATTAAAACCTCTGAGCAAAATTTAATCGGTCTTTCCCAACCAAGTAATGTCTTAGTTGCGTACTAGATGTCTCATTGATGCGATGTGCTGACCACATCACAATCGCTGACATCTATAGGGAAATAAGTGCAACTAAATTATTTCATTAAGAAACTCTCGGTAGTGAACCCTCATGACTCCACTTGTGGATGTACTCCTATTACTTAACATCTGAGACCATATCACTTCTGGAAACTTTAAATATACTTCCAATTGATTGTATTTCTGTGTTTTATATACAGGGTGTCCGAAAAGTCTCTAATCATTTCTGGGAAGAAGCAGTTTAATTCAAATCAAATGTTTGTAGTATCAAAGAAGACACTGTAATAAGACGAAATCACTGTAGTTCGACATGATTGACCTCCATATCGAAGCATAGTTGTCATCTCTCCTCAGCGCACCTAAACACACACCGCAACATTGCTGGGGTAATTGTACGCACCGATACCGAAATGCGTTCACGCAGGTATTGCAAATCCCTAATCTTGACCTTGTAAACCTGACTGTTGATGTAACCCCATGCAAAGAAGTCCAAGGGCGTTAGATCAGATCCGTGGTGAGCCTCGTCCAATGCAGCGTCCTGGGAACGTCTGGTTGAGGTAATCACGCAGAATGTGCGCAAAGTGTGGTGGGGCGCCGTCTTGTTGGAACACCACCGAATCCAGTAAGTTGTCGGCAAACGATTGGGGCTCCAGGAATAGCTCAAGCATGTCCAGGTACGATGTTCAATTGACTGTTGCTTCAGCAAAAAAGAATGGACAGTAAATGCGCTCTAGAGTGATGCCCAACTATACGTCCTCCTTTGGAGTGTTACTTTCCAATTCCATAGCGATGTTTGGTTGTTCATCAGACCATATGCTTCTGTTGTGGCGATTGACGAGGCCACAGGTATGAAAGGTATACTAATCACTGAGAAGGGCGTGTGCCAACAAATCTTCATTGTTTACTGCCTCAATTAAGTCGTGCCACATGGTCAAGATAATGGAGTACCTGGATGTGGTAAGCCTTTTTCTTCAGGACGAAGTGCAAGATTTGCCACACAGTGGATTTTGGGTGTCGTGTACCCGACTGAGACGACGTACCGACGCTTTTGGACTCTGCTCGATCGCCTGTCTATGGTCTGCACAGTTTCCTGTGAAGTCAATGGCCGTCCAGAACGTTTCTCGTCACAAACATTCCCAGTTATCTTGAACTTGTTCATGAAACATCTTATGGTTGTTCGCGTTGGGGCTTCTGTTCGGTGCCGTCGGCGAAACCGTTTTTGAACCTCATCGAAGGGCAGTCCACTGAGTCTCCAACTTACGACGTCTATTCGTTGTTGTATGGTCAACATATTTCAAATTACCTACAATGGAGAGTAAAAAATTAGCGTTTTCTCAGAAATGGTTAGGGACTTTTCGGACACCCTGTAGAATATCACTGGTTTATTGTTTTTAAAAATAGGATACTATGAAATGATAAGTATGATGAACTGAGGTGAGTCCAAATGATGAAATTCCAATCTCAGGTTAATCGGCGTTAGAGTCCCATGCAACTTTACAGTGTCGTGGTGGAGTGGTTTGCGTGCTTAAATGATACCTAGAGCTATACCGGTGGTGGTAACATTGCTGCCGGACAGGTCGCAGGCGATAAGCCAGACGAAAAAAGTGCCTTGATGGAAGGAGTGACGATCTTTCACCGTAAAAATACAACCGTCAAGAAACGGGGACATGAGTTCCACTGTGGTACAATTTTCCGGAGGTAAAATAGTCCCTCATCTGTTTTCCGGACGGGGACTATTTCAGGGAATCCAAGTCAAAGGCTCAAACACAGGTACATGTTCGTAGGAGGAACATTTAGTATTAGGGTACGAAACATGGACTCTTACTTTAAGGAAGGAGAAAATATTACCGGTATGAGTATTTATAAATAAACTTCTTAGGAAAGTTTTTGGAGCAAAGAGAGATGAACAGACAGCAAATGGAGAAGACTACATAACATTAAACTACATGATCTTTATAAGAAACTAGACGTATTAAGAAGGGGGCTTCTTGAATTTTAGTATATTTTTCTAAATATTGTCCATTAGTCACATTTTCAAAACATCTTCCAGAACGAGGGTTAAATCTCGTAGATTGCGATGGATAGGACATGTGGTACTAATGTGGAATGGAAGAGGGACATAGAAGATCCTTGTAGGAAAACCAGAAGGAAAGTGCGTTATAGGCAGTCCAAGAATGAGGTGGGAATGACATTAACCATTATTTGAGGGAAGTAGATTATACAGACTATTTAACTCATGCCCCAAATGGGAGTCAATGACCAATCACATTTCAATGAATTTTGATTTACAACCAATGGCAGTCGTGTTTCGCCTAGAATTTACCAACTAAAGTTTATCATAATAAAGAAAGCACCTCCTTTTTTAACATTCTCAATAGATAATAGCATTATTTTGCAGTGACTGACTCACGAAGAAATACGGCTACCAGATTGTATATATAGTACATGGATGTCAGCAGAAAGCGCATGCGATAGATAATATAAAAAACATTTGTAACAATTGATTATACCACAAAAAAAATAAAAGAGAAAACTGTTTGCCCTTTCTTAAACGAATTATTTTCCCGGAAATAACGTTGCAGAGAAATATAATTAACATATTTACATCATAGGACATCAAATTAATTAATACATATAACGTTGGTTATACATTTCTCCACTACAATATTGCGATCCTTTGGCAGTAAATAATATTATCTGGTTGCAGTGATGAACAAAGGAAAGAAATGAAGCCTTCCTATCGTTTCTCATTTGTTTTCAAACATCGCCGTTTACATTAAATATATAAATATTTTAAAATAACTATATTTAAATAATGATTTGTGAGTAAACAGCTTAATTTTATTCGTTAAATAGCCCTAACAAATGCCACTCTTGATTTCCAAATTATGTAGATAAATTCACTCGTGGCATTCCTTACGAGGATGATTGGAAAAGATTAGCTCAAGATAGGGAGATAATGTGAGCTATGCTCGCGCGGCCATGAACCTACGGGTTCGATATTGCCAGTGAGTTAGTTTGAACTCAGGACTTCCCAAGGTTTTTATGATGTATAGTTAGCAACGACGTAGCTCAGGCCATAAGCGATGCCCTTCAAATGTGGACGTGAAAATAAGTTAGCTTAGATGCTTCTTTTACGTGCCGTAAATCGAAAGCACGTGACATACGGCTTTATTTCCTTTCCGAAGGAAGCCATACACAAGATTTTTACGCCATGAAAAAAACCCATCGTTCCCCTGCCGGTTTTGAACCCGGCAATCTCGGAACCAGGCTCGAGCTTGGTAACCATGAGTTCAACGGCACCGTATGAAGAAGTCGCTGAACTATTTTCATTAACCATAGTTCATTCGTTTCGAGTCTATTGTTATATGCAGGGTGTTGCCAAAAAAAAAAAAACCGACAACGGAGGTGAGGTGGTATATTGAGATGCGTTGATCATTTTTTAATACCTAAAAGTGATCCCACAACAGGCCTCAGGAGGCCCTTGGGGTAGTAGGAGGTTAAGGCTCCCACTTTTTCTAGACAATCGGCACTTGATGTCAGCTCTGCGTGACGGCCGCCTTTACCCCAGAACAAGCGTCTGGTACTCATTTCCGTTAGAGGCTGAGTCGACCTCAGGGCCATAGTGCCGCCAGAGGGTTTGGGTCAGTTTAAAAATCCTGACCCCAACGGGACTTGAACCCTCGACCCTCCGGCTTGTAGCTCAGTGCCTTAACCGCTACGCTACGGCGTGCCCCCCCTTTTTTTTAATACCTACGTAATACTTAATAGATGTTTTCCACTTTACAGCAGTTTGCCTTTGATTCCTGCATTCTAGAGATTCCCATTTTCCATCTTCCATACCCCTCTTCATCATGGCATAATATATTCCCTCATACCATGTTCTTCTACTTCTCCCCCTCTTCCTTATGCCTGGCACCATCCAATCAAACACCTGTTTAGGCCACTGGTCTTCCGACATCCGTTGTACATGTCCATACCACTGTAGAGCTCTCTTTGTTTTCCTATCGATAACAGTTTCTTGTGCATCCATTTCTTGTCTGATATATGTATTTCGAATATGTTGTAGCCTGGATATTCTCATACTTCTCGGTAATCCATCCATTTCTGTCGCCAACATTCTTTTCTGCATCCTTTCGTTTATTGTCCAGGTTTCTGATCCATATGTAAGTATACTTTCTATTATTGTCTGTATGATCTTTTTTTTTTGTTTTTCTGGTCAAATTTTTATTCCATAAAATACCATTTAGGGATCTAATCGCCTTCCTTGCACAATTTACTCTGTTAATAATATCTTTTTCACAAGTACTAGATTTATCTATTATAGATCCAAGATATTTAAATTTCTTCAACACGTTTAATTATCATATTATTTATTTGTAGGTCTTCTGAATTTGCTCCGATTACCATATATTCTGTTTTAATATCTTCAGTCCACCTACCTCGATTGCAGCTACCAACTTTCTAATCATATGTTCTATATCTTCTTTATCTTGTCCTATTATAACCTGGTCATCAGCGAATAATATTTTTTTTAATAGGGTACCAAATGTCCGGAAATTATGTGTTTTCACACTATGAGTAGCTAACTTTTCAAGAGTTCCGTTAGTTGGATTTCAAGACTCAATACTTGACAATACTGTCACAGTCACATCAAGTTTTCAAAATATCCACCTCCCATCTCATTGCAGAACGTACATCGGCGGTGTAGTGATTAGCGCACACGTTCAAGTACGCTTGGTTACGTTTGACTTATTTCTGTAGCAGCGTGGATTCGGGCTATACGATCCATACGTGACTATATGGAGTCTGATAAACAGACTATTTCATGTCGCTCCACAAATAGTAGTCGAGAAGGTTACATCACGTGATCTCGGAGGCCTTGGGACTGGTCCCCCCTCAGCCGATCCATCGACCTGGATACGTGGCATCCAAATGTCTCCTCACATTGGCATCGAAGTGAGCTGGAGCTTCGTCGTGTTGCAGCCACATTCCGTTGCGAAGCCACGTATCATAGGTTCCGTACCTGTGAGGTGTTGTCAATTAACGAGTCTTCAAATCCTTAGAACTAACACTGATCTTGAGACATAATTAACTGGCCATAGTGTGAAAACGCAGCATTTCCGGACATTCGAATTGTATTGTAAGCCCATGTTTTCCCTTTACAGAGATTTAGGCGCTCTCCCCCTACAGGGAAGAATTTGAACCATATTAATTTAGTTACACTTGTTTTCGTATAGATGTCATTTTGAGTGGTCCGTGGTCAGCGTTCCGCCTCATACTGACATCTAGGAAACCAAGATAGTACTAGGACGGGAAAAATCGGTAAATTTTGCTTAGAGGCCTTTTCATTCAGGCTTAAGGATCTTTTACGAGCCTGAAAATCTTCAGACTCGGGACCCACGGCTTAAAGTCCCTCCCGGAGGACTTGCTCCTTGGATTTTTCCGTCCTAAAAATCCATCGACCCCGGCCAGGTTTGAACTCGCGATACTTTGGGACCAGAGGCAAGGAGCATAACCACTAGTCCACCGCGGCCGACCGGACATTCGTACCTTCTTAAAAATGATCAACACATCTCAGTATACTGCCTCACCTCGGTTGTAGGTGTTTTCTTGCAACACCCTGTATAAGTATCACGATACCTTAGCCTTAAACTTAAAGCTAACGAAAATAATTCACACTAGCCTCGAACCATTTAGCTAATATCTTCCCCTCCTCAATTCCAGTCCTAAATGTTACCTCTTCAGTATCTCCTTGGTTTTTATACTCCTTCCCAAAACATTTTATTTTTTTAAAATCAATACACCAAATTATCTTTACGACATTTCTGACGTACTCTCCTCGCATGGCGTATTTGTAACCCACTTCTGAGGTTGGGACGCCTTGAAGGCTAATGACATTCGAGAAAAACTTCAACCATGATTTAAGGGAGGTAAATTCTCATAAGTAATGCCACGAGTGATTTCCAAATTATCGATAAATTCACGACTCACGAAGTGAGGAGTGAATTTATCTAGATAATTTGGAAATCAAGAGTGGAATTTATTAGGACTATTTAACGAATAAAATTAAGCTGTTTACTCACCAATCATTGTTTAACTATAGTTATTTTAAAATATTTATATATTTAATGTAAACGGCGATGTTTGAAAACAAATCAGAAATGTGAGGTTATGTTCATTCACTGCTGCTTGATCATATTATTTATTGCTAAATAAGATCACAATATTGTAAGAGTGTACCCAAGTGGAGGAATAATGAAACACATCAAAGTATATATCTTAATCAACATTACGGGTTATTAATTTTTTTTTTAGTAAACAACTCAGTAAAATCAAGGAATCTTTTCATTATTTGCTATATTCAATGTATTTGTTGGAGAAAAATAATGCTTTGACCTGTTCATAACATTAAAAAGGAGGAGCTTCCTTTATCACAAAAGCAGGAGCTGATAAAGAGAAATCGATAAAGAGCGAGGTGAAATACGACTGTCATTGGTTGTAAAACAACATTTATTGAAACGTGATTGGTCATTGACTACTATTTATGGCATGAGTTAAATAGTCCAGGTAATTAATGGAAAGCATTAACTAAGATAGGGATGTATGGAGATGAGTAACACTAAAAAACTGAGACTGGAAGTAAACATCAATGAAACTAAATATATGGTCACACATAGAAATGCATTATATAATGGAAATGTCAGCTAATGACAAATGAGGGAAATTTTGAGGAAGTGGTTGAATTCAAATACCTAGGAACAATAATCACAAATAGGAATGAGATGCACAAAGAAATTAAACATAGGCTCAATTCTGGAAATGTGTGCTATTATGCATTACAGGGACTCTTGATGTCCCAACTCCTTTCAAAAAACTTTAAACTGAAAATATATAAAACTGTTATTCTACCAGTTATATTATATGGACTCTTACTTTAAGGAAGGAAAGGAAGTTACGAGTATTTGAGAATAAAGTACTTAGGAAAATTTTTGTACCAAAGAGAGACTAACAGGCAGCGAATGGAGGAGACTACATAACAAAGAATTACATGGTCTTTATAGGAAGTCTAGTAGACTGCGATGGGTAGGACATGTGGCAGGAATAGGGAATGAAAGATGTGCATGGAATCTTCTTGTAGGAAAACCAGAGGGAAAACGCCCAGTTGGTAGACCAAGAATGAGATGGGAGAATAAACAATAACCATGATTTGAGGGAAGTAGATTATACAGGGAATGATTGGAAAACATTAGCTCAGGATAGACATGTGTGCAGAGCGGCCATGAACCTCCTGGTTGGATAGTACCAGTGAGTTATGGTTAAGCTACAGTTACGTAGTGCCTTGTAGGCAACAGCCCATTAGAATATTTAATTATTAAATGAAGAATGGTCATGTGACTGCACCGGAAACTATCCACATAGCAATGCATTCACTTGCTCGGAGACTTCTAAAAATACATCCCAACACCTTTTCATAGACACAATAAAACTCTACAGCGTGTTCATAAGAAAATTCAGTGTTAAGCTTTTTTTATTTACTAATTTAACGGTATTTGAGAATAAAGTTCTTAGGAAAATGTTTGCCCCAAAAAGAGACGGATAGATTGAATGGAGGAAACTACATAACAATGAGCGACATGATATGTATAGGAAACCAGATATATTAAGAAGAGTTAAGTCTCGTAGACTGCAATTGGCAGGACATATAGCAAGTATGGGGAATGAAATACTGTATGGAAGCTTCTTGTAAGAAAACCAGATGGAAAACGCCCAATTGGTAGACCAGTTTTCCCCATGTATAATGAATAGCTTAAACTGGCGTATTACAGTTACCTCTGTTGGTTAAACCGGCCCTGAATATGTAATAATGCCCACCATCGGATCATGGATACGTGTATCGGCTGTTACCTGGTCGTGCATAGTTATAGCACATCCCTCATATGTACCCTGGCTTGAATAAAATGAACAGTTACGATAGATTTACAATTATTCCAATTATAAAGATGCAAAACGTGGTGTGTTACTTTAAGGGGGGACCTACACCTTTGAAGGTTAAACAAATCAACTTTTCAATTTTTTTTTTTCATATAGATTGAAACTTCATCTTGAAATTAGTGAAAGATTTTCATTGATATCTCTATTACTTTCCGAGTTATGTTTAAAAATGTGCAATGCTGTCACTCGAGTGAGCCCTTTAATTTTAGAAGGTACCTACATCTTCGGTAAGTTTGTCGCTTGTTTCCCGTAACTTATTTTTTTTCACTACGGTTTCCCTGATATTATAGCCTCACTCTGATGGTTAACAGTTTATATAAAAGCGGGTGTCGCGCGGCATTGCTTGACATGCGGTGTTGTCACGTTTCTCATAGCGCTATTGGTGTTTATTACACAAGGACAGAAGACATTGATTATATTTATGTTATCATTTGGTATTGTTTAACTTTTAAAATTAAAATTATATATGTATTTATTTAATAATTTAGATTCTACATTACATAGCTTGTAGGTCTACATAAATTTAATATTCATACATTATGCTGAAATTATTATTGTTATTATTATTATTATTATTATTATTATTATTATTATTATTATTATTATTATTATTATTATTATTATTATTAACTGTTCGGTCTGAAATATTTTCCCACGGCCGCTACGTGTTGAAATCACTTATATATTAAACAAATATAATATGCAGATATTGTATTGTTATTCGAGCTACATATCATAAGTAATGCCACGAGCGATTTCCAAATTATCGATAAATTGGAAATCAAGAGTGGCATTTGTTAGGACTATTTAACGAATAAAATTAAGCTGTTTACTCAAAAATCATTATTTAACTATAGTTATTTTAAAATATTTATATATTTAATGTAAACGGCGATGTTTGAAAACAAATGAGAAACGATAGGTACGCTTCATCTGCTTCTTTTGTTTATCACTGCAACCAGATCATACTATTTATTGCCAAAGGAACGCAATATTGTAAGAATGCTCTCTAGTGGAGAAAAAATGAAACACATCAAACTGTATATTAATTCATTTCTGATGTCGTATGATGTAAATATGACAATTATATTTTTCTGGATTATTACCTGGGAAAAAATACATTTAAGAAAGTGCAAACAGTGGTTTCTTTTTTTGGTGGTATAATAAATTGCTACAAATGTTTTTATATTAACTCCCGCATGCGGCATGTGTTGACATTCATGCACTATATATACAATCTGGTAGCCGTATTTCTTTTACGCTCAGTCTCTGAAAAATAATGGTCAGACCTGTTCAGAATATTAAAAAGGAGGAGCTTTCTTTAATATGGTAATTATAACACTGATAAATATTTTGTGAAACACGACTCTGATTGGTTGTAAAACATAAATCATTGAAACGTGATTGGCCATTGAGTCCCATTTGGGGCATGAGTTAAATAGTAATTGATATCTCTATTACTTTTCGAGGTATGTTTAAAAATGTGCAATGCTGTCACTCGAGTGAGCCCTTTAATTTTAGAAGGTACCTACATCTTCGGTAAGTTCGTCGCTTGTTTACCGTAACTTAAGTTTTGTCAGTACGGTTTCCCTGATAACTCCCAAAGTTTTCAAGATATTGAGATGAAATTTTGCATGTATATGTAGTTTACAGAGATGAATACAATTAACTACATGTACCTATTGCACCTAATATATGTTATTTGAAAAAAATATTTTTACCGCATATTTTAACAAAAATATGAGTATGCATCAATTTGAAATGAATAATAAAATATTTACACTCTATATTATTAAACAATTCTAGTATATTTTGTAGCTATAACAGTAAGGAGTAAAATAAAACAAGAATTGTTAAAATATATTGATATTTAGGAAAATTATCAGGGAAACAAGAGAATACAAAATTTTCAGCTGACATTTTGAATATTTAATTAACCATAACGACTGAAGTTAGATTGTACTTAAGTACACAAACATGCTCACATTGTAATGTAGATATCACATACCAAATTTCATTTCTGTAACCACCATTGTTTCTCAGAAAAAAATTGAAATATGCCTTGTTTTTAATGGCTAAAGGCGTAGGCCACCCCTTAAGGGGAGAGTAAGATCACGAGTATTAACGTAGTCGGCGGAGTAATACCTTATGCAAGTTTGTTTACAGTGCAACTAGAACTTAGTTCGGAAGTACTACAGCAAAACTTGCTCAAAGGGGAACCGCATTGGACCAATGTTTTTTCCACATTATAAAAAACTAAAATTTATTAATTACCTTATATTATAGGGTACCGTATATGTCCGTTTTACGTACCTTGGATTAATTGTAGTTCCGCTGCCGTTATAAAGTATAGTATGTATGAGCGACTTCGACGGTAACGCGCGAAAAAACAGTCCCGTTTCGTCAGCATTAAAAATGTCTCTATGAAGCGTATATTGAAATGAAAGTATGCAGATTCGGTTTGCGTTCACTAACTACACTTTCGTCCACATCCTTTGATTCCCCGCAAATTTTATTCCACACTACATTGTGTTGTCTTTTAAAACTGGCCAGTCAACCTGAAGATGCCTTGAAATCGTTATTCACTAGGGATTAAGCAACATAGGATTTTGGAGCATCGGTCCGGAAATTAGGAGATTTATCTTTAGCCACTTTCACTTTTTCATTTAGTGACAATGATACATACGATTTTAGCCATCTTTATTCCGTAAATTCAGACGCTACCTGTGAAAGACCAGTCTCAGAACTTAAACTAATTTAAGATTTTACAGTGCAGTGGTTATTTGTAAGACAGCTATCTATTTCGCATAACGGGTGTGCAGTGAGGCCTAAATAAAATTTCAGGTACAGGTAGAATCTCTACTTTACTCGACCGCAGGAATCATTCCTTGTTTTTTTTTTTTTTTTTTTTTTTTTTGCCTAAGGGGAATTAAATGAAGTGGAAACTAATTTATCTCTCTGTCTTTTCGCTTTATATTTTTTTTCATGAATTGTGTAGAAGAAATATCCTTCCGTTTCCGTGTTGGACAGATTCCGTTTTATGCAAAATCCATCCATCCATAGTAATTCTGCCCGAGGGCAGGTCTTTTACTGCAATCATAGCATTTTCATGCTATGCTTTGCAGGTTTACTAGGGAATTGTAGTGTGGTGGCTTCCCGTTCTTTCCACACCGGTGAAGGATGATGATGATGATGATGAGGATGATAATGATAAGGATTATGATGATGGCCATATGATTTCGGGGACCGTTTGGGCCTTAAAATTTTCCTGACATTTGTCTTACAGGTGAGAAAAACCCTGATAAAAACCTCACCCAGATAAACTGTCCCGACCGGGGATCGAACCCGGGCCCACTGCGTGACGGGGCACCACGCTACCTCGAGACCACAGCGGTGGACATATGCAAAATAAATACACGTACAATTACTATTATTCGCCGGGACCAATAAATGTATTCACATTGGACATATTTTCGAATTATTCGCATTCCGGATTAAACAAGTTTCCTTAGGGTCAATTTCACCAATAGAGGTAACTGTGTTACGCCAGTTTTCCCCATATATAATGTATAGCTTAAACTGGCGTAATACAGTTACCTGTCTTGGTGAAAAACTGGCCCTAAGGCAGAGAATTGTGTGGCAAGTTTTTATTGAAGCGGTTGTTCAAATATCTATAAGAGTACATGTATGTAAGATACCCAGTCATATTGTAGATAAGACACAAGTAAAACTTCCCATTATGAATACAAACGTCTGTTGGTCTGATAGGGAAATTTATGACAAAACGCACGGCCTTGGTGTTGCAAAGTAGGTGTTACTCGCTATCTAACAATTTCGTTAAAAAAAACAGTAGAAAGTAAAGCGGTAATAATCATATTGCGACGGTAATTTCAGTTCTAAGAATTATCTTCTTTCTTTTACCCAATTCCGAATAAATACCTCCACAGTGGTTGTTTACATGAAAATACTTTTAAAAATTACATATCTTAGTCGATTCTGGCTAGTAGACACTGAAAATGACAGTGACAAAAAATATATGTACGCGTATGTTGATATTAACTTTTGAAGCAGAGTGGTCAATAAAACTAAATATATGGTCCCACATAGAAATGCATTATATAATGGAAATGGACAGTTAATAACAAATGAGGGAAATTTTGAGGAAGTGGCTGAATTCAAATACCTAGGAGCAATAACCACAAATAGGAATGAGATGTACAAAGAAATTAAATATAGGCTCAATTCTGGAAATGCGTGCTATTATGCATTGCAGCGACTCTTGACGTCCAAACTCCTTTAAAAAAAACGTTAAACTGAAAATATATAAAACTATTATTCTACCAGTTATATTATATGAATGCGAAACATTGACTCTTACTTTAAGGGAGGAAAGGAGATTACGAGTATTTGAGAGTAAAGTTCGTAGGAAAATTTTTGGGCCAAAGAGAGATGAACAGACATGTGAATGGAGAAGACTGCATAACAATGAACTACATGGTCTTTATAGAAAGCCAGATATAATAAGAACAGTTAAGTCTCGTAGACTGCGATGGGCAGTACATGTTGCACGTATGGGGAATGAAAGACGTGCATGGAAGCCTCTTGTAGGAAAACCTGAGGGAAAACGCCCAGTTGGTAGACCAAGAATGAGGTGGGAGAATAACATCAACTATGATTTGAGGAAAGTAGATTATAAAGAGAATGATTGGAAAACATTAGCTCAGGATAGGGATGTATGGAGAGCTTATGTCCGCTCGGCCATGAACCTACGGGTTCGATGGTGTCAGTGAGTTAGTTTGTTAGGGTAATAGAAGAAAGGGGAGACTAAAAGGACAGTGGGTTCAAGGAATGCTTACAAGGTAATGTTACGAACAATTGTAACACCATTTGAAAGGACGCAAGGAATAATAGAGAATCACCAAGTTTTAGGTGCAATGGATGAAAAATGAAATTAAACAACATTAAAATAGAAACTCAACTGTACAAATGCTATGAACGCATTTGAAGGAAATATTCAAACAATTCCCTGTTTAACTGTTTCAGTGATTTTGTAGGGACATCATCCGGCATCTTCAAACCTTCTTCAAATTTTTTAAAAGGCAGTCTTTTTCTTTATTTTCCGCGTAAGGGTCATAATAATAATAATATAATAATAATAATAATAATAATAATAATAATAATAATAATAATAATAATAATAATAATAATACAAGTATTGCAGCCAATTGGCCATATACAATTAGGTTACATTTTTGCATATTCATTGATCGAGATTGTTGTTTTGGTACAGAGTTCCAGGTGGTATCGATCACATTTTTGTTCACACAGTTTGCACAGACATGTTGCGTTTGGTTCATGGAAAGCTGGATTGTTACAGATGATACGATGAAATCCGTGGATCGCCATTCTTGTACATATGTGTCTCATCTCGAAGTTTGCTCTGTCCAGGATCGATCAATCACGGCCCGTGTGGCACAGAATTCTGAAGGTATTTCGTCTATCTTTTTGATCATTGTTATTAGGAATGTTTCTGATGCTTGGTGCTGGGTAGGAGCATTTGAAATCTGATGTCTTCATTGAGGTAGGATTCTCTTGCCAGTAGATATACAAACCTGGATCTTGATGTTTTTGATACGCCTATCGCCTTCTTAAGTAGGTTGGTAGGTTGGGGTGTTTTATTCACTCCTAATGGGGCTATGTTTATTTGTCGTGAGTAGATGAGGCCATATTTGACTTCTATGACGTAGGATATTATTGGCATAATTTTTGTTCTGAATAGTGCCATGGCAGTTTCTAGGCTGAGTTGTTTGATGTAGTTTATTTCGTTCATAGCCATTATTGCTTGTGCACTTTTCTCTGTTACGTGTTTTGTGAAGCATATGGCACTTGTTTGGATTAAGGATCATAACAGTCTTGAAGGGCACTCGAGGTGATGAATCAATGACCAATCCTGGAAGGAACAGTTGAGGAGGGTCTGTGTTGCATTCTTTTGCCCTTGGTTGCTTTGTCCAAATGTTGTACGCGTTGCCACGTATCCTACTTGCAATTTGGTTCGCGACCTCTTTGGCGATGGTGCGTATGAGGAATTGCTGCATTCGTGACGTGGTGATTGTTTTTCCTGATATGTTGGGGGTCTCTGTCTGTGTCTTGGTCACTGTCAGACGATAATAAATCATCATGGGCCAGTGTATGTACCCCCTCCACAATTAGGTCCTCCTCAAACAATTCCGTCTTTACATAATCAAATTTCATAAGATCAACTCGCTATCGCACGGTTTTTAAATATTTTTCTCGAATCTGTAAAAACCATATCCCAACCTCGCATCGTAATATACTACAAGAACAGTTCTTCTTCTTCTTCCTTTCCAGGATTGGGTCAATGTGAACTGCTCCGGTCTCAAGTCCATCGTTTCCTTGGCCGTCCCAAAAATCTTTTCCCATGTGGTTTGTAGGTGTTGATCTTTTTGGGTAATCTTGTATTGTCCATTCTGTCTAAATGTCCTTTCCATTGGTACCTGTGCTCTTCTAGTTTATCAACGATTGAAAATATCTCCAGTTCATTTCTTATTGATTCATTGTGTAATCTATCCACATGTGTACATCCTTTTACGGATCTTAAAAATTTCATTTCAGTGGCTTGAATGTGTGAGATATCTTTTTTGTAAGTACCCAAGATTCAGATCCATATAAAAGAACAGGAATTGCCATAATTTTATAAAACGTGACCTGAGTTTCTCATCGAGTCTTTCGGAGGGTTCTTCTTATGGTGCCACACATCATTTGATATCGGTTTAATTTATTATGTATATCGCAATCATAGCTATATGTTATATCTGAACCAAGAGAGTTAAATTGTGCTATCTGTTCTATTATTTCATTATTGATTACTATTTTTGCTCTGACTGGCACTTTGCAGTGAAAAGCCATAATTTTAGTTTTTGAAGTTGAGACTTTGAGATTATAATAGAGTCCTAATTGATTCAACATGTAAATGACTCTTTGTAAATCATCCTCTGACTTCTGTATAATTACCAGATCGTCTGCATACATTAAAATATTCATATACGTTTCCTTACTAATTTGTATTCCTATTGGACTTGATTTTTTCCATTTTCGTATAACATCGTCAAAATATATATTAAACAATGATTTATTAAAATTTTTTCACTGGAATAATTATCTAAATTAAGGATAATTTTCGTGCCATTATAAAGACTTTTTATTCCTTCTATAAGTTGAGCCGGCTACCCTCTTGCCTTCATTATTTCCCACAATTTTCTTCTTATCACCTTATCAAAGGCTTTTTCAAGATCAACGAAAGCTAAATATGTGGGTAAATTGAATTCTCGTCTCTTTTCTGTTATCTGTATCATTGTGAATATATTGTCAGAGCAGGACCTTCCTTGTCTAAAACCGTTAAGAACAGTTCTAGAAAAAAAAAGTTTTCTGTATGTCTAATGCGCTTAATCTGCTGCGTTTCTAAACTTCAAATTGAATTGCTGTCCATCCATAGTAATTCTGCCCGAAGACAGGTCCTTCACTGCAATCATAGCATTTTCGTACTATGCTTGCAGCTTTACTAGGGAATTGTAGGTGTGGTAGCTTCCCATTGCTTTCCACTCCAGTGAAGGATGAGGATGATGATAATGATGGTCATATGATTATGGGGACCGTTTGGGCCTTAAATTTTTCCTGACATTTGTCTTATACCAACTTTTATAAGATTCATGATGTGTTCCGTTGAGGTATTATTCAAAATTAAAATATAAAATTATGTAATATTCACCTGAAAGTTCCGTCTCCTCAACTTATTAAGTACCAGTTTCACCAAGAGACGTAACTGTATTACGCCAGTTTAAGCTATGCATTATACATGGGGAAAACTGGCGTAATACAGTTACCTCTGTTGGTGAAACTGGCCCTAATTATGTAACTATAGCGCTTTCGGGATGGAAATAATGAAAGCAGCTCACAACAACGACAATCTGATAAACGAAAACGAATCCAATACATGTAACCCCCTCTACACCAGATCTTCAGTGAAACACCAGTTTTGAATCCTGCCGATGATGGGACAAGTCCCGAAAGCGCTACAGTTAGATAATTAATAAGTTGAGGAGACGGACCTTTCAGGTGAATATTCCATAATTTTTTTATTTTAATTTGTCTTATAGGTGAGGAAAAACCCCGATAAAACCTCACTCAGAAAAACTGTCCCGATCCCCGATAAAACCTCACTCAGAAAAACTGTTCCGACCGGGGATCGAACCCGGGCCCGGTGCGTGACAAGGCAGCACGCTACCTCGAGACCACAGCGGTGGACTGCAAGATATTAAAAAGTGGACTTAGATTATTTTTCCGTTGTACGCTTCGTTTTTTTTTTCATGAGTAGGCCTACAATTTCAATAACTAAATTGCTTGGGAATTTGATAAATTACAAATGTTTATTCACGTAATATGTTTCATCGACATCATCATAGTACATTCACGAATTTAAGCCATTTGTTGACCTGTTTCGGCCTCAAGAGAAACACACACACCCAGAAGTCTTTTGAGTGGACGTCCTGGTCTTCTTCTTCCTGCAGGTTGATATCTTAACATTTGTTTGGGTATTCTGTGATCTTCCATTCGATGAACATGTTGCATCCATCTTGACTTATAATCAGAAATTTTGTTTTCTAAAGGTTCCATGTGTAATTCTTCTAAGATGTCTTCATTTTTTTTTGTGATCTAGTAGTGTGTATCCTGCAGTCCTCCGAAGGTATCTCATTTCAACAGATCTAAGTCTCTGTATATCCTTCTGTTTCAACGTCCATACTTCACTACCATACAAAAGAGTTGGAAGAGCCAGTGTTTTATACACTTTTAGTCTTGAATGTTTTTGGACTAACTGTGGCTTGAAGATAGAATTTAACCCTAAAATTCTTAAAAAATTAGATATTTTTGCATTTAGGCCCTACATCCTTTTCTTCTCCATATGAGATATTGCATCGTAGATATGTAAAATTATTCACCTGCTCCAAAATTTTATTGTTCAGTACAATTTTACTTCTGACAGGATCTACACCTTGAAATGCCATAATTTTTGTTTTCTCTGTAGATATCTTCAATCCATATTCTTCTGTAATTTTGTTAAGTTCATATTCAGACCTTTCTGTAGATTATCTTCTGAATTTGCTATTATTATTTGGTCATCTGCAAACAATAGGGTGTTTAATAGAAACTTATTCTTATTCCAAATTTATATTTCTTGTTCCAGCAACATATTACTTCGTTGGTATAAATCGCAAAGAGTGTTGGGGATAGGGGGCAGCCTTGTCTCATACCACGATTTATAATTCCTTCTTCAGAAAATCTTATATTTAATATTTTTAAAATAGCTAAATTACACAAACAGCTATGGAAATTGCCCTCGAGATAAAAGATCATTGGAAAGATCATAACTACGATGTAAAGACCGAGCGAATCACGAATTACACACGGGTGGGACGCCATTTGGAAGAAACGGAAACAGGGTGTTGCGAAGGGCTTTTGTGAATGAGGCAGAAAACCTATTTAGGTTTGAACCAGTCTACATTTTATTATTTCATGTAATAAAGGCCAGTTGTCCACCCAATTGGTATTCCTCTCTCCCTCACTCTTAGTTTTCTTCTTACTTCCCTTGTGTGAATGGCACAAATGAGAATTATGTTGGATTCCACGAATATTTGCACAATAAATGACAATTGAACTGCGAAATTGAATAGGCTTAGCAGAGCTCAACCGGCCGAATGACAAACGATTGACAATCGTCGATTGTTGCAAATCAATTCACAGTCATTTTACAAAAGAGAGATTAAAAATTGCAATTACAGTAACAAATCCAATGATCTGTAATACATTTAATTTCCTTCTATGATTCAGAGAATTGTTATCTTACAATGATAAAAGTTACTTATCGTTATTTTACTATCTTATTAAATTAATGCTTCAGTTATTTGAATGATACAATCAAGTTGTTTCAAGTGTTATTTAATAGCATTTAAAGTACCGAATGTATTACTCAAATAATACATTACGGTGCCAGGTTGGGAAGTGGTTTTTACAGATGTGAGGAAATGTTTAAAAACCGAGCGATAGCGAACTACTGTAAAACACTTCAGAAACCTGCATTGTACTTTTTTTCGCGATGGTGTTTTCAAAATAATAATAATAATAATAATAATAATAATAATAATAATAATAATAATAATAATAATAATAATAATAATAATAATAATAATAATAATAATAATTCATCCATAGTAATTCTGACCGAGGGCAGGTCCTTCACTGCAATCATAGCATTTTCATGCTATGCTTGCAGCTTTACTAGGGAATTGTAGGTGTGGTAGCTTCCCGTTGCTTTCCACACCGGTGAAGGATGATGATGGCCGTTTGGGCCTTTAAAGTTTTCCTGACATTTGTCTTACAGGTGAGGAAAAACCCCGATAAAAACCCCACCCAGAAAAACTGCCCCGACCGGGGATTGAACCCGGACCCGCTGCGTGACAACGCAGCACGCTACCTCGAGACCACAGCGGTGGACTGATGATGATGATGATGATGATAATAATAATAATAATAATAATAATAATAATAATAATAAATTATGGCATTTCATGGGAAGAACCCCATACAAAGTAAAATCTGTCTCCAGAATAAAATTTTAGAGAGATCCAATCAATTTAAATATCTTGGATATTATCTCTCTATCTGGGATGAAAAGATATCCCTCAAAAAAATTACTAGTTATAATAAAAGTTTGGGATTTATTAATCAAGTTATGAACCATCTCTTGTACAAAAAAAAAAAAACACCAGGTTAAGTTTATATAACACTTTGGCTAGACCAGCGTTGACCTATGGTAGTGAAGCATGGACACTATAAAGACAACACGAGAGCAGAATAACGGCTTGTGAAATGAGATTCATGCGCAGAACAGCGGGTTACACCAGATGGGATCGGAAAAGGAACACCGATATCTTAAAAGAATTGAAGACTGCGCCAATTTTGGAATATATTAAATAGTAAGTTACCAACTAAATTGGAAACACCATCTTGAAAGAATGAGTTCAAATCACATCCCCAAAGCTGTTTATAATTATATACCAAGAGGACGAAGATCTCTGGGCCGTCCTATGAAACGCTGGAGGAAAAAATTTCTATAGGATCGTAACAGGCCTTGACCTAATACTTGGAACGAAGATAAAAATAATAATAATAATAATAATAATAATAATAATAATAATAATAATAATAATAATAATAATAATAGTAAAATAATACCTTTGTTGGATGATTTGCGTTCATTTTAAACAATTGATTAACTTTAACAGTGTGGGCAATGCTTTTTAGTTGAAACTACAGGAGGCAGTGAGACCAATCAGTCATACAATGGCGGCAAGTACGTATTCATTGTTTTATATTTGCCACTGCAGTGGTCTCGAGGTACCGTGCTGCCTTGTCACGTAGCGGGCCCGGGTTCGATTCCCGGTCGGGACAGGCTCCTAGGTGAGTTTTTTTTCGGGGTATTTCCTCATCTGTAAGACAAATGTCAGGAAGCGTAGGGCCCAACGGTCCGCGAAAATCATCCGCCATCATCATCATCCTTATTATCGTCATCATCATCATCATCATCATCATCATCATCATCATCACCATCCTTCACCGGTGTGGAAAGCAACGGGAAGCTACCACACCTACAATTCCCTAGTAAAGCTGCAAATCATAGCATGAAAATGCTATGACTGCAGTGAAAGACCTGCCCTCGGGCAGAATTACTATGGACGGATGGATTGTTTCAAATAAAGTTTAGTTAATTTAAAATGCAGTGATTTGTTTAGTACAATGTATATTAACACTACCTTTTGGATATATTTTTGTATATACAGTGTACGTGGTATATATAAAAGATAGTGGTTTTACTTCCCGCACCAGGTTTGTAATATGTAATATATAGGCTACAGTTATTTAGTTTGGCAACCCCGAAATGTAGAAAGTTGAACTTCCAATCATGGTCGACATTGCTGTAAGTACGACAAAACGCACTTTCGCGCAAAAATGTATTATTTGAGAGTAGTATTCCCATACTTCATTCGACCTTAGTTTGTTATAATGTAAACAGAAGCACATGGTTAAGTGTGATTTCATTGGTCACATGAACCTAATGACATCGTTGTCCAGCGGCGTAGACGAAAACATAGTTCCCTGATCAATCTACATTTTATATAATATAACTACTATGTATGAACAAAATTATCGCAAAAATAATAATAAAGTACGCCGTAGCTTAGTGGTTAAGGCACTGAGCTACAAGCCGGAAGGTCGAGGGTTCAAGTCCCGGTGGGGTCAGGATTTTTAAACTGACCCAAACCTCCTGGCGGCACTATGGCCCTAGGGTCGACTCAGCCTCTAACGAAAATGAGTACCAGACGCTTGTTCTGGGGTAAAGGCGGCCGTCACGCAGGGCTGACATCAAGTGCCGATTGTCCAGAAATAGTAGGAGCCTTAACCTCCTATTACCCCAAGGGCCTCCTGAGGCCTGTAGTGGGATTACTTTACTTTAATAAAACACAATATAACATATGAAAAAATTACAATGGTGAACAGTGGTGCTACTTTTACCCGCCATATGACTGAATCGTGTATGGAACTGTTATCGATAGAAACATTGTTCTTAGACAACATTGTATTTTACGGAAAATAAGACTGAATACAAAGTAAGATGGTACCAATAATTAGGAAATTGCTCCATTTGTATTTATTAATGACGAAACATTATATACGAGGCAACCTAATCAGACATTTACGTTTTTTTCATGATGTCAATAGATATCCTTTATTTGCAATTTCATTACTAGCAGTTTGTTCCGATCTGACTCACGTGTAAATTCTCACCACATCCTCAATGGCTAATGTAGGATACTTTTCACCAAACTGTTTGAAAACATTCAAAATATTTTCTTTCCACTTTTCAAATGTTTTCCTTTCCAATATTTTAAGAAATTCTACAGAAAGCTTCCATTTTGAAACAATTGAAATAACGTATTTTGCATCGCACACCTGTAAATTTTTTTTAAATGTCACCACGTTGTCATTTCGACACTTTAGTACGCTTTCCTGGCATGACGTTATTATAACCCACTTGTGAGGTTGGGTCACTTGGAAGGCGGAGTTTCGCTGTCCCGATGATATATGATGGGTGGCGATGGTAATGATGCGCCAGGAGGGGCCTTAATCCTAAACTTAATGAATATGTTAATGATGGCCAAATTATGTTCGAGGACAGTTTGGGCCTTAATGTTTCCTGACATTTGTCTTACAGGTGAGGGAAACCTCGAAAAAAATCACTGAGGAATTGTCCCGACCGGGGATCGAACCCGGGCCCGCTGCGTGACAAGGCAGCACGCTACCTCGAGACCACAGCGGTGGATACGCATGTGCTAAAATAAAACAATGCTTATTTAATCTATTAAAATTGTAATTATATATTTTAAGATTTTCCCATATAACTTGTATAGACCTCAACTTTTATAAGATTCATGATGTGTTCCGTTGAGGTATTATTCAAAATTAAAATATAAAATTATGGAATATTCACCTGAAAGGTCCGTCTCCTCAACTTAATTGTTTAACTGTAGCGCTTTCGGGACTTGTCCCATCATCGGCAGGATTCAAGTCCCGAAAGCGCTACAGTTAAATAATTAATGAAGTTGAGGAGACGGACCTTTCAGCTGAATATTTCATAATTTTATATTTTAATTTTGTATAGAAATGTGCTAGATAATATAATTATATTTTCTGCGCGATGGTGCGTTTTATCGTACTCTCAGAAGTGGCGACCATGATTGCAAGTTCAAGTTGCAACATTTCGGGGTTGCAATCTAAATAACTATACTATAATATTACAAACTTCGTGTGGGAAGTAAAACCACTGCCCTTTATGTATACTAAGTACAATGTGTATACAAAAATATATCCAAAAGGTAGTGTTAATATACATTATACGTAACAAATCACTACTTTTTAAATGAACTGAACTTTATTTGAAACAATATAAAACAATAAATTCGTACTTGTCGCCATTTTATGACTGATTGGTGTCACAGTCTGCTGTAGTCTCTACTAATAAACATTGCCCACACTGTTTACGTTAGTCAGTTGTTTATAATCAACGCAAATGTTTTCAACAAATTATATTATTTACTGTTATTTATTATTTTGAAAACACCATCGCGCAAGAAAGAATGTATAACGCACTTTTTACAGAAGTGTTTTACATACTTACTTACTTACTTACTTACTTACTCACTGGCACTATCGAACCCGAAGGTTCATGGCCGCGCGGACATAAGCTCTCCATACATCCCTATCCTGAGCTAATGCTTTCCAATCATTCCCTGTATAATCTACTTCCCTCAAATCATACTTAATGTTGTTCTCCCACCTCATTCTTGGCCTACCAACTGGGCGTTTTCCCTCTGGCTTTCCTACAAGAAGTTTCCATGCAAGTCTTCATTCCCCATACGTGCAACATGTCCTGCCCATTGCAGTCTACGAGACTTAACTGTTCTTATTATATCTGGCTTCCTATAAAGACCATGTAGTTCATTGTTAATACATAAACGAGGAAATTAAACCCTCGCTTCTGTAAAAACCATTTCCCAATCTCGCATTATAATATACTATTTATTTACTTTATTTCGAGCATTAGAGAGCGAATTCCATTTTATTACACGCTTAAAGGTATTTTAAAACCATTATTTTACGAATGAAAATGCTGGCACATATTTAGTTTGTTTACATTATAAATGGAACTTAACTCGGAAGATGTATAGGCCCTGAATTCAATTCCGTTGCCGGGACTACCTGATAAGGGGATTCTCGTGTTCTCATACCGAGTCTAGATTCAAATTTTGTTGATGGAAGTTGTCGTCTAAAGTGTATATATTATTTAATGGCAGATGCATTCTTTCTAATCTGAACTATTTGTTCTATCGCTTCCGCTCCCTATGGATCTACATTCTTACATATGCAGTTATCACTTTGTTTACTTTGATAAATATAGGATTTTGATGGTCCGTTGTTTTCTTTTTTCTTTTCTTTCATGGCACCCTTAAACACACTACTGACCTCAGCTGGAATTTATAACTAAGGACAGAATATGTGACTGATAAGTTAAAAAATAAAATCTAACGTAATATGAGAATATTAATCTAATTCAAATACCTAGGAACAATAATCACAAACACGAATGAGATGCACAAAGAAAATAAACATGGGCTCAATTCTGGACATGCGTGCTATTATGCATTACAGGAACTCTTATCGTCCCAACTTCTCTCAAAAAATGTTGAACTGAAAATGTATAAAATTGTTATTCTCTCAGTTAGTTATATTATATGGATGCGAAACATGGACTCTTACTTTAAGGGAGAAGAAAACATTACGAATATTTGAGAATAAAGTTCTTAGGAAAATTATGAATAAACTATTTCAAGAATATACAAAATGGAGACTGAATATAACAGAAAACAGAATATATGTGTTTGGGAAATGATGTGGATGACCTCATACTCGAAACAGGGAAAATAAAAAACAAATAATAAAAAAAATGAAATGTTTCAGTATGTTGGATCAAAATTATAAGTTCAGGTATTCAGGTACCTGTAAAAGAGATGTACCAGGTATTCAGGTACCTGTAAAAGAGATGTACCAGGTATTCAGGTACCTGTAAAAGAGATGTACCAGGTATTCAGGTACCTGTAAAAGAGATGTACCAGGTATTCAGGTACCTGTAAAAGAGATGTACCAGGTATTCAGGTACCTGTAAAAGAGATGTACCAGGTATTCAGGTACCTGTAAAAGAGATGTACCAGGTATTCAGGTACCTGTAAAAGAGATGTACCAGGTATTCAGGTACCTGTAAAAGAGATGTACCAGGTATTCAGGTACCTGTAAAAGAGATGTACCAGGTATTCAGGTACCTGTAAAAGAGATGTACCAGGTATTCAGGTACCTGTAAAAGAGATGTACCAGGTATTCAGGTACCTGTAAAAGAGATGTACCAGGTATTCAGGTACCTGTAAAAGAGATGTACCAGGTATTCAGGTACCTGTAAAAGAGATGTACCAGGTATTCAGGTACCTGTAAAAGAGATGTACCAGGTATTCAGGTACCTGTAAAAGAGATGTACCAGGTATTCAGGTACCTGTAAAAGAGATGTACCAGGTATTCAGGTACCTGTAAAAGAGATGTACCAGGTATTCAGGTACCTGTAAAAGAGATGTACCAGGTATTCAGGTACCTGTAAAAGAGATGTACCAGGTATTCAGGTACCTGTAAAGAGATGTACCAGGTATTCAGGTACCTGTAAAAGAGATGTACCAGGTATTCAGGTACCTGTAAAAGAGATGTACCAGGTATTCAGGTACCTGTAAAAGAGATGTACCAGGTATTCAGGTACCTGTAAAAGAGATGTACCAGGTATTCAGGTACCTGTAAAAGAGATGTACCAGGTATTCAGGTACCTGTAAAAGAGATGTACCAGGTATTCAGGTACCTGTAAAAGAGATGTACCAGGTATTCAGGTACCTGTAAAAGAGATGTACCAGGTATTCAGGTACCTGTAAAAGAGATGTACCAGGTATTCAGGTACCTGTAAAAGAGATGTACCAGGTATTCAGGTACCTGTAAAAGAGATGTACCAGGTATTCAGGTGCCTGTAAAAGAGATGTACCAGGTATTCAGGTGCCTGTAAAAGAGATGTACCAGGTATTCAGGTGCCTGTAAAAGAGATGTACCAGGTATTCAGGTACCTGTAAAAGAGATGTACCAGGTATTCAGGTACCTGTAAAAGAGATGTACCAGGTATTCAGGTACCTGTAAAAGAGATGTACCAGGTATTCAGGTACCTGTAAAAGAGATGTACCAGGTATTCAGGTACCTGTAAAAGAGATGTACCAGGTATTCAGGTACCTGTAAAAGAGATGTACCAGGTATTCAGGTACCTGTAAAAGAGATGTACCAGGTATTCAGGTACCTGTAAAAGAGATGTACCAGGTATTCAGGTACCTGTAAAAGAGATGTACCAGGTATTCAGGTACCTGTAAAAGAGATGTACCAGGTATTCAGGTACCTGTAAAAGAGATGTACCAGGTATTCAGGTACCTGTAAAAGAGATGTACCAGGTATTCAGGTACCTGTAAAAGAGATGTACCAGGTATTCAGGTACCTGTAAAAGAGATGTACCAGGTATTCAGGTACCTGTAAAAGAGATGTACCAGGTATTCAGGTACCTGTAAAAGAGATGTACCAGGTATTCAGGTACCTGTAAAGAGATGTACCAGGTATTCAGGTACCTGTAAAAGAGATGTACCAGGTATTCAGGTGCCTGTAAAAGAGATGTACCAGGTATTCAGGTGCCTGTAAAAGAGATGTACCAGGTATTCAGGTGCCTGTAAAAGAGATGTACCAGGTATTCAGGTGCCTGTAAAAGAGATGTACCAGGTATTCAGGTACCTGTAAAAGAGATGTACCAGGTATTCAGGTACCTGTAAAAGAGATGTACCAGGTATTCAGGTACCTGTAAAAGAGATGTACCAGGTATTCAGGTACCTGTAAAAGAGATGTACCAGGTATTCAGGTACCTGTAAAAGAGATGTACCAGGTATTCAGGTACCTGTAAAAGAGATGTACCAGGTATTCAGGTACCTGTAAAAGAGATGTACCAGGTATTCAGGTACCTGTAAAAGAGATGTACCAGGTATTCAGGTACCTGTAAAAGAGATGTACCAGGTATTCAGGTACCTGTAAAAGAGATGTACCAGGTATTCAGGACCTGTAAAAGAGATGTACCAGGTATTCAGGTACCTGTAAAAGAGATGTACCAGGTATTCAGGTACCTGTAAAAGAGATGTACCAGGTATTCAGGTACCTGTAAAAGAGATGTACCAGGTATTCAGGTACCTGTAAAAGAGATGTACCAGGTATTCAGGTACCTGTAAAAGAGATGTACCAGGTATTCAGGTACCTGTAAAAGAGATGTACCAGGTATTCAGGTACCTGTAAAAGAGATGTACCAGGTATTCAGGTACCTGTAAAAGAGATGTACCAGGTATTCAGGTACCTGTAAAAGAGATGTACCAGGTATTCAGGTACCTGTAAAAGAGATGTACCAGGTATTCAGGTACCTGTAAAAGAGATGTACCAGGTATTCAGGTACCTGTAAAAGAGATGTACCAGGTATTCAGGTACCTGTAAAAGAGATGTACCAGGTATTCAGGTACCTGTAAAAGAGATGTACCAGGTATTCAGGTACCTGTAAAAGAGATGTACCAGGTATTCAGGTACCTGTAAAAGAGATGTACCAGGTATTCAGGTACCTGTAAAAGAGATGTACCAGGTATTCAGGTACCTGTAAAAGAGATGTACCAGGTATTCAGGTACCTGTAAAAGAGATGTACCAGGTATTCAGGTACCTGTAAAAGAGATGTACCAGGTATTCAGGTACCTGTAAAAGAGATGTACCAGGTATTCAGGTACCTGTAAAAGAGATGTACCAGGTATTCAGGTACCTGTAAAAGAGATGTACCAGGTATTCAGGTACCTGTAAAAGAGATGTACCAGGTATTCAGGTACCTGTAAAAGAGATGTACCAGGTATTCAGGTACCTGTAAAAGAGATGTACCAGGTATTCAGGTACCTGTAAAAGAGATGTACCAGGATTCAGGTACCTGTAAAAGAGATGTACCAGGTATTCAGGTACCTGTAAAAGAGATGTACCAGGTATTCAGGTACCTGTAAAAGAGATGTACCAGGTATTCAGGTACCTGTAAAAGAGATGTACCAGGTATTCAGGTACCTGTAAAAGAGATGTACCAGGTATTCAGGTACCTGTAAAAGAGATGTACCAGGTATTCAGGTACCTGTAAAAGAGATGTACCAGGTATTCAGGTACCTGTAAAAGAGATTACCAGGTATTCAGGTACCTGTAAAAGAGATGTACCAGGTATTCAGGTACCTGTAAAAGAGATGTACCAGGTATTCAGGTACCTGTAAAAGAGATGTACCAGGTATTCAGGTACCTGTAAAAGAGATGTACCAGGTATTCAGGTACCTGTAAAAGAGATGTACCAGGTATTCAGGACCTGTAAAAGAGATGTACCAGGTATTCAGGTACCTGTAAAAGAGATGTACCAGGTATTCAGGTACCTGTAAAAGAGATGTACCAGGTATTCAGGTACCTGTAAAAGAGATGTACCAGGTATTCAGGTACCTGTAAAAGAGATGTACCAGGTATTCAGGTACCTGTAAAAGAGATGTACCAGGTATTCAGGTACCTGTAAAAGAGATGTACCAGGTATTCAGGTACCTGTAAAAGAGATGTACCAGGTATTCAGGTACCTGTAAAAGAGATGTACCAGGTATTCAGGTACCTGTAAAAGAGATGTACCAGGTATTCAGGTACCTGTAAAAGAGATGTACCAGGTATTCAGGTACCTGTAAAAGAGATGTACCAGGTATTCAGGTACCTGTAAAAGAGATGTACCAGGTATTCAGGTACCTGTAAAAGAGATGTACCAGGTATTCAGGTACCTGTAAAAGAGATGTACCAGGTATTCAGGTACCTGTAAAAGAGATGTACCAGGTATTCAGGTACCTGTAAAAGAGATGTACCAGGTATTCAGGTACCTGTAAAAGAGATGTACCAGGTATTCAGGTACCTGTAAAAGAGATGTACCAGGTATTCAGGTACCTGTAAAAGAGATGTACCAGGTATTCAGGTACCTGTAAAAGAGATGTACCAGGTATTCAGGTACCTGTAAAAGAGATGTACCAGGTATTCAGGTACCTGTAAAAGAGATGTACCAGGTATTCAGGTACCTGTAAAAGAGATGTACCAGGTATTCAGGTACCTGTAAAAGAGATGTACCAGGTATTCAGGTACCTGTAAAAGAGATGTACCAGGTATTCAGGTACCTGTAAAGAGATGTACCAGGTATTCAGGTACCTGTAAAAGAGATGTACCAGGTATTCAGGTGCC
Organism: Diploptera punctata; assembly: GCA_030220185.1. NCBI lineage: Eukaryota > Metazoa > Arthropoda > Insecta > Blattodea > Blaberidae > Diploptera > Diploptera punctata. The sequence goes on along the minus strand of JASPKZ010007278.1, from coordinate 696,057 downwards.
TGTAAAAGAGATGTACCAGGTATTCAGGTGCCTGTAAAAGAGATGTACCAGGTATTCAGGTGCCTGTAAAGAGATGTACCAGGTATTCAGGTGCCTGTAAAAGAGATGTACCAGGTATTCAGGTGCCTGTAAAAGAGATGTACCAGGTATTCAGGTGCCTGTAAAAGAGATGTACCAGGTATTCAGGTGCCTGTAAAAGAGATGTACCAGGTATTCAGGTGCCTGTAAAAGAGATGTACCAGGTATTCAGGTGCCTGTAAAAGAGATGTACCAGGTATTCAGGTGCCTGTAAAAGAGATGTACCAGGTATTCAGGTGCCTGTAAAAGAGATGTACCAGGTATTCAGGTGCCTGTAAAAGAGATGTACCAGGTATTCAGGTACCTGTAAAAGAGATGTACCAGGTATTCAGGTACCTGTAAAAGAGATGTACCAGGTATTCAGGTACCTGTAAAAGAGTGTACCAGGTATTCAGGTACCTGTAAAAGAGATGTACCAGGTATTCAGGTACCTGTAAAAGAGATGTACAGGTATTCAGGTACCTGTAAAGAGATGTACCAGTATTCAGGTACCTGTAAAAGAGATGTACCAGGTATTCAGGTACCTGTAAAAGAGATGTACCAGGTATTCAGGTACCTGTAAAAGAGATGTACCAGGTATTCAGGTACCTGTAAAAGAGATGTACCAGGTATTCAGGTACCTGTAAAAGAGATGTACCAGGTATTCAGGTACCTGTAAAAGAGATGTACCAGGTATTCAGGTACCTGTAAAAGAGATGTACCAGGTATTCAGGTACCTGTAAAAGAGATGTACCAGGTATTCAGGTACCTGTAAAAGAGATGTACCAGGTATTCAGGTACCTGTAAAAGAGATGTACCAGGTATTCAGGTACCTGTAAAAGAGATGTACCAGGTATTCAGGTACCTGTAAAAGAGATGTACCAGGTATTCAGGTACCTGTAAAAGAGATGTACCAGGTATTCAGGTACCTGTTAAAGAGATGTACCAGGTATTCAGGTACCTGTAAAAGAGATGTACCAGGTATTCAGGTACCTGTAAAAGAGATGTACCAGGTATTCAGGTACCTGTAAAAGAGATGTACCAGGTATTCAGGTACCTGTAAAAGAGATGTACCAGGTATTCAGGTACCTGTAAAAGAGATGTACCAGGTATTCAGGTACCTGTAAAAGAGATGTACCAGGTATTCAGGTACCTGTAAAAGAGATGTACCAGGTATTCAGGTACCTGTAAAAGAGATGTACCAGGTATTCAGGTACCTGTAAAAGAGATGTACCAGGTATTCAGGTACCTGTAAAAGAGATGTACCAGGTATTCAGGTACCTGTAAAAGAGATGTACCAGGTATTCAGGTACCTGTAAAAGAGATGTACCAGGTATTCAGGTACCTGTAAAAGAGATGTACCAGGTATTCAGGTACCTGTAAAAGAGATGTACCAGGTATTCAGGTACCTGTAAAAGAGATGTACCAGGTATTCAGGTACCTGTAAAAGAGATGTACCAGGTATTCAGGTACCTGTAAAAGAGATGTACCAGGTATTCAGGTGCCTGTAAAAGAGATGTACCAGGTATTCAGGTGCCTGTAAAAGAGATGTACCAGGTATTCAGGTACCTGTAAAAGAGATGTACAATTCAGGTATTCAGGTACCTGTAAAAGAGATGTACAAACTAAAATTGCAATGGCAAAAAATGCAACTATGACATTACATGGAATAATTTGGAACAAAAACATTACAAAGGAAACTAAAATGAAAATTTATAAGAGCGTAATACAGAATATTTTGTCATATGGAAGTGAAACTTGGTCTTTGACGGAATTACAAAAGAATAAAATTAGAACAGTTGCATTTGATTATCTAAGAAGAAACCTTCAAAAAACAAGACAGGATAAAATAAGAAATGAATTCCTTTGGAGAGAAATGAATGTCACCACATCTGTTGTTAAGAGGATTGAAAATCAAACTCTTAAATGACATGGCCATGTACAAAGAATGGAAAATGAAAGATGGCCATAAAATATACTATACCAATGGTCACCCCCGCTGGAAGAAATAAACACGGCAGACCAAGATGGAAATGGAAAACTGTCAGAACTATAATGGATAATAGGAATTAGGAAGAAGGAAATTGGAATGATATAAATGGAGACTGAAGACGGCAAACCTGTAAGTGGGTAAAAGCCGAAAAAGAAGATGGAAATATTTTGGACCAAAGAGAGATGAACAGACAGGTGAATGGAGAAAACTTTATAATAGGTGAGCTACTTGGTCTTTATAAGAAGCGAGTCTCGTAGACTGCAATGAACAGGACATGTGGCACGAATTGGGAATGAAAAGGGGGCATTGAAGCTTCTTGAAGGAAAACCAGACCGAAAACACCCAGTTGATAGACCAAGAATGAGGTGGAGAATAATATTAACGATGTTTTGAGGGAAGTAAATTATACAGGGGATGATTGGAAGACATTAGCTCATGAGTCGGGTATTACGTAGTAGCCTGCTTAAACTTTTCGTTTGTTATTCATCCACTTCTTCAATTGTACATTGTACATTATAGGAAGGTACTGTGTTTTGATGGTTATTGTAGGTTTCACAGAACAGATAATGAAATTTTGATGATGATCACAAAGAAAGACACTTCCAAGTATTGCTGCGGTAGGTCAAAGTACGGAAATGTTGTTAGCTTATTGATTGGTCTGGAAGTCAATATTCCGTCTGAGTCTCTTATTACCAAACAGTGCGTGTTCCCCAGCCAAATGCTTCCCTCCTTTATACAGTGCACTGCACCGCAAATTATATAACGTATGGGACCGATAGGTGCAATGCCACTTGACTAAAGCTCAATTGGTCCCTCTCTCAGCCAACCGAATCCAGTGCATCTTTCTCTGAGAATATATTATTACATATTTGATAATCATCATCATCATCAACAAGGATTAAGCCCAATGGCCTGTTCCGATCTCATTATAGGTCGAATTGGTCCTTCCATCTCTTCAATGGTCTTCCCAACATTCTTCTCCCTTTTGGTTTATAATTATACATTCTTCTTGGTATGCGCTGTTCATTCATTCGTAATACGTGCTGAAGATAAGCATTTTGATAATCTTTTATTCTTTCAGAGAGATTAAAGATCTCAAGGTTCTGTTCTTATATCTTTCGTTTTCTTTTTATCGGTCCTTTTGTTCCTGGCTTATTTGCTCGTCAACCTCTTCATTTCAGCATCCTCTATTTTTTTACTATTTGCCTTTGTTAATGTACAGGATTCACATCCATAGATAAGAGATGGAACTGCCAATACTTTGTATAACTTCAAAATAGTCGCATTATTTTAATTATTTAATTCAATGCCAGCACGTTGTCATTTAGACATTCTGGAATTCTCTCCTGGCATGGCGTTATTGTAAACCACTTGTGAGGTTGGGGCGCCTGGAAGGCGGATTTACGCTGCCCCGATGATATATGATAGGTAATGATGATGGTAATGATGCGCCAGGATCTTAATCTTAAACTTAATGAATATGCTAATGATGATAATGATGGCCAAATGATGTTCGGGGACCGTTTGGGCCTTTAAGTTTCCTGATATTTGTCTTACAGGTGAGGAAAAACCCCGAAAAAGAATCATCGCCCAGGAAACGTGTCCCGACCGGGGTGCTCTTTATCAATTAATATATTTGATAATAAACATATATTGGTAAAAGTAAAGTCTCTAACAAGAAAATGTAAAAATCATTTAAAGAAAACACCCCACGCTTTTGATGGTAAAATTATTTTCTTTTTGTTGATAACTCTAATTTCATTCTAGATGTGTTGAGATTATTTTTTTGTTCACCACTTTAATTTTATCCCAAGCGTATTGGAAAATTAAAATTATTTTTCATTTTTTAGTTCGGTTTTCTAATAAAGCGTGTTGTTTTAGATTTTTTAAACTATTATTTATTTCCAGGTTAGTTACATATTTTTGACAGAAAGTGCTATCAGCTTAGAAGCCTTATACAGTCTCGCGCCGTAGTTGACTCCAGGTCAGTATATTTATTTAATGGGATTAACTGTAGAAATACAAGGTGTTTCTGCGACGTCGGGACTTCTCCTCCTCTACTCTCACGCTTCTTCTAACTTTCAGTTCTTTTATTTAGACTGGGAGGGCCGACTGCCCCGAGTTCCGCGACCTGAAATATCAACTGCGCTAACCCAGTTATTAAGACTACTCTCAGTGTTTTGTAAGTTTTAGATCGTCTTCCCGCGACGCACCAGGTTCTTCTCCCTTGGCACATTTCAATGTGTTGGACCCAGGGGGTGCCGAAGCTAATGGAAGTACTTGATGCCAGACCTAGTTCATTCTTCCAATCGCTTGGAACGCTGCAGTCGCAGGTAATTTCGTCTGTTTTAAATGGTCCGTCGCCGTGACGTAGTCGGTAGAGTCCCTACCTTCCACTCCGGCGACCTGGTTTCGATTCCTGGTGGGGTAGGGGATTTTAAATTTCCACCTTGGGTCTGGGTGTGTGTACTGTCCTTGTGTCTACATATGAGAATGAAATAATATAACTAATAAGTTGGTAAGAGGCACTCGAAAGAGCATTAAGTTATAAGTTTATGAGTTGGTTCAGTGATCCTGTCCATATTCTGCATTGTTTGTAATGGTATCGCTCACACTTTTGGTCGCATATCTTGCATTCACACGAATCACTCGGTTGGTGGAATTTTGTATTTTTGCACATTTTGTGATGATATCCGTGTGTTGCTAAACCTATGATTCTGTGCCTTTGTGGTTGGTTACTTCCAGTCCACTCTCTGTTTACCATGGCATCTGAGGCGTAGAAATCTTCGTCGATCTCTTTTTCTCTCTGTTTCTTTTTTTCGATGACTTTCTTATATGGCTCCGTTGCTGGCAGTAGTATCTTTTGCCTCAGGTCCTCTAGAAAGAAGGTTTCTCTGGCTAGCATATAGGCCATTCTATTTGGTGTAAATTTGCTTGCACCTAATGCCTTTTTGATGAATCTTGGTTTTACTTTTTCTAACCTCTCCAAATCGCTGGTTGATATTCTCCCATATCAGTTCTATCCCGTAGGTGACGATCGGGGTGATCACTGATGCGAATAATTTCATGGCTGTGACTAATTTTACGATGTGATGTCTTTGATACTGCACATAGCTCTTATAGCTGCTGAGAATGAAATAAAGTTAACAAAAAGGTAAAACAATAAGGTTAAACAATAGAGTAAAACAAAAAAGGAAAATCAGCGTAAAACGAAAAGGAGATACAAAAAAAAAGTGTGGCTAACAAACTTGCTAAGTTATGTATTTCTTATTATTTTAAATAAATCGGTTTCCTTTTAATTTTAATAAAACACATGTAATTTCATAAACGTTTGTTTCAATTCATGCTCGTAATATTAGTTTTGAATAATTTATTTCTATTTATTATTATAACAAACTGTATATTTTATTGTATTATGTTGGTTGCACATTTTAAAATATGTAGGATCAAGCAACCAATTTTGTTTATTTAATTACAAGCAATAAGACTCATCAACTGTTTTTCTGACGTAAGGAATATATTCCTAACATTAGTTAAAATCATGTTAGTGGATCTTGAAAATTGAAAACTTCAAAATGTGTAGGGAGTAACACTCTGAGATATTAATAAAAATAACATCTCACCTCATATTTTGTTTTCTTTTTTTAGAACGGTTTGGGAGAAATTAGTACTCCATTATCAATTTTTGCTGGACCATTGCTCTGTCATTGAAGGAAACATTGAATCACCACAAAAGAACAGCGGTAGAGTAAAAACTGGCGATGGTGTAATGATTTCTCTAAAATCGGTATAAAAACAATTCAAAATATGGTGTGGGATGTTACTACACGTTTATATTAGCTTGACCTGTATCTGTCTATGTAACGGAATATTTCAACACGATTTTCACCCACTTAAAAACATTGGATCAACTTGAAACTTTGTATACTTGTAAAGGACCAAGGACAATACAATAATTTCATAATTTTTTTCTAAGATCCTGGCCAGGATCATCAGGACATAAAAAATGGTCGGTATAATAGGTTGCGAACTTATAGACTTTTTAGTCCATCGTTGTAAGAAATTAATATTATATGCCCTGGTTGCTCAGTTCGTAGAGCGGTGGACTGTAGTGGTATATAATTTTAGTAATCCATAGGTCGCTGGTTCAAATCCGGCCCGGAGGATTTTTTAGAACTAAATCTATTATAAGCAATTGCATTTTCATGGGATTCCGGTTTGTGACAATCAGTTAAACTAAAAATTAAAATAATAAATAATAGTTTGAAAAAACTAAAACAACACTCTTTATTAGAAAACCAAACTAAAAAATAAAAAATAATAGTTTAAAAAACTAAAACAACACGCTTATATTAGAAAAGCGAACTAAAAAATGAAAATTAATTTTAATTTCCAAGACGCTTGGATAAAATTAGTGGTCAACAAAAAAATCATCTCGAAGACATCTAGAATAAAAGTAGAGTTATCTATAAAAAATTACCATCAAAAGCATGGGGTGCTTCTTTTATGGTTTTTACGTTTTCTTCTTAGAGACTTATTTTTACTAATATCAGTTTATTATCAAATATATTAATTGGTATAGAGCACCCGACGCTTCTAATGGTAACATTTTTTTTGTAGATAACTCTGGTTTTATTCTAGATGCGTTGGAGATGATTTTCTTTTTGTTGACCACTTTAATTTTATCCCAAGCGTGTTGGAAATTATAATTATTTTTGATGTTTTAGTTCGGTTTTCTAATAAAACGTTTGTTTTAGTTTTTTTAAATTATTTATTTTTAATTTTTTAGTTCTTTTTTCTAATAAAGCGTTTTTTTTAGTTTTTTAAAATTATTTATTTTCAATTTTTTAGTTCGGTTTTCTAATAAAGCGTTTGTTTTAGTTTTTTTAAATAATTTATTTTAATTCTTTAGTTCAGTTTTCTAATAAAGCGTGTTGTTTTAGTTTTTTTGAACTATTATTTATTTGATCCAATGCTCACTGACGGTAGAGCTTTAAACTTTATGGCCTTTCAGTTCACATCTTTTCAGTGTTTGGTAAGTGATTTATTTTTGAAGTTCAAATCGGGCTATAAATTATGGGGAAGTTGTATAGAAATGGAGTAATGGACTTCACCCACCCAGTAATTATGTACACTTGAGTTAAAGAAAAACACAAACCATATAGAGTAACGGCAGATAGGATGGTGCAACAAACTTGTATCTGTGAATACATCCACGCAACACAAGTTGTCCTGTAATGGGGAATGTTTCCGCATGCACAGATATGTCAAACGACTAATGTCGACCACATTTAGTTTCGGGTGGTTTCCTACAGATGTAATGTTTACAGTGAATAGAGACACAGAGATGAATGTGGGTGTATACCAGTACAGTATATACAGAGATGACTCACCGCCAGACTGACCTACCCACCGCTCCATGCTGTGTCTTCCGGCTCACCTTCAATACAGTACCTTCACAACAACAACAAAAACAATAATAAAAATAATAATTTAATAATATGATACAATGTGATAATTATATAATAATTATAATAATAATATAACAATGATAATAATAATAATAATAATAATATATAATAATAATAATAATAATAATAATAAGTGGTCACACGTAGAAATACATTATATGATGGAAATGGACAGCTAATGACAAATGAGGGAAATTTTGAGGAAGTGGCTGAATTCAAATACCTAGGAACAATAATTACAAATAGGAATGAGATGCACAAAGAAATTAAACATAGGCTCAATTCTGGAAATGCGTGTTATTATGCATTGCAGAGTCTCTTGATGTCCCAACTCCTTTTAAAAAACGTTAAACTGGAAATATATAAAACTATTATTCTACCAGTTATATTATATGGGTGCGAAACATGGACTCTTACTTTAAGGGAGGAAAGGAGATTACGAGTATTCAAGAATAAAGTACTTAGGAAAATTTTTGGACCAAAGAGAGATGAACAGACAGGTGAATGGAGAAGACTACATAACAATGAACTACATGGTCTTTATAGGAAGCCAGATATAATAAGAACAGTTAAGTCTCGTAGACTGCGATGGACAGGACATGTTGCACGTATGGTGAATGAAAGACTTTCATGGAAGCTTCTTGTAGGAAAGCCAGAGGGAAAACGCCCAGTTGGTAGACCAAGAATGAGGTGGGAGAATAACATTAACTATGATTTGAGGGAAGTAGATTATACAGGGAATGATTGGAAAACATTAGCTCAGGATAGGGATGTATGGAGAGCTTATGTCCGCGCGGCCATGAACCTACGGGCTCGATAGTGCCAGTGAGTAAGTAAGTAAATAATAATAAGATAATGATCATGATTTTGATTATTATTATGATAATGATTATTATAATATTGATGATAATGGTGAAAACGGTAATGATTGTAATGGTAATAATGATGATGATAATAATAATAATAAAACTAATGATAATAATTATAGTAATAATGTTAATATTAATAATTATAGTAATTTTAATAATATATACATATATATATATATATATCCATCCATAGTAATTCTGTCCGAGGGCAGGTCCTTCCCTGCAATCATGGCATTTTCATGCTATGCTTGCAGCTTTACTAGGGAATTGTAGGTGTGGTAGCTTCCCGTTGCTTTCCACACCGGTGAAGGATCATGATGATCATGACTATTTAACTCATGCCACAAATGCTATTCAATGACCAATCACGTTTCAATGAATGTTGTTTTACAACCAATGGCAGTCGTGTTTCACCTCGCTCTTTATCGATTTCTCTTTATCAGCTCCTGCTTTTGTGATAAAGAAAGCTCCTCCTTTTTAATGTTCTGAACAGGTCAAAGCATTATTTTTCTCCAACAAATACAATGAATATAGCAAATAATTAAAAGATTCCTTGATTTTACTGAGTTGTTTACTAAAAAAAATTAATGAATAACCCGTAATGTTGATTATGATATACAGTTTGATGTGTTTAATTATTTCTCCACTTGGGTGCACTCTTACAATATTGCGGTCTTATTTGGCAATAAATAATATGATCAAGCAGCAGTGAATGAACATAACCTCACATTTCTGATTTGTTTTCAAACATCGCCGTTTACATTAAATATATAAATATTTTAAAAGAACTATAGTTAAACAATGATTTGTGAGTAAACAGCTTAATTTTATTCGTTAAATAGTCCTAACAAATGCCACTCTTGATTTCCAAATTTTCTAGATAAATTCACTCCTCACTTCGTGAGTCGTGAATTTATCGATAATTTGGAAATCACTCGTGGCATTACTTATGATAATGATAAGGATGATGATGATGGCGATGATGGCCATATGATTTCGGGGACCGTTTGGGCCTTAAAGTTTTACTGACATTTGTCTTGCAGGTGAGGAAAAACCCCGATAAAAAACTGACCCAGAAAAACTGCCCCGACCGGGGATCGAACCCGCTGCGTGACAAGGCAGCACGCTACCTCGAGACCACAGCGGTGGACATAAAAGATAGGCCTACAAGCAATTAAATTGGTATGGGCATGTACGACGAATGCAAGAAGAAAGGTTACCCAGAAAAACATTGGAATGGTGTCCACCTGGAAGAAGAAGGAAAGGAAGATCTCGAAAGTCGTGGATGCTAGAAATAACAACTGGAATGAGAAGAGGACTGGAGGACATGGAGTGGATAGATAGAGACGAGTGGAGAAGAAAAATAAAACTTTAGGCACAGAAACATGAGTAAACATTAAAAATCTGTATATATATAAATAAAAATTATTATTATTATTATTATTTTTGTAATCCCACCACCGGCCTCAGGAGGCCCTTGGGGTAGTAGAAGGTTAAGACTCCCACTTTTTCTGGACAATCGGCACTTGATATCAGCCGGGTTGTCAGCCCTGCGTGACGGCCGCCTTTACACCAGAACAGGTGTCTGGTACTCATTTCAGTTAGAGGCTGAGTTGACCCCAGGGTCATAGTACCGCCAGAAGGTTTGAGTCAGTTTAAAAATTCTGACTGCACCGGGACTCGAACTCTCGATCTTCCGACTTGTAGCGCAGTGCCTTGACCACTACGCTACAGCGTGCCCTATTATTATTATTATTATTATTATTATTATTATTATTATTACTACTTTCATTCATGTTATAACATTGCTATTTTTATTTGTATATGATGCATTGTCCATCGCTGTGGTCTCGAGGTAGCGTGCTGTCTTGTCACGCAGCGGACCCGCGTTCAATTCCCGGTCGGGGCAGGCTCCTGAGTGAGTTTTTTTCGGGGGTTTTCCTCACCTGTAAGAAAATGTCAGGAAGCTTAGGGCCCAGCCACATGAGCTAGTGGTCAGCGTTTCCGACTACAGTTAATGCGGTCCCGGGTTTGATTCCCAGTCAAACCATAGCCATTTTTTCTTAAAGGGAATTATGCCTGTGGTTGCCCATGGTCTGGAATTTAAGTTAAGTTTAGCTTAAGGACTCTCCTGGCGCTTCATTATCATTTATCACCCATCATATCATCGGGGTAATGTAATTCCGCCCTCCAGGTGCCCCAACCTAAGAAATGGATTACAATTCTGCCAAAAGCCAGGGGAGAAAGCTAGAAATATCATAAGAGACAACCTGGTGGCATTAGACAAAAAAAGAAAAGAAAAAAAAATGTCCCAACGGTCTTCGAAAATCATCCGGCCATCATCATCCTTCACCGGTGTTGAAAGCAATGGTGGCATTAAAAAAAAAACATTTGTTTTATTTAGATGTAGCAACGCACGCCGGGTAATAGCCAGTCTATAAAAACTAAATAAGCACAGAAGCTTCAACATTAGATTCAAGGAACATTTCAGAGATTTCATTTACAATAGAGGAAAATCAAGTTACGCAAAACATGTAATTCAAGCTTGACACCATATGCACAACATCGATAACACCCTCACAATAGTACATAGAGAAAACATTCCAACGAGAATAAATATACTGGAAGAAATGGCAATCCTAAGAGAAATCAACAACACCCTGATTCTCAATGAATACACACCTAATCCACACAATCCTCTGTACAAAATTCTCACAACCAAGTCAGTGCTTCAACAAGGGTCAACAAGAACGGACCTAATGCATTCTGCTGATGATGGGACTAGTCCCGAAAGGCCTACAGAGTTTTAAAAGAACTTAAGTTGAGGAGACGGACCTACAAGGTAACTATATTATATTTAACTGTTGAAATAGCAGAAAGTTTTCAGATGTATATCTAGGCTACGTGATACGTTAAAGTTTATGCTGTTACATGCAGATATCGTGAGTTGTCAGCTATTAGTAACCACCCCCTCTGTGTAACTTTGAAACAATGCCCTTACAAATGAAATCGAATTAATGGGGGGAAGAGGAACAAAATACTCGGAAAACAGTCTGCATGCCACTGTTTTATAGGGAAAATGCACGAGACTAGTAGTTGCACACATTATTCATGGATGTCTCTGTCAATATTGCAAGGTTTTGTATAGCCTATGTACAGGGTGATCCAGGATGCTTATGCTAAATTCCGATGTAAGTTCCAGTTCTTCTGCAAACAAACTTACAGTTCAGTTCTGGCAACTGTAGCCGTTTTAGTGAAATCTAAGGCACGTGGCAGGAGGGAACATTGCAGAGTGGGGGAGTGAAGTAGTAGCCATGCAAAAAAATAAATAAATAAATAATAAAAAAAAATAATAATTGTATTGTAAGCCCATGTTTTCCCTTTACAGAGATTTTTAGGCGCTCTCCCCCTACAGGGAAGAATTTGAACCGTATTAATTTAGTTACACTTGTTTTCGTATAGATGTCATTTTTGAGTTTGTCCGTGGTCAGCGTTCCGCCTCATACTGACATCTAGGAAAACAAGGTAGTACTAGGACGGGAAAATTTAATATAATAATAATAATAATAATAATAATAATAATAATAATAATAATAATAATAATAATAATAATAATAATAATAATAATAATAATAATCCATAGTAATCCTGCCCGAAGGCAGCTCCTTCACTGCAATCACAGCATTTTCATGCTTTGCTTGCAGCTTTACTAGGGAATTGTAGGTGTGGTAGCTTCCCGTTGCTTTCCACACGGTGAAGGATGATGATAATGATGACCATATGATTTCGGGGACCGTTTGGGCCTTAAAGTTTTCCTGACATTTGTCTTACAGGTGAGGAAAAACCCCGATAAAAACCTCACCCAGAAAAACTGCCCCGACCGGGGACCGAACCCGGACCCGCTGCGTGACAAGGCAGCACGCTACCTCGAGACCACAGCGATGGACATATTTACGCGTATGATAAATATTTTTATATGGGACAATCTAATCTGACGATTACGGGTTTTCCAAGATGTCGATAGACTTTTTTTTTACAATTTCATTAAAAGCAGAATATGTGCTCTTTGTTACCTCACATGTAAGTTCTGCTGTTATTTGCACCCCTACCTCAATGGTTAATGTTTGGCTAAAGTGTTTGATAACATTCAAAATAATTTGTTTCTATCCTTTTTTCATTTCTAATGTTTTAAGAAGTTCTACAGGAAGCGGCCATTTTGAAACAAAAGAAGTCCCAACTTATTCTCCCAGTTATATGGATGTGAAGCATAGACTCCCGCTGTGGTCTCGAGGTAGCGTGCTGCCTTGTCACGCAGCGGGCCCGGGTTCGATTCCCGGTCGGGACAGGCTCCTGGGTGAGGTTTTTTTCGGAGTTTTTCCTCACCTGTAAGACAAGTGTCAGGAAGCTTAGGGCCCAATTGGTCCCCGAAAATCATCCGGCCATCACCATCCTTATCATTATCATCACCATTCTTCACCAGTGTGGAAAGCAACGGGAAGCTACCACACCTATAATTCCCTAGTAAAGCTGCAAAGCATAGGATGAAAAATGCTATGATTGCAGTGAAAGATCTGCCCTCGGGCAGAATTATTATGGATGGACATGGATTCTTAGTTTAACTGTATCTTTTTTACAATTCTGAATTTTTTGAGAAGCCGAACGTTACTGTAACATTTGAACCAAAACTTTTAATTTCCAATCCTAGAAAGGCCCCATCCTCGAATTTTCTCATCCATCGATCTTGGAGTGTTTTGATGTAAATATCTTAGATTCCCAAACCCTGCTTACTACACGCCACCATTCAGACGACCTCATGTAAGTGAACGTCCAAAGTAAATATCCGGTATGATAATTATAGCGTTTCTCTTGTTTTATGATTATTTCAGTTGGTATCCCTGACACTGTACAAGATACTTGAAATTCTGTCGATATTATTTATGATTTCGTGTGGAAGAAGACATTATGTGCGTGTGTTATTGCTCTTGTTTTACAGTTACCGTTTGCTCGTGTACTTTATGTCCATGGATTGCATCACCTTGTTTAAAAAATAAACTCATAGTTTACATCATACAATAATGTGTTTATATTCACATTAGTTTAAAACATTTTTTAATATGTGTTGCCCCGTGCCTGGTGCCATGTGCGAGACATGCGTTGGTTAGAGTCCCCATGGGAGAAGAAATTTTCTCATGGTATCTCGGCCAGCATGGGACCGGTGCCCATAGAGCAGAGCGGACCTAATGGAAGAAACGTCAAGGTGGCCTGGGCCGAAGGTCCTGTTACAGCTGTTGTGGATTATTTTTATTAATATCACTGAGGAACAAAAAATAAACCTCTTTTTTTTTGTCTCAGGAAGAAAAATATGTGATTTTGATAGTATGGTTTCTCCTGAATTCAAATATGATACTGGGTTTTCTCCATAATGCAAGGTTTCCGAGAGACTGTAATTTATAATTTCAAACACTTCAATATTTTATACATTTGTAACTACATAATATTCGAACATTCGGACTCACCTAGAAAGTAAGAAATGACGATTTTCTGCTATATTTCGCCTGTGGAGCATCCCTCTTGAAGGTTCAACAATAATCGGCCAGCATATTAGGATTCCATTTGCCTTGATATTTCTTTTCCATAGCTGAAATCTCCTGAGTTAGCTCATTTGGTTTTATTTTACAATGCACAAATAGACGAAAAAAGTTTATTAAAGGTAATTATTTAAATCCATTAATTGGAATTGAAACAAAAAAACTGTGTGTGATGGATAAATTCCAAATACATATTTGAAAACACGATAAAAAACTGCATTAAGTACAACTGTTGGCATTCATGAGACAAAAATCATGTTGACCAGTGTATTTAGCACATTTCACATCATCTTCCTGCTGCCAATTAATCACTGTCAAGGTCTTCCACATCTCTCTGTCATTACAATCTTCATCGTCTATTATTACCTGGCTTAACTTGGTTTAGAGAGATATGGAGATATAAGGGTAGATCCTTGACTGGTTTCGCCCAGTTACAAAAGAAAGAACCGACCCTATTGTCAGTTTTCGTCTTCTCCCTTTCCCCTATTAGCATCTGGTGAAGAAAACAGACAACACTGGTGCGAGTAAGAGAGGTGAGTACAGCTGTCTCGTTCTACAAATTTCTTACCAAGTTAAGCCAGACTAACTATAACACTTTTTCTGCCATGCTGCTCAAAACACCATCAATCCACATTATTTTTTTGCTGTCCTCTTCTTGCTCTACCAAATGATCTCCATCTGTAAAATTTGTTTAATCCGGAACGTGAATAATGCGGAAATCTGTCCAATTCGAACAAAAATATTGGTCCCGGCGAAATGATAGTAATTTTACGTGTATTTATTTTGCATAAAACGGAATCTGTCCAACGCGAAAACGGAAGGATATTTCTACACAATTCATGGAAAAAATATATATAAAGCGGAAAGACAGATAAATAAATTAGTTTCCACTTCATTGCATTCCCGTTATGCCAAGGAAAAAGGAATGATTCCTGCCGCCGGGTAAAGTAGAGATTCTACCTGTACTTGAAATTTAATTTCGGCCTCACTGCACACCCGTTATGTGAAATACAGATACCTGTCTTACAAATAACCATTGCACTATAAAATCATAAATTAGATTAAGTTCTTAGACTGATCTTTCACAGGCAGCGTAATGAATTTCCGGAATAAAGATGGCAAAAACGTATGTATCATTGTCATTAAACGAAAAAGTGAAAGTGATTAAAGGTAAATCTCCAAATTTCCGGACGTATTCTCCAAAGTCAAGCTCTAGCTGTTGCTAAATCCCTAGGGAATAATGATGTCAAGGCATCTTCAGGTTGGTTGTGGACAGTTTTAAAAGGCGGCACAATGTAGTGTGGAATGAAATTTGCAGAGAATCAAAGGATGTGGACGAAAGTGTAGTTAGTGAGCGGAAACCGAAACTGCATAGTTCAATTTCAGGATACGCGCCTAACAGACATTTTTAACGCTGACGAAACGGGACTGTTTTCTCGCGCGTTACCGTCGAAGTCGCTCGTACATACTATACTTCACTTTTCAAAGGTAGCGGAACTACAATTAATCCAAGGCACGTAAAAAGACATGCGGTACTCTATAATCTAAGATTGGTTAATATTTTTTGTTTCTTTTTATAATGCGGAATGTTGTCTAATGTGGAAAAAAAAATGGACCCATGCGATTCCGCTTTGAGTAAGTTTTACTGTATTATTTTTGGGAATCTGTCTTCAATCATTCTTTTTACATGACTATACCATTTTATTGTGTTATTATTATTATTATTATTATTATTATTATTATTATTATTATTATTATTATTATAACCATTTTCTTGATAAGTCGTTATAGCGTATTTCACAAGTTCTTGTTCCATTATTGATAAGACTAATATTGTAGACATGCACTTAGCATATTTTCATTTATTAGAGTGATACAGGCCTACAGGGGCCGGATAGAAAGTGATGGAGGGCCATATTTGGCCTGCGGAAAGTAGTTTGGTCATCCTGCCATAGAGGATTGTGAGAAATTTGCGTTGCTACAATACGTAGCGGCTTTAGGTTGAGAAAACAAGCTATAACGGCTGGAAATTCCGACATGTTGACCATATGCCATCTCAATATTGGCTAGATGATGGTCCATCCATCGAATATGAATGATGATAATGGCCATATGATGTTCGAGGAAAGGAGATTACAAGTATTTGAGAACAAAGTACTTAGGAACATTTTTGGACCAAAGAGAGATGAACAAACAGGTGAATGGAGAAGACTACGGGTCGCATGTTTGGACGCATTAGACAGTAAAATGCCTTCTCTGCTGAGCAAGTTGTATGCTAATACGATTTTGCTTACTCAGAAATCTGTTCATGCGATAATAATTGGTTAAATTTGTAAGCTACCTGCGGAGGTAGCTTAAATGAGCAACTCAAATTAAAATCCCGAAGGGAACCGACGGGAACCGATGGTAATCGATGTACTTTGCTGCTTTATCCAACATTTATCCAAGATGTCGGACCTTGAAGACTTCGATCATGTTTTCGGTATACACGGAGAAGAGGAATTTGATAGTCTACCAAAGAATTCAACTGGAAGAACAGGAGAATCGGCGTAATATTGCGTGTCGCAGACGTGTTTGTATACGGTATTATTTGCGGGATGCAAGCATAAATGCATTCCTCTATAGCAGACGAAAATAACGGAAGTGGTTTTATCGCTGAGAATTCTGGGTAATTCGTTGCCAATATTACGAAAACGTCGACTCTCGTGCATGACCGATAAGTCGCCGTTAATTCGTTCTCAGCAATTGCTCACGGTGAATCAGCTCACTAGTAATTGGAAGTAATTTGAGTAGAGAGTAATGTTCTAACATACGACCCTACATAACAATGAAATACATTGCCTTTATAGGAAGCCAGATTTACGCAATAAGAACAGTTAAGTCTCATAGACTGAGATGGGCAGTACCGGTACTTATTGCACTTATGGGGAATGAAAGACTTGCATGGAGGCTTCTTGTAGGAGAGCCAGAGGGAAAACGCCCAGTTGGTAGACCAAGAATGAAGTTGGAGAATAACATTAACTATGATTTGAGGGAGCTGGATTATACAGGGAATGATTGGAAGGGATTGGCTCAGGATAGGGATGTATGGAGAGCTTATGTCCGCGCGGCCATGAACCTGCGGGTTCAATAGTGCCAGTGAATAAGTATATGATGTTCGAAGAGGGCTAGAACTCTGGCAAGGTAGCACGTTATCTGGAGACCGTAGCGCTGGACTGAGAGACAAATTTACCTCCATATCCTAATAGGCTGGCTTCTAGGACCGTAGATTCTCTACCTCAAATTGTTCAGCGGAGGATCCTCAATAGTATTGCTCTTTTGACTTTTACCCTCAGTTTTCTAGTGTTACGTATTTAATATGATGTGTTTTTTTTATTTGTTCACTATGGGCACAGAATTTAAAATTCCATCTTGTTTTATATCCATTTAGTTGTAAGAAATACCTGTATAACGACATTTTGCTTCCTGCTGTTACCTCGTGGGAGGACGAGACTTGGTTCTAAACAGATTAATTTGTGAAGGCCATCATGTTGGCACTAGTTACAAAACAAAATGAAGCAGTTTGTCTTTTGTCGCAAATCTTGAATTTCTAACATTCTTCACCGGCGTTAGTAATTTGTTTCCTTTTAATTTCACTTACGTGATATATTATTTTCTGAATGAGCAAATATAATGTAACCCAAATAAATACAGTGAGCGTAATTGGTGTCGACTGTGTGTAAGTTAATAAATTATTATATTTACTTTAAATTAACAAAGTATTTCATTTGGGTTTTTTTTTCAGTTGTGGCCAATTTCGGAAATACTACAACATTCGACGCGAAAAACATTTTTAGGTTCTAATCATATGCCATGCGTATGCGCCAATAGACGCGAATCACTATGGAATCACGGGATACAGCCAACATATACACAATATTTGAACTCGCGTTGCCAACGAAAGTAAAAGTTAACCTAACTCAATTTAAGTACTCTAACCTGTGAAATACCAACATAAAAACTAACCTAACGCAATTTAACTACTCTAACCTGTGAAAGACCAACATAAAAGCTAACCTAACGCAATTTAAGTACTCTAACCTGTGAAAGACCAACATAAAACTAACCTAACTCAATTTAAGTACACTAATCTGTGAAAGACCAACCTAAAAGCTAACCTAACTCAATTTAAGTACTCTAATCTGTGAAAGACCAACCTAAAAGCTAACCTAACTCAATTTAAGAACTCTAACCTGTGAAAGACCAACCTAAAAGCTAACCTAACTCAATTTAAGTACTCTAACCTGTGAAAGACCAACCTAAAAGCTAACCTAACTCAATTTAACTACTCTAACCTGTGAAAGACCAACATAAAAGTTAACCTAACGCAATTTAAGTACTCTAACCTGTGAAAGACCAACACAAAAACTAACCTAACTCAATTTAAGTACTCTAATCTGTGAAAGACCAACCTAAAAGCTAACCTAACTCAATTTAAGTACTCTAATCTGTGAAAGACCAACCTAAAAGCTAACCTAACTCAATTTAAGAACTCTAACCTGTGAACGACCAACCTAAAAGCTAACCTAACTCAATTTAAGTACTCTAACCTGTGAAAGACCAACCTAATAGCTAACCTAACTCAATTTAAGTACTCTAACCTGTGAAAGACCAACCTAAAAGCTAACCTAACGCAATTTAAGTACTATAACCTGTGAAACACCAACATAAAAACTAACCTAACTCAATTTAAGTACTCTTACCTGTGAAAGACCAACCTAAAAGCTAACCTAACGCAATTTAAGTACTCTAACATGTGAAAGACCAACCTAAAAACTAACCTAACTCAATTTAAGTACTCTTACCTGTGAAAGACCAACCTAAAAGCTAACCTAACTCAATTTAAGTACTCTAACCTGTGAAAGACCAACCTAAAAGCTAACCTAACTCAATTTAAGTACTCTAACCTGTGAAAGACCAACATAAAAACTAACCTAATGCAATTTAAGTACTCTAACCTGTGAAAGACCAACCTAAAAGCTAACCTAACTCAATTTAAGTACTCTAACCTGTGAAACACCAACATAAAAACTAACCTAACTCAATTTAAGTACTCTTACCTGTGAAAGACCAACCTAAATGCTAACCGAATGCAATTTAAGTACTCTAACCGATCCATCGACCCCGGCCGGGTTTGAACCCGCGACCCTCGGGACCAGAGGCAAGGAGCATAACCACCGCGGCCGACTTTTGATATAAATAGCACTGATTATTTCAATTTCTTCTCAAAGTGGCTTAGCTCCCTCTCTCAGTAGCGAGAACGTGTGTTATCTATCAACCTGACGCTAGCAGTCACTTTTTTTTCGATAGAATATTCATATGTGGGTCGATGCAATAAAATAGCGAAAAAATTGGCCTATTGACCTTGACTTGTTTTTAACAGACCAATTTCGGAATCAGAGATGAGAATAGTAACCCAGAAAGGGAGACATGTTTGAAGGAGTTCAAGGCGGTTGTGACGAAGGTTTTCGTGAGGTAGACGAGCCTCACGCAGAATTGGTTATAAATAAACTGCGAGGGGGGGGGCAGGTTGCCAGGAAGTTAATGCCCCTTCAGAAAAAAAAATACAGGAAACGCAATCATAATTTTGCTGGAAACGGTTTACAACTGTCAAGTTATAAAGAATGTTGGAATTTATATTTTCCTTCGTCGTACCTAGTTGACTAGTGATTACTAGGGCCCGGATGTTATGACCTTTAATTGTGTAAAAAAGACGTAAGTTATAACATTCCCTTAAAATTCTCTTAAAATAACCTAATGAAAATCATAAATTTCATAATAATTATCTATTTACGCAGAAGTGCCAGAAAATCAAAATTAGAACATGTCACAAATAAGGAAATTAGAAACATAATGGAATCAGAAAAAAAGCATAATTGAAAGAATTGAGGAGAAGGAATTAAAGTGGTTAGGACATGTTTTAAGAATGGAAGATGAGCGATGGCCATCGGGTTTTTACAGCTGCTACCGTCTTCCCGTGCCTAACCTCCAAAGCCTACGATCTTGGGCATCTTCAATGCTTAGCCCTCTTGCTTGCATTACTGTCTTCATGTTTTCCTTCCATGTTAACTTTGGTCTCCCTCTTTTCTTCTTTCTGGTCGGTTGCCATTGATATAGTTGCTTCGGCCATCGCTCATCTTCCATTCTTAAAACATGTCCTAACCACTTTAATTCCTTCTCCTCAATTCTTTCAATTATGCTTTCTTCTGCTTCCATTATATTTCTAATTTCCTTATTTGTGACATGTTCTAATTTTGACTTTCTGGCACTTCTGCGGAAGTAATCCATTTATAGAGCTATTAGTGTATTCTTGTAGTAACCGGTGCATTTTTTCAGGGCATAAAATTACTGAGTATGACTTCGAAAGGGAAGTAAAAACATGGGTAATAATAATAATAATAATAATAATAATAATAATAATAATAATAATAATAATAATAATAATAATAATAATAATTATAATAATAATAATAATAATAATAGGAAATGTGCACTCAGGTTGAGCATTAGTGGTGGTTTAGTCTTTACTGTAGTCTGTGACAGTTTTTGTCCTTTTCGCACATGTTATGATGTGGTATTTCCTACATCTTTGTCCACATAACACACACTTGCATTCTTCGGTCGGCTGGTGGAATTTCTTATTTAGACATATTTTGTTATGAAACCCATGTACTGCGAGTCGTGTTGTGACGTGTCTCTGGGGGTTGCACTCTCTGGTCCATCTGTCGTCCAGCATGGCAGTTGTGGTGTAGAACTCCATGTCTATTTCCTTCTTCTTCCTATTTCTGATTCTTATTAATTTCTGGTATGGTTCTGTGGATTGTAGATAGAATTGGGTTCTTATGTCCTCTATGAAGTATGTCTCTCTCTCATGAGTTCGTAAGCAAAACGAGATGGCGCTGTTTTTCCTATTCTCAGGATCCATTTCATGAACATTGCTTTGACTTTTTCTATTCTTATCAGATCTCTGATCTTAAGTTCTTCCCAAATTATGTCTATCCCATATGTTATAACTGGTGCCACTGTCGTTTTGAAAACACGGGTAATGTGTCGTAGATTTAAGGCACGCAAGAGAGCAATTGGAGCAGGCTCCTTGAGGTCGCCAGTGATGATGACCAAAAGAACCTCAAGCCTGAAAAGAGGTCTCTGACTTCAAGTTGTCGATCCTTCACACAAAGATTTGAATTTCGTCGCTAATGACGTATGCATTTTTATGTAATACAATGTAGCATAAGCAATCCATACAAAATGGATAAATATGGAGATTTATTTGTGTAATGAAATAATCGAAAAGACGACGGTGGCTACGGAAAAATAACTATCCATAAACTTTAAGGAGAGTTATTGTACGATTATGAATTATTTGTGCGAAAAATTTGTGAAAATTTTAAGCTGTAGTGTGCGACTTACAAACAGCGAATCTTTAATTAATTGCTGGAAGTATCAATTTCACAGGATCTTTTAATGCAGACAATTTTTATTTCAATAATAAGAATTAATATCTTGAGAATGATCTCACACAAGGAGATTGAATGAAACATCAACGAATTAATGAATAAACTGAACATTTGAGTGAAATAACGAAACATTAAAAAAAAATATTATTTTCTATTATTATTAATTTAACTCTCTCAGGGGATAATATAAATACGAGTTCATATTCAATATAAATAATAATAATAATAATAATAATAATAATAATAATAATAATAATAATAATAGTAATAATAATAATAATAATATTTTTTTTTCCGGGAGTGTTTGTTATTTACACAGGTATCCTCAACCATAATATGCAATTTTTTTTCTTCCACGCTTCACGGTCTTGTGTGTCTGCTTCTGTCATATTTCTCCTCTTCATGTTGTCTTGAATTCCCTTTATCCACGTTAGCTTTGGTCTACCACGTTTCCCTTTTCAAGGAGATATCTATTTCAATACTTCTTTGTTTGTGTGTCCCTTCTTCATATTATATGCCGATGTCATCTTAGTTGGACTTCTTCAATCTCTTGCACAATATATTTCTCTATATTCTTTATTTTTCTTATTGTATTATTTTTTGTTTTATCTAATTTTGATATTCTTGCCGATCAATAATTTATTTATATATAGATGTTCAGTATTTACACATCTTTCTGTGCCCAAAGTTTTATTTTCCTTCTCCACTCCTCTTTGTCCATTCACTCCACATAATAATAATAATAGTAATAATAATAGTAATAATAATAATAAATAATAAATAATATAAAATAAATAAATATTAATTTCATTCATAGTGTTCTGCTCAAGAGCAGGTCTATCACTGCAAACTTAGCATTCTCCACTCTTTCCTTGACTCAGCTTTCCTTTTTGTATCTGCATACAAACCATTTATTTTAATATTGTCTATCATTTGATGTCTTTTTCTGCCTCTAACTTTCTTTCCGTTGACCATTCCTTCTAGAGCATCCTTCAGCAGGCAGTTTCTTCTTACCTAGTGGCCAATCCAATTTCTTTTCCTCTTCTTTATGAGTTCCAGCATTGTTCTTCTTTCACCCACTCTGATAATACTAATAATACTAATATTATTAATATTAATAATAATAATAATGATGATGATGACGATGATGATGATAATGATGATGGTAATATTAATAATAATAATAATAAATAATATTAATAATAATGATGATAATAATAATTATACTATTAATAAAGATAATAATAATGATAATATTAATTATGATAATATTAATAATAATAATAATAATAATAACAATAATAATAATAATAATAATAATGATCTTACGAATTGTCAGGTTGACCTTGCCTGCAACATGCACTGGTTGGATAAATGTAGAGTCGACTTCAGGAAAGGGAATAAGAATAATAATTGTGAATCTGAGCAGAGACGTACAAGGAAACAAGATGAAGATGTGCATGCAAACGATCCATGAAGTCGTGTGCAACTTATGAATACAAACAGGTGAATGTAATGCTAAACACGTACACACGGAGAAATTCACAAAAGTGCAATAAATACTGTAATAACGTTCTGCGAAATAATAATAATAATAATAATAATAATAATAATTTTATTATTCCGGCTTTTACAATGAATATACATTTTTCCGGTACCCATGTTCACAGTTAACTACACATTTGTTTCAACACATTTTTCCATTCTTGTCTGTTCATCCATATATCTTCTTCTATTTCGCATTCCCTCTTAGTTTTAGTGATTCCCTGATTCCACGTAATATTTGGTCTACCCTTCTTTTTCCTTCCCTGTGGTTCCCAATCCATGATTATCTTAGGTAGTCTTCCTTCTTCCATCCTTCTAATGTGTCCTTCTAATAATAATACTAATAATAATGGTAATAATAATAATAATAATAATGGTAATAATAATAGTAATAATAATAATAATATAATAATAATAATAATAATAATAATAATAATATGTATATATTTCCGGTTTTAACAATGTTGATACATTTTTCCGGTACCAATGATTTGTGTTCAATTTCGCTTTATGATTTTCCTGCATTCGTTTCTATTATAACACATTCCGTCCTCTATTTCCCAGTCCTTCAAAGTTTCTCTAATCCTTTAGATCCACGTGAGATTTGGTCGTCCTTTCCTTCTCGTTCCTGTTGGTGCCCATTCCATTTTTTTTTGTTATCTTTCATCCACCATCGCCTAATATGTCCCTACCATTTTAGTTGCTTTCTTGAACAAATTCTAAAGTTGAATTTTGTACATTCATGTTTTCTTTTATAACTTCATTTCTAATTTTTTCTCTCCTTGATATCCTAGCAGATCTTCTCCAATAGTCCATTTCTGCTACCATTAATTTTCTTTTCATCTGATAATAATTTATAATCCGAACCTCTGAACCATACGTCGTAATACTTCTAACTATTGTTTTAAATATTTTAACTTTCATTTCTCTTTTGATATGTTCATCCCATAATATTCCATTCAGGATAGATATTGCATATTTTCCTGAGTTTATCTTTGATCTAAATTCCTTTTACTGCTTCCCAACTTCTGTAATTTTTACTCCCAAATATTTGTATTCTTCTTTGTGTTTAATTAATTTATAATAATAATAATAATAATAATAATAATAATAATAATACTAATAATAATAATAATAATAAAGTAAGTTAGTAAAGTATTCCCACTACAGGCCTGAGGAGGCCCTTGGGGTAGTGGGACGTTAAGGCTCCCACTTTTTCTGGACAATCGGCACTTGATGTCAGCCGGGTGACGGCCGCCTTTATCCCCAGAACAAGCGTCTGGTACTCATTTCCGTTAGAGGCTGAGGCGACCCCAGGGCCATAGTGCCGCCAGAAGGTTTGAGTCAGTTTAACAATCCTGACCTCACCGGGACTTGAACCGTCGACCTTCTGGCTTGTAGCGCAATGCCTTAACCACTACGCTACGCCGTGCCCCCATAATAATAATAATAATAATAATATAATAATAATAATAATAATAATCGATAACGAGGATATTCTGATAGTCAACACACACATTCTATTAAATGACGCTAAGAAATTGGGACTGGAAGTAAACATCAATAAAACTAAATATGTGGTCACACATAGAAATACATTATAGAATATCAATTTTGAAGAAATTGCTGAATTCAAATACCTAACAACAATAATTAGAAACAGGTATGATGTCCAGATGGAAATTAAAGGCTCAACTCTGTAATCGCATGCTATTATACATTACAAGGACTCTTGTCATCTCAACTTGTCAGAAAAAAATATTAAACTAATTTTTTTTAAACGGGGATTCTTTCAGTTATGGATGCGAAATGTGGATTCTTACTTTAAGGGATTTGAAAATATTACGAATATTTGAGAATAAAGTGCTTATAAAATTAAACGAAAAAGAGACGAATTGATGTGAATGGAGAAGATTACATAACAGTGAGATATATGATTTTTATGGAAAATCCGATATAATAAAAAGTCAAGTCTCGTAGATTGTAGGACGTTTGGAACGAATGGGGAATGAAAAAGGACGTTGAAAATTGTTGCAAAGGCGGGAAACTGGAAAAGCCAACATTAGTATTACGTTTACCTTAATAATGTATGCAAGCATAGTCATTATAACACCTACAAATTTCTTGGAAAACTGTCTATAGCATAAATTCTAAGTACTATGATAATATGCCTAAAAGTCAGTGGCGAGGCGTCAATGGAAGCGCTGGATGCGGTGCGTCTATATAATTAAAAGAAAAAGATACTATTTTAAATATAATTTAAAATTACAAAATTCTTATATTAAAATTTAATTTATTTTAAATAAATTTATAAGTAAATAATTTATAGGTAATATGTACTGTAGTGTCACCTATCGGAAGTTTCCCAAATTACATTTCCGTTCTTGGTGGCTTGGATGCGCAAGCCCTAGCCGCGTCTTTATCGCTACATTCTACGTTGAAAGAAGAAGTAAAGTTCGTTGCCCTCAGGTAGCATTAAAATAGCAGTTTTATTCATTTTATTTAGTTTAATTGTTTATAATATATAGTTTGTATATTATATTTTATTGTGACCTTGTCACTAGACAAATAATCCTTCTTCTTCTTCCTTCCAAGTATTAGATCAAGGCCTGTCACGTTCCTATAGAAAATTTTCCCTCCAACGTTTCATAGAACGGCCCAGAGATTTTCGTCCTCTTGATATATAATTATAAACAGCTTTGGGGATCCGATTTTTGTTTGTATTTTTTTTAAACCTGGTTGAGTGGTAGACAAAGCCTTAAGGCCTTAACTCTGCCAGGTAAAATAAAGCTATTATTATTATTATTATTATTATTATTATTATTATTATTATTATTATTATTATTATTATTATTATTTGAACTCATTCTTTCAAGATGGTGTTTCCAATTTAGTTGGTACTGTTAAATATATTAACAAATTGACGCAGTCTTCCATTCTTTTAAGATATCGGTGTTCCTTTTCCCATCTGGTGTAACCCGTTCTGCGCATGAATCTCATTTCACAAGCCGGGACCGCTGCATGACAAGGCAGCACACTACCTCGAGACCACAGGGGTGGACTAAACAAATATGTGTTAAAAGTAGGGTAAGTTTGAAAATATTTAGTTCCTTTCTCGAAGATATAAGAAAGGAACTAAATATTTTCAAACTTAGACCGAATAATTAAATATAGGAACGACTGGAAAGAACATATTGATAGAATGTCAGAAGAAAGATTTATAAAATTATTGCTAAATTATAAACCGCAAAGAAGGAGAAATGTTGGACGCCCACACAGAAGTTGGTCTCAACAATTTTAACAATTCTAGCTTTCATGAAACCGGTACGAGCCAATAGGCTTAATTCCTGGATGATGATGATGATAAAGATGAAGTAGGGCTGAAAAAAAAGTATCGGTATCAGGGTAGTAACCAATTTACACATTGTTTACAAAGTGTGTCTTTGTCGAGCGTCTCCACTGCCTGCTCGGAGCGGAGAGTGTGTATGTTCGACTCTCCTCAGTAATAGACCTGTTTATGTGACGTGTGGTTGTATCAGAATGCCGAAACAAAAATTGTGCAAAGATGATTCCATTCTTACACAAAGTGGACTGTACTAGAAGTCTGTCCCGAGTAGCGCGTGTCAACGTGCAGTTTGTAAACACAGCGGTCTAAGTACGATGCAGCCTAGCCTGTAATCCATACTTTTTTCAGCCCCAGTTATAAGGGAAATATTTTACATGTGACGCGAATTTTTTTTCTACACGGTTTACACTATGTAATCATGGAATGCAGCCAACATATACACGATATTTAACGAATCTGAAAGCTCGCGTAACGCAATTTAAGTACTCTAACCTGTGAAAGAATGCAACGGCAAAAAATAAATAGTCAAGTTCTGAAATTCTGAAGTATTATCGCCTCACTATGATGGTTGTCCTCTTACATAAAAGCAGGTGCCGCGTGATAATACTTAACATGCGGAATTATTATAGTTGCGGTAGTCTGCATCTTTCTATTTAATCATATGTAACAGCTGCGGGGAATTAAAGCGAGCCGCTGGACAACCATCATAGTGAGGCGATAGTATATGTGTATAGTTAATTATTACATACTCTATGTTGGCTGCACTGTAACATGTCTTTGTTGTTGCATAGAATATTCATTAAAATCAGTTGGCTGCTACGTCTGTAGTTAAATATCGAAGAAAAAATGTATTGAAATAATCGTTAGAAAGAATGTAAAAATCATTGTAAATGGTGGGAAATGATTTGAAAACGAAACCCTAGGAATAAAATTGGACAGGAGTTTATGATGGAATTAAAAAAAAAATCGCGGCACAGGTTGTAAAGTTTAGCCTTCTTCTTCTTCTTCATCAGGCTCTACGACTTCCAGTGGAATGTCTTGGCCTTCTCAACCAGTTTACGCCACTTCTTCCTATCTTGTGCAGTGGATTTCAAATCAAAAATCCCCATCTCTCTCAAATCTTCAATTACGTCATCTTCCCATCGATCCTTGGGTCTTCCCCTTGGTCTTGTTCCTTGTGGCTTCCAATTCAAAATATCATTTGGCAATCTTCCCTTTGGCAATCTTCCCTTTGGCATTCTTAGTGCATGTCCAAACCATTGTAATCTTTTGGATTTGATGAAACTAACTATATTTTCTTTATTATTCTTGAGGTATAATTCGTCATTCCTTCTCAACCTCCAATTTCTATTTTCCTTTACTGGACCTAGCACTCTACTAAATATTTTCCTCTCAAACGTTAATAGTCTTAGTTTATCTGCTTCTTTTAGTGCCCAAGTTTCAGCTCCATAACATATGATTGTGTAAAGTTTAGCCAATATAAGAAAATTAAATATAGCATATTTTTATGGCCAATATAATGGTTCCCACTTAATTGTTTTACTTGTACAATGTATTGAGTTAAATAACAATGGGACAAGCTTGCCAACTTTGTGACATTTGGTTAAGTGGCAGATGACGTAACAGATCTTGTTTGGAATAGATTTAGATCGTCTTGGCGCTCCAACTAAACGTAAAATTACTTACCCAGCTTCATTTGTTTGGTAAACATAGTGCTGCTCTTTGAACTTGCATATCTTGTTATAAAGAAGGCTGTGACCCGTAACGCGATATTATAATCTCTGGCGCTATGACAGTATTCATGATGAAATAATGTGGCACCATCATTATATTCAAACTTGTTTTTATTGCTCTTATCATCTTTGATATTGTTAAGAAATAATAAATAATGTGAAACTGTAAATTAGACAGGATCGGGAACAGTACGGTATTATCATAAGTAATACCACGAGTGATTTCCATTTTATCTAGACGATTTAGAAATCAAGAGTGGCATTCATTAGGACTATTTAACTCATGTCGCAAATGATAGTCAATGACCAATCACGTTTCAATGAATTCTGTTTTACACCAATGACAGTCGTGATTCACCTTGCTCTTTATCCATTTCTCTTTATCAGCTCCTGCTTTTGTGATAAAGAAAGCTCTTCTTCTTCCTTCCAAGTATTAGGCCAAGGCCTGTTACGATCCTATAGAAAATTTTCCCTCCAGCGTTTGAGGGAAATTTTCGTATAAGACTTGAAAGCATAATAATAGTCCCTTCGATTGGTTGCTGGCCAAAGGAAGGCAAGACCAGTGATGGGGCTGCCATCTTATAGCCTGTGGTCAGGCTTTTCTGGAGAAGAAAAGAAAATAAAGGAAAGAAGAAATGGAAGAAAGGAAATACTTCCTAGCCCTGGGATGCCCTAATAGCGTCAGCGTAAAAAAAACAAGAGTTAACCAAGAGAGGTTAGATAGTAAAGTTAAAAGAGTGCAAAACACAAGTCTCGTTTTTTAATATTTTGAACAAATTAGACCATTAATTTTCTCCAACAAATAGATTGAATATAGCAATTAATGAATAGATTCAGTTATTTTACTGAGTTGTTTATTCGAAATATAAATGATTAACCTATAATGTTGATTATAACAGTTTCATGTGTTTCATTATTTCTCCACTAGAGTGCATTCTTACAATATTGCGATCCTATTTGGCAATAAATAATATGATCGAGTTGCAGTGAATATACATAACCTCACATTTCTAATTTGTTTTCAAACATCGCCGTATACATTAACTATATAAATATTTTAGAACATCGGTAACTATATTCAAATACCGTAATTATTTTTTAGTAAAGAGCTTAATTTTATTCGTTAAATAGTCCTAACAAATGCCTCTCTTGATTTCCAAATTCTATAGTTAAATTCACTCCTCACTTCGTGAGTCGATAATTTGGAAATCACTCGTGGCATTACTTATGACTATTATCGAGTAAAATTAAGCCGTTTACTCACACATCATTATTTAAATGTAGTTATTTTAAAACATTTATATATTTAATGTAAACGGCGATGTTTGAAAACAAATCAGAACTTTGAGGTTATGTCCTTTCACTGCAACTGGATCATATTATTTAATGCCAAATAGGATCGAAATATTGCAAGAATGCACCCTAGTTGTGGAGAAAAAACGAAACACATCAAACTGTATATTATAACCAACATTATAGGTTATTAATTATTTTTTAAGGAAACAACTCAGTAAAATCATTATTTAAAAACACAATTATTGAATACACAATTATCAAATATGTAGTTCGAAGGAATCTGTTCATTATTTGCTATATTCAACGTATTTGTTGGAGAGTCAGTCACTGCAAAATAATGTTCTGCCCTGTTCAGAATATTAAAAAAGGAGCTTTCTTTATTTTGGTAAACAGAATTCGATAAATATCGAGGTGAAACACGACTATCATTGGTTGTAAAACAAAATTAATTGAAAAGTGATTTGTAATTGACTCCCATTTGGGGCATGAGTTAATAAATAGTCCGAGAGAAAAAAAAAGAACATTATCGAAACAATTATACAATTTGTGGAAAATAAACAATTATAATCGGAGATTCCCAGTTAGGAGTTTAGAGTTGATTTCAAATCGGAGCAAAAGAAGAGGGAGATCTAAGAAGGCATGGATAGAGGGAATTATGTATTTGAAGTAGGACAGGTTACTACAGGATGGTGACTGGAAGGATAGAGATGAATGGAGGAAGAAAATCAAAATTTAATATTGGACACAGGAAGATGTTGTATATGTGTAAAACTTGTTCAATAAATATGAAATTAACAGTACTCATTATTTTCAGTACTAGTCTTCGCATTTTAATAATAATAATAATAATAATAATAATAATAATAATAATAGTAATAATAATAATAATTTTATTTATATACAGATTTCTCGTAGACTGCGATGGGCAGGTCATGTTGCCCGTATGGGGAATGAAAGACGTGCATGGATGAAAGCCAGAAGGAAAGCCAGAAGGTAAGCGCCCTGTTGGTAGACCAAGAATGAGGTGGGAGAATAACATTATCTATACTAATAATAATAATAATTTTATTTATATACAGATTTTCAATGTTAACCCGAATTCGAGAAACCAAACACTCGAATTCGAGAAACCGAACACTCTCGAATTCAAGAAAACGAACAATCTCGAATTCGAGAAACCGAACACTCTCGAATTCGGGAAACCGAAAACTCTCGAATTCGAGAAACCGAACACTCTCGAATTCGAGAAACCGAACAATCTCGAATTCGAGGAACCGAACACTCTCGAATTCGAGAAACCGAACACTCTCGAATTCGAGAAACCGAACACTCTCGAAGTCGAGAAACCGAACAATCTCGAAGTCGAGAAACCGAACAATCTCGAAGTCGAGAAACCGAACAATCTCGAATTCGAGAAACCGAACAATCTCGAATTCGAGAACCGAACACTCTCGAATTCGAGAAACCGAACACTCTCGAATTCGAGAAACCGAACACTCTCGAATTCGAGAAACCGAACACTCTCGAATTCGAGAAACCGAACACTCTCGAATTCGAGAAACCGAACACTCTCGAATTTCTGTGCCTAAAGATTTATTTTGATTCTCCACTCGTCCCTATCCATCCACTTCACGTCCTCCAGTCCTTTCTCATTCCAGATCTTACTTCTTTTAATAATAATAATAATAATAATAATAATAATAATAATAATAATAATAATAATAATAATAATAATAATAATGGAAATGACAATGGAAATAATGATAATGATGATAATGCTAATGATAATAATGATGATGATAATGATGATGATACTAATGATAACAATGATAATAATAATAATAATAAAAACAGTATTATTAATTATGATGATAATAGTAATAAACAGTATTATTAATATTGATGATGATGATGATGATAATAATAATAATAATAATAATAAACATTTTAAACTATTATATATTGGTCCGAAACCTGGACAGTACGTAGAAAACAAGCCAATAAGCTGTTAGCAGTAGAAATGGATTTTTGGAGGCTATCGACAAGAATTTCAAGAAGGTCTGAAACTGCACAATAAGGGAAATTATGCAAATTGAAAAAAATAGAAGAAAAACGTTTGAAATGGCATGGGTACCTCATAAGAATGGAAGATGAGAGAATACCAAAGAAGATCTTTGATTGGAAAGCTAATCGAAGAAGGGGAAGATGCAGACCTAGAGAACGTTGGATAGATGGAGTGAGGAGAAGTATGGAAGCTAGAGATTTGAGAGAAGAAGCTGCTTTAGACAGGAACCTCTGGCGACTTTGGGTTGACGGAGAAACACTGTATTGTGGAATATTCCTAATAAAAAAATAGAGAATTTTTCTGGGACAATTAACGTATATAACATAGAGTGTGTCCAGAAAGTCCTGCTACCAAAACAATGTAACTTATCTCGTAAACTATTCGAGATAGAGACATGCGGTTTTTTGCAACGTATTTTACATCTCTCAAAGTTTTGTTTACATTTGTTGCAGATTGTGATTTAAACGACAATGACGACACCTCATAGAGTGAGATAAATGGAGTGAGGAGAAGTATGGAAGCTAGAGACCTTAGGGAAGAAGATGCTCTAGACAGAAACCTCTGGCTACAAATCACTTTGGGTTGAAGGAGAAACACCGTATTGTGGAATATTCCTAATTAAAAAACAATAATAATAATAATAATAATAATAATAATAATAATAATCCATCCATAGTAATTCTGCCTGAAGGCAGGTCCTTCACTGCAATCATAGCATTTGCATGCTATACTTGCAGCTTTACTAGGGAATTGTAGGTGTGGTAGCTTCCCGTTGCTTTCCACACCGGTCAAGGATGATGATGATGATGATGGCCATATGATTTCGGGGACCGTTTGGGCCTTAAAGTTTTCCTGACATTTGTCTTACAAGTGAGGAAAACCCCGATAAAAACCTCACCCAGAAAAACTGCTCCGACCGGGGATAGAACCCGAACCCGCTGCGTGACAAGGCAGCACGCTACCTCGAGACCACAGACGGTTGGAGTATTAATAATTAAAATAATGATAATAATAAAGAATAATAATAATAGTGGTTCATAATAGTAATAATATTGTGTGACGTGCACTATACTTGACATAGAAGTCACTTGGCCTACCATCCGACTGCTGACCTCACATCCTAATGTGTTAATTACAGAGGTGGACGACCGTGCTGCCAGAATAAGGATCTGCATATCGAATACCCTACCCGTTATTCCTAGTTTTCTCAGCCTGGAGTCGCTACTTATTCTAGCTATCCAAATTCTTGACGATCTTATTGTGGGCGAAAATATATCCTAAAAATAAAATCAAGAAAGAATCATTCTCCCAGGAATTATGATGATATAGAACAGCTCTTAAAGGTTGGAAGATCTCTACAGTGAACAAGAATGGAAGTGGTTGTTACAATGTTTCGCCCGAGTCTATGACACGATGTGTCCATCAGTTTGGCATCCTGTTGTTTTCAAAATGTACTCTTGACGTGGAAATGGATCGAGCTGGCATTCAATATTGCCCCGGGCTGCAACCACTCAACTAAGAACAAACGATATTGGAAAGCAAGAAGATTGATGACCCAATGATTATCTTTAGCAGTGTGCATGAAATTCCAGAAATATATTGCATTTCCTTTAACGCAGTTTAATCTGTCGCCTTATAGGTATTTTTACATGCTACATGTCACGAGCCTGTCGGGAGAGGGATTTTAACTATCGATCAGACACGTGCAATGCACAGATAAAGTGCATGAAAGCAGTAGGTATTTCATACTCAGCATAGATTTAGATTTCGATTTATTTATTAATTAAATAAAAATAAAACGTAGTTTTATTTGATTTTCATATTTATTATATAATTCAGTGACAGCTGTTTCGGTACACTGTACCTTCTTCAGACATGTTAACAAATTATGAATTGTGTTCCAACTGATCCAAGCAACAATACAACAATATTTATTTAATTTTTTTTTTAAATTTAACAAAGGGGATTCATTCAAATCAAGTTGAGAATTTAACAGTTTTTTACTACTCTTAAATTTATTAATTTCTACAGCCTCCAAAAGATCTAACTTCTTACCCTTATCACAAATATGTAAAATTTCAAAATTATTTGTGATAAGGGTAAGAAGTTAGATTTTTTGGAGGCTGTAGAAATTAATAAATTTAAAAGTAGTAAAAAAGACTGTTAAATTCTCAACTTGATTTGAATGAATCCCCTTTATTAAATTTAAAAAAAAATTAAATAAATATTGTTGTATTGTTGCTTAGATCAGTTGGAACACAATTCATAACATGTCTGAAGAAGGTACAGTGTACCGAAACAGCTGTCACTGAATTATGTAATAAATATGAAAATCAAATAAAACTACGTTTTATTTTTATTTAATTAATAAATATGGATTTTCATCAAGTAAACACCAACTCAATTGATTATTAGATTTATTTATTTAGCCTGGTGGAGTTAAGGCCATGTGGCCTTCTCTTCCACTCATCAGGGCAAACATATATTACATCAGAATATAACAATCACAATGAACTCTAATATTAAATACTAAATAAAAATTTGATCAAAAAGATAATATCTATTATATTTACGATCTATAATGCAACCAGTTAATGTTAGTTAAAATTAAGACTAAAACTAATAATAAAATGTATAGAAGCAAGACATATTAAATTGTCCCTGTCTAATGTTTATAAAAAAAAACAAAGAAAAATAATTAGATATAGAAAACTAATTTTACGTTTGTACAATATTTAAAACAAAACAAAATAAAATATTTGTTAATCTTAATATTATTTTCATAGATGATTAAATTTATTAATTGTTAAAAGAATACTATCAGTGAGGTGTATAAGTTAGTTTGTTATTAAATAATTCTTTAGTTTGTTTTTGAAGGATGTTATAGTTTGTCAGTCTCTGACATGCATCGGAAGGGAATTCTATGTCATGAATCATTAGCTGGTAGGCCAAGGGCGTTCTAGGTCTGTCGCGCTTGGAGTTAAATATTTGACTGAGATAGCGAATTAATTATTGTTATTAGTATATCTAAACATATTTTGTATCCTATATAACATTTGTGGGCGCCCTTGACAATCATATTAATTCGTAGCATTTTGGAAGTGTACGCCACTGATATTGAATGTGTTGTGTATCGTTCAATTAGTGTGGATAGCGATCTTAATGTGTGTGGGCAAATTCATTGACTCAGAGATGCAATTCTTTTTGTCTGATGTAATCGCATCTCATCACAATTAAGAACAATAGACAGTCGCATGTTAGAGGTTAGTATGCCAGCATTCGACTGTTGAACAAGTAAATGTTTTTTTTTATACAAAGCTTTTATTGATCATTGGTATTTTTTTTAGTTAATTCCGAAGAAATGGAGTTTGGTATTAACCTTTATAGGCCTATATATAACAGTTGAATGTGAGTCTCAAAAAGTACTTGATCGAATGAAGTTTTTTTTTTCATCGTTTAGAGAATTTTTAGCAGTAGAAATGGACTTTTGGAGGCGATCGACAAGAATTTCAAGAAGGGATAAGGTCAGAAACAGCACAATAAAGGAAATTATTATTTATTTATTTGTTTTAATGCCACCCGTTTTGTCCTTTTTAGACATTTCTGGTATTCTCTCGTGGCAATGGCGTAATTGTAACTCACTTCTGAGGTTGGAGCGCCTGGAAGGCGGGGTTACGTTGCACCGATGATATGATGGATGATGATAGTGGTGCGCCAGGAGGTCCCTAATCCTAAACTTAATCTAAGATGAATATGAATGATGATGATTGCGATGACCATATGGTTTTGGGGACCGTTTGGGCCTTAAAGTTTTCCTGACATTTGTCTTACAGGTGAGGAAGAACCCCGATAAAAACCTCGCCCAGAAAAACTGTCCCGACCGAGGATCGAACCCGGGCCCGCTGCTTGACAACGCAGCACAGTATCTCGAGACCACAGAGGTAGAAATTATGCAAGTTGGAAAAAAAAAGAAAAGAAAAAAAATAGAAGAAAACCGTTTAAAATGGTATGGACACCTAATAAGAATGGAAGAAGAGATAATAACAAAGAAGATCCTTAATTGGAAAGCTAATGGAAGAAGTGGAAGAGACAGACCTAGAGAGCGTTGGATAGATGGAGTGAGGAGAAGTATGGAGGCTAAAGATCTGAGGGAAGAAGTTGCTTTAGACAGGAACCTCTGGCGACAAATCACTTTGGGATGACGGAGAAACACTGTATTGTGAAATATTCTTTATAAAAAATAGAAAATTGTCTGGGACAATTAACGTATACAGGGTGGACCGCTCGAATGGACCTAATTTCAATTGCTTGTTACTGGCAAACGGTTGAAGATAGAAACTTAAAACAACGTTCATATTACAGAAAAACTCACCAAGTTTTGATATCCAGATCACCACATCTCTATATGAGCCCCAGCAGTCACTGTGACGATATCAAAGCGATGAACAATTTCTTGCCAAGTACGTTGGAGTATGTCTTCTGGAATGTTCTCAATAGCCTCTATGATGCGCTCACGAAGATCACGAAGGTCTTTGACTGGGGTGGTGTAAACTTTATCTTTGACATAGCCCCAGAGAAAGAAATCCAGTGGTGTTAAATCGGGAGATCTCGGGGGCCACGCGATTGGTCCTCCCCTACCAATCCAACGGCCAGGAAAATGTTGTCCAAAGTCGTACGAACTTCATTGGACCAGTGGGGAGGAGCACCATCTTGCTGGAAAACGATGTTAGGCTGCAGTTGTTCAATTTGTGGAAAGAAGAACTGCTCCAGCATGTCAAGATATGTGGTACCACGAACAGTTTTCTCGGCGAAGAAAAACGGTCCAATGACCTTATTATGTGACAAACTGCACCAAACATTCATCTTCGGACTATCACGAACATGCTCTTGAATAGCGTGAGGATTCTCCGATCCCCAGATCCGCACATTATTATGCCGGTTTACCTTGCCTGACAAATGGAAAGTGGCTTCGTCCGAGAAGAAAATCTTGGTCATGAAGTCAGGATCAGCGCCGAGACGGTCCAGCATCGTATTGGCGAATTCCACTCGTTTCGGCATGTCATTCGGCTCCAGACGTTGCACTAACTGCACTTTATATGCGTGCAGTTTGAGGCGTTTGTGGACAATCCGTTGTAATGTCGATTTTGGTATTTGAAGTTCCCGCGAAGCTCTTCTTAATGACTTCCGGGGGCTTCGCTCAAATGCGGCTTGAACATTTGCTACCATTTCATCGGATGCTCTGCGACCACCACCATGCTTCTTCAACACAGATCCTGTAGCTAATAATGTATCACGCCACTTCTTTATGCTTCTAGCATTGGAGCATCACGGTTAAACACACGCCGGAACTCCCTTTGAACTCTAATGATTGATTTAAACTCCGCATACCACAAAACAGCTTGCGCTTTCATCTGCGGAGTCGCCATTTTCACAAACAATTAAATCTAAGAACGAGAAACGTATCTTTGTGCCATCTATCTACCGACAGGATTCGAAACTTGGTGAGTTTTTCTGTACTATGAACGTTGTTTTAAGTTTCTATCTTCAACCGTTTGCCAGTAACAAGCAATTGAAATTAGGTCCATTCGAGCGGTCCACCCTGTATAATATATTCAATATTAAAGTTATTTAATTTAAGAAATAACAGTGTCCACAAAGTCCTGTTACCACAATACATGTAAGCTTAAGCTCGTAAACTATTGGAGATAGAGACATAGTCGGTTTTTTGGGCAACGTATTTCTACATCTCTCAAAGTTTTGTTTACATTTGTTGTAGATTGTGATTAAAACGATAATGACGATCATCGCCTTAAAATACCTAATGTGTATGGTGGTTATTTTTGAGTCTGGTAAAAATCACTGCAGTACCCCCCGCATCCGAATGTTATGCATGTCGGTTAAACAGGTCTGCAGACACACAGAAATTCGCTTCAAATCAGAAGAACAAATCAACACTCTGTCGGTACTCACTGTCTCCGTCAACTTTGTTCAGCAATGGAAGTCAGCAAATTCGCGGCACGCCGAGGGAATGTCAGTTGGCATCAGCGACGCTTGCGTATTTTTCCGCCGCTTATGGAGGACTTTATGAATGGTTGATTTTGGTAAATGCAGTTTCCCGTGAAGCACGACGAACCGAATTTTTGAGTTCTGAGTTGGAAATGCAAGTTGCATTCATTGTCGACAGTTTCTTGGCTCCACATCTGGTTCGTTCGCGCTTCGCGTGGCAAGTCGCCTTACACTGCCAGTCGCCTCGGCCCATTCTACTTATGGATGATTTGGGATGGAGGATCCTTTCCATATTGCAGGCGGTAAATTTGTCTGAACCGTTACTGGCGGATTACTTTTTCCCTCCTTCTTCCTTCCAAGTATTAGGGGCAAGTACTGTTAAGCGATCTTTATAGGAAAATTTTCCCACCAGCGTTTCATATGGACGGCTCGCTAGAGATCTTCCTCCTCTTGGTATATAATTTATAAACAGCTTTGGGGATCCGATTTGAACTCAGTGGTGTTTCTCAATTTAGTTGGTACTGGTTTAATATATTCCAAAATTGGCGTAGTCCTTCAATTTCTTTACGTATATCGGTGTTCCTTTTCCGATGCCCATCTGGTGTAGACCCGCTGTTCTGGGGCGCATGAATCCTCATTTCATCAAGCTGTTATTCTGCTTTCATGTTGTCTTTTAGTGTCCATGCTTCACTACCATAGGTCAACACGGGTCTAGCCAAAGTGTAATATACAGGTAAATCTGGTGTTTTTTTGTAGCAAGGGATGTTTTCATACTTATAATGATAGAATTCCCAAACTTTTATTTATAAGTAGTGATTTTTTTAGGGATCATCCTTTTCATCGCAGATAGAGGGATTAATATCTGCACGATATTGAAATTGATTAGATCTCTCTAACATTTTATTCTGGAGACAGATTTTAGTTTGTATGGGGTCGCTTCCGCATGAAATGCCATAAAGTTTAGTTATTGTTAATTGATATTTCCATATTAAATTTGTCTCCTATTTTTTTGTAATTATAACTTGAACGTTGCAAATCATTTTCGGAAAGTGCCTGAAGAGCTAAATGCGTCTGGCAAAAAGAAATGGGATCGAGTTCGAGGTTCCAGTATTGATGGGTATCTATCCCTCGCGTTGTTGTGTTT
Source organism: Diploptera punctata (assembly GCA_030220185.1). NCBI lineage: Eukaryota > Metazoa > Arthropoda > Insecta > Blattodea > Blaberidae > Diploptera > Diploptera punctata. The sequence continues at coordinate 657,448 of JASPKZ010007278.1, read as the reverse complement.
TCCTTCCTCATTGCGGTTATACTGGCAATTTACGCAATCTCAACATACCACCACACAACATTGGGTATTTTCCTGTGGTGTCGTCATTATCGTTTAAAAATCACAATCGGAGCAACAAATGTAAACAACACTTTGAGAGATGTAGAATACACTGCAAAAAAAAAACCGGATGTCTCAATCTCAAATAGTTTACGAGCTACGTTTCATTGTTTTGGTACCAGGACTTTGTGGACACTCTGTATTATACTACGTACTATATGGCTGGAGCTAAAAGTAAAATGGCATCGGTGCACTAAAAGGAAGCTTTTTAGACGTTTAAATGGCTTCCGTTGCCTAAACCATGACATATATACCAAATTAATGTACACAGAATTGAATATCGTAAAAGTCCGCGACAGCATATATCTATCTGTTATGGATAACTCACAATAACCATTATTTTCTTTCAGCTCATTGATGCCAAGAAGATCAGGATGAGTAGATTCCCGGGCAAGCGTAGCAGCGCACAGCTGGTTTTCTTTTACGGATAACTCACAATAACAATTTTTGTCTTTAACTCATTTATGCTAAGAAGATCGAGATAGGTAGATTCTCGGGCAACGCCGGGTTATCAGCTTGGGTTATCTAAAAATAATAACAATATATATTTATAATTGTTTGTATCTCTACAGTCCACCGCTGTGGTCTTTTGAGGCAGCGTGTTGCCTTGTCACGCAGCGGGCCCGTGTTCGATCCCCGGTCGGGGCAGTTTTTTTGGGTGAAGTTTTTCTCGGGGTTTTTCTTCAGCCTGTAAAGAGAAATGTCAGGAAAACTTTAGGGCCGCAACGGTCCCTGAAATCAATGACTCATCATCCATCATCATCATCCTTATCGATTATCGTTTTTTGGGGGGGGGGGGGGGTCTTGTATTGTAAGCCTATGTTTTCTCGCCTTACAGAGAGTTAGGCGCTCTCAGAACACCCCCTACAGGGAATAAAAAGAATTTGAACCATACGCAATTTAGTTACACTTGTTTGCGTACTAGATGTCATTTTGAGTGGTCCGTGGTCAGGCGTTCGTCGCCTCGTACTAATCATCGAGGAAGACCAAGGTAGTACTAAGGACGGGAAAATTCGGTAAATTTTGGCTTAAGAGGGGCTTTTCATTCTGGCTTAAGGATTTTTTACGAGCCTGAAAATCTTCAGACTCGGGACCCCCTGTTTATAAGTCCGGGCTCCCAGAGGACTTCCTCCATGTATTTTTCCGTCCAAAAAATCCATCGATCCTGGCCGGGTTTGAACCCGCGACCCTCGGGACCAGAGGCAAGGAGCATAACCACTAGTCCACCGCGGCCGATTTCATTATCATTGTCATTATCATATCACCATCATCATCATCATCATCATCCTTCACCGGCGTGGAAAGCAATGGGAAGCTACCACACCTACAATTCCCTAGTAAAGCTGCAAAGCATAGCATGAAAATGCTATGATTGCAGTGAAAGACCTGCCCTCGTGCAGAATTACTATGGATGGATGGTATCTCTACTTATTCAACTAAGCATAAAAACACTTTTCATTTATTTAGGCGTAACAGCACACTTCGGGCATTAGCTAGTATTTTACATATCAATATTACGTAAAAATCCCAGCTTATAGAACACATAGTAGCTCCCCCATGATAATATATAATATATTTTAATTTCTTTTGTTTCAGGTAAGAAGTGCTTCATTGGAAATCCATCATTCTTCACACACAGTAAGTGCAGCTTACATAGTGTTTGATTTTTTTCTTTGTTCAATATCACCGCTTTGTCATTTCGACATACTATTCTCTCCTGGAATGACGTTAATGTAACCCACATCTGAGGTTGGAGCGCCTGGAAGGCGGAGTTACATTGTCCCGAAGATATGATAGATGATGATGATGGCCATATGATTTCGGGGACCGTTTGGGCCTTAAAGTTTTCCTGACATTTGTCTTACAGGTGAGGAAAAACCCCGATAAAAACCTCACCCGGGATCGAACCCGGGCCCGCTGCTTGATAAGGCAGCACGCTACCTCGAGACCACAGCGGTGGATATACAGGTGGCACGGTGGCATAGAATAGCCGAAGTTTTTTTTTTTCTCCAGTGTGCAGTTGATGCGGAACTTTATTCTCAACAACTGGAACGAGTTCAAGAGATTTTGAGGGTCAGTGGTTTTAACCTCTCTCAAAAAGCATTAAAATTGAAAATATATAAAACTGTTACTATTCTCCCAGTTATGTTATATGGATGCGAAAGATGGATTCTTACTTTAAGGGAGGAGAAGAGATTACGAATATTTGAGAATAAAGTTCTTAGGATTTTTTCTACCAAAGAGAGGTGAAAATACAGGTGAATGGAGAAGACTACATAACAGTGAGCTATATCATCTTTATAGGAAACCAGGTGTAATAAGACAGTTAAGTCTCGTAGACTGCGGTGGACAGGACATGTGGAACGAATGGGGGATAACAGAGCGTGGAAGCTTCTTGTAGGAAAATTAGAGGGTATTCAATAATGAGGTGGAACCATGATTTGAGGGAAGTAGATTTTTATAGCTCGGCCGCGGTGGACTAGAGGTTATGCTCCTTGCCTCTGGTCCCGAGGATCGCAGGTTCAAACCCGGCCGGGGTCGTTGGATTTTTAGGATGGAAAAATCCAAGGATCAAGTTCTCCGGGAGAGACTTTAAGCCGTGGGTCTCGAGTCTGAAGATTTTCAGGCTCGTAAAAGATCCTTAAGCCTGAATGAAAAGGCCTCTAAGCAAAATTTACCGAATTTTCCCGTCCTAGTACTACCTTGGTTTCCTAGATGTCAGTATGAGGCGGAACACTGACCACGGACCACTCAAATGACACCTATAAGAAAACAAGTGTAACTAAATTAGTATTCTTCCCTGTAGGGGGAGAACGCTTAAATCTCTGTTAAGGGAAACCATGGGCTTACAAGAACATTTTTATGGAATGTGTGACACTATAAAACGGACACTGAAAAATAAAACATTGAGGAGTACACAATTAAAATTTTACAAAATTATGGCAGTGTCTGTCTTAACATATGCAAGTGAGAATTGAACTCTTAACCGTTCAGACAGAAAAAAAAAACTGCAGAAATGAAGTTCTTACGTTCAGTAGCAGGTGTGACAATTTTGGACAGAAAAAGAAATGAAGATATTAGAAAAGACTTAAAAATATTTTTAATTTAACAAATAGTATTGACAACATGAGGAACAACTGGTATGAACATGTTAAAAGAATGCCTACAGATAGAATCCCTCAGCTGTTATTAAAGTACAAACCAATAGGACATAGAAGTGTTGCACGCCAATTTACTAGATGGGAAGATTCATTAAATCCCACTTGATGTGAAAACATGTCAAAAGGCCTAATTTCACAAAGTAGAAGAAGAAGAAGAAGATAATTGGAAGACACTAGCTCAGTATAAGGATGTGTGGAGAAAATATATCAGAGATGAATTACAAATGTATAATATAAACGAGAGAATACACAGAAATAAACGTAATTGTTTTGAACATATACAAAGAATGCCAAATAATCGTTTATCAAAACAGCTGCTTCATTATAGGCCTCTAGGCCGAAGAAATGTAGGAAGACCAAAACGTCGTTGGAAAGACGACCTGCACCTGCAGCATATAGTGCACCGGGGAGCGGAACGGGTCAACAGGCCCATACCTTGAAGATGATGATGATGATGGAGAATTTATGTCCGCACGGCCATGAACCTGCGGGTTCGATATTTCCAGTGAATGAATTAGTTATTACCGGCTTTGGACGTGCTTGAGTTCATACCCAGAGGCGAGCATTCCAATACAAAACTAGAGAAACAATGAAAATTATAGTGATATTGTGAAAAGAAAAATTAATGTCTGAACCAGGAATTGAACCGTGGACCTCTAGTTCTCCAGACTAGTGTGCAGCCCACTACGCCATTCGAGACCTGGCACAAACATTTTCTTTCCACATATACAAATCTATAATTCTCGTTTCGTCCACTGTCAGGTAGGTATCACAACCATTGCCAACGGCCGGCTTCGTTTAGAAGTATCTATATTTGAGAATTTTACACCACCACTTTTATAAGGAGTAAACGATGTTATTTAACATTTTCCAATACTGTTATTTTAACACAGTTCCAATAATGGATCATATTATAATATTATAATGATATTGTGAAAAGAAAAATTAATGTCTGATCCAGGAATCGAACCGTGGACCTCTAGTTCTCCAGACTAGTGTGCAGCCCACTACGCCATTCGAGACCTGGCACAAACATTTTCTTTCCACATATACAAATCTATAATTCTCGTTCGTTCGTCCACTGTCAGGTAGGTATCACAACCATTGCCAACGGCCGGCTTCGTTTAGAAGTATCTATATTTGAGAATTTTACACCACCACTTTTATAAGGAGTAAACGATGTTATTTAACATTTTCCAATACTGTTATTTTAACACAGTTCCAATAATGGATCATATTATAATATTATAATGATATTGTGAAAAGAAAAATTAATGTCTGATCCAGGAATCGAACCGTGGACCTCTAGTTCTCCAGACTAGTGTGCAGCCCACTACGCCATTCGAGACCTGGCACAAACATTTTCTTTCCACATATACAAATCTATAATTCTCGTTTCGTCCACTGTCAGGTAGGTATCACAACCATTGCCAACGGCCGGCTTCGTTTAGAAGTATCTATATTTGAGAATTTTACACCACCACTTTTATAAGGAGTAAACGATGTTATTTAACATTTTCCAATACTGTTATTTTAACACAGTTCCAATAATGGATCATATTATAATATTATAATGATATTGTGAAAAGAAAAATTAATGTCTGATCCAGGAATCGAACCGTGGACCTCTAGTTCTCCAGACTAGTGTGCAGCCCACTACGCCATTCGAGACCTGGCACAAACATTTTCTTTCCACATATACAAATCTATAATTCTCGTTTCGTCCACTGTCAGGTAGGTATCACAACCATTGCCAACGGCCGGCTTCGTTTAGAAGTATCTATATTTGAGAATTTTACACCACCACTTTTATAAGGAGTAAACGATGTTATTTAACATTTTCCAATACTGTTATTTTAACACAGTTCCAATAATGGATCATATTATAATATTATAATGATATTGTGAAAAGAAAAATTAATGTCTGATCCAGGAATCGAACCGTGGACCTCTAGTTCTCCAGACTAGTGTGCAGCCCACTACACCATAGACATTAATTTTTCTTTTCACAATAACATTATCATATAATATGATCCATTATTGGAACTGTGTTAAAATAACAGTATTGGAAAATGTTAAATAACAATGAAAAAGTGACATAATAAATAAAGGTTATGTGAGGTCCTGGGTTCGAGTCTGAGTGTACATACCTGACTGTGAATTAACTGTTACTTTCGTGTGCGGGAAGGGAATGTAGGTTAAAGAGAAGTTTGCAAGATGTACATTAGCACCATCTGGAAGTTAGAAGAGAAACTATTTTGTGAGTAGTGTTAGTGACCCGACGAGAGGCCCGACCTACATAATGTATGGTCCACTCAGGTACAATAAAAACATACTTTTTGTGTGTTTGTGTTTTGCAAATCTTGTCTCTGTGGGCTGCAATAGTTGCTCCACCCATACCACCAAGGTCTCTCCCGCTACCGGTATTTCAGTATCAGCCAAGTGCTTCTAATAAATTCTGAAAGTTACTTCAGTCTCATCTCACATTGGACTGCGTTATGCATACTTTTTCAGTTAACCTTTTTTGAAAGGCGTTGGGAAGTCAAAAGTTTCTGTAATGCATAATAGCACGCATTACAGAGACTCTTGTCGTCCCAACTCCATTAAAAAAAACGTTAAACTGGAAATATATAAAATTATTATTCTACCAGTTATATTATATGGGTCCACCGCTGTGGTCTCGAGGTAGCGTGCTGCCTTGTTACGCAGCGGGCCCGGGTTCGATCCCCGGTCGGGGCAGTTTTTCTGGGTGAGGTTTTTATCGGGGTTTTTCCTCACCTGTAAGACAAATGTCAAGAAAACTTTAAGGCCCAATCCCGGGTCGTGCAGTTTTTCTGGGTGAGGTTTTTATCGGGGTTTTTCCTCACCTATAAGACAAATGTCAGGAAAACTTTAAGGCCCAAACGGTCCCCGAATTCATGTGGCCATTATCATCATCCTTATCATCATCATCCTTCACCGGTGTGGAAAGCAACGGGAAGCTACCACACCTACAATTCCCTAGTAAAGCTGCAAGCATAGCATGAAAATGCTATGATTGGAGTGAAGGACCTGCCTTCGGGCAGAATTACTATGGATGGATATATATATATATATATATATATATATATATATATATATATATACATATCCTTTAATTTATTTATTTCCTTATATATACATATTTATTTATATAACGGAGCCTGGTAACATGTAGCCATTATGAAAATGAACGACGTTAGTAAAAAAATAATTTTCCTGACCAGGATCGAACCTGGGCCCGCGTCGTCGCAAGGAAGCATCTTACCGACTACTCCACTGAAGCGAACGATATGAATATTGCATTAAGAGAGACTTAGGCCGCTCTCAAACGAGTCAGCATATTTAACAACGTACTGGTGTGAATCGCTCTTCAAATCTCTAACTTTCCACCACCAAAAGTTGCGCCACCAATTTTTTCAACGGCTATACACTAATAACATATAGTTTTACAAGATTTTGTTTTCTTTGCGGTCCGGAACATTGAAACAACTAGCTCGAGAAATTATTGTTTCGCCAGTTTAAGGTCTAATTTGGTAAATTTAAGAAAAAATTGGGAACTTTACTGTGCATTGCTCTTGATAAGGTCATACGGGTGTTGCATTCAATTATCATAAGTAATACTACGAGTGATTGCCAAATTATCGACTCACGAAGTGAGGAGTGAATTTATCTAGAGAATTTGGAAATCAAGAGTGGCATTTGTTAGGACTATTTAACGAATAAAATTAATCTGTTTATTCACAAATCATTGTTTAACTATAGTTATTTTAAAATATTTATATATTTAATGTAAAGGTAATGTTTGAAAACAATTGGAAATGTGAGGTTATGTTCATTCACTGCTGCTTGATCATATTATTTATTGCCAAATAAGATCGCAATATTGTAAGAGTGCACCCAAGTGGAGAAATAATGAAACACATCAAACTATATATCATAACATTACGGGTTATTCATTTATTTTTTTTAGTAAACAACTCGGTAAAATCAAGGAATTTTTTCATTATTTGCTATATTCAATGTATTTGTTGGAGAAAAATAATGCTTTGACCTGTTCAGAATATTAAAAGGAGGAGCTTTCTATATCACAAAAGCAGGAGCTGATAAAGAGAAATCGATAAAGAGCGAGGTTAAAGACGACTGTCGTTGGTTGTAAAACAAAATTCATTGAAACGTGATTGGTCATTGACTAGCATTTGTGGCATGAGTTAAATAATCAATAATAAGCATTAAACGTATTGTTATCATCAGGTATTTAGATAGTGCTTTTAAACAAAGTTGGCAATCCTGTGTTACAACAACTGCGTACACACTTGTGAAGGGGATGGCCACTAAAAACTGGTTCCTTGAAAACGAAACAGGGCGTCGCGACGATTGGACGCCAGGCGCCGTCTGGACGAATTCGTGTAACCTCCCCTCATCTCTAACAAATGGATAATAAGCCTTTATATGTAGGGTGTTCCAAAACTCAGATCCGAAATCTAGGGTTGACGTATAAAAATTATCATGGGAAAAATATTCCAATATACATGGGTAATATATATATCCATGCATAGTAATTCTGCCCGAAGGCAGGTCCTCCACTGCAATCATAGCATTTTCATGCTATGTTTGAAGCTTTACTAGGGAATTGTAGGTGTGGTAGCTTCCCGTTGCTTTCCACACCGTGAAGGATGATGGTGATGATAATAATGAGGAGGATGATGATAATGAGAAGGATGATGATTATGGCCATATGATTTCGGGGACCGTTTGGGCCTTAAAGTTTTCCTGACATTTGTCTTACAGGTGAGGAAAAACCCCGATGAAAACATCGCCCAGAAAAACTGTCCCGACCGGGGATCGAACCCGGGCCCGCTGCGTGACAAGGCAGCACGCTACCTCGAGACTACAGCGGTGGACTATATATATATATATATATATGTGTGTGTGTGTGTGTGTGTGTTTGTGTGTGGTTTCCAGGTAGCGTGCTGCCATGTCACGAAGCGGGCCCGGGTTCGATTCCCGGTCGTGACAGCCTCCTGGGTGAGGTTTTTTTTTCGGGGTTTTTCCTCACCTGTCAGGAAGCTTAGGGTTCAAATGTCTGCGACAATCATCCAGCCGTCATCATCATCCTTATCATCATCATCATCATCCTTCACCGGTGTGGAAAGCAACGGGGAGCTACCACACCTATAATTCCCTAGTAAAGCTAAAAAACAGAGCAGTGAAAGACCTGACCTCAGGCAGAGTTACTATAGAATAGAATATATAAAACATCTAGAATATAGTATTGTTCTTATGGAACAATTCTTTCTAATGAACGTGACTTTTATATCATTGACATCAGTGTTGTCTTGGTAAGCTTCCTGATTGTACTCAGTGTCCTTAGTTCGCTCCTCGCCTTATTCTCACGGTGAAAATCCACGACCCTGAGTGATATAGTCCTTGCACTGCCCTGGCATTACACCGCCTCCTTTTTTCCGTTACAAATATTACACTATAGTTATTTAGTTATTTATAGGTTGGCAATCCCGACATTTAGAAAATTGAACTTTCAATCATGGTCGCTATTGCTGTAAGTAAGACAGAACGCACTATCGCGCAAAAATATATATTTTCGTTAGAACAATTTCAATAAATACATTCATATGGATTGAGCTGAAACACTTGATTGCTGACCAACTGACAACTAAATGCTACGCCTACTTGATTCTTCTCAATGGAATTAAAACAGGTGGTTACACAAACAGGTGATACATTTTTCTATCACTACATCACTCTCTTGTTTTTTGTCTTGTAGAAATTAACTTCATTTAAGAATGCACAACGATGCGCTTTTGTTTCACTTTGTTAAATAGATAAATGAGTGTAAACAAAAGAATGTTGGCAACAAAAGCTTGTGTCCACAGTTATTGTACGAGAGAACTTGGCTTATTTACATGAAGTTAGAAGTTACGTTAATGACAGACTTTTGTGAAAATATTGCATATTAGGAAAGCGCTTGTCAAAATGTGAATTTGCAACGTTTTTCTTCTAAGATTGATTTTATTTTCATTCTCACTTGTATAAAATACTAGCTAATACCCGCCGTGTGCTGCTACGCCTAAATAAATGAAAATTCTTCTTCTTCTTCCTTTCATGTGATAGACCTAGTGGTCTATTACGGTCTCAATCCAACGTTTGAAGGGTCTGCCCAAAGATCTCTTGTCTGGTGGCTGGTAATTTAAGATCTGACGTGGTATTCTTGTTCTGCTCATTCTTCGTACGTGAGATTTCCAGTTGTTTCTGTACTTTTGGACATATTCCATGACTGATTCTGTGTAATTCTTTGAGAATCTCAGAATTCCTTTTAAATGAATGTGCTTTTATGTTTAGTTGAATAAGTAGAAGGAAAAATAATTATAAATTTATAGTTTTTTGGATACCCCTTGCTGATTACCCGACGTTGTCCAGGAATCCCGATCTTCTTGGCATAAATGAGCTGAAAGACAAAAATTTATGTACTTCTTATGATTAGTTGAATAAGTAAAATGAAAAATAATTATAAATGTATATGGTAATTATTTTAAGATTTCCCGGTGTTACCCGGGATTCTACTTATCTCGATCTTCTTGGCATAAATGAGCTAAAAGACAAAATTCGTTATTGTGAGTTATCCGTAAAAGAATACCCACCATGTGCTGCTATGCTTGTACAGGAATCTACGTACTTGTCTCCATCTTCTTGGCATCAATGAAAGAGAAAAATACCATCTTCGTGCTATGCTTTGCAGCTTTACTAGGGAGTTATAGGTGTGGTAGCTTCCCATTGCTTTCCACACCGGTGAATGATGATGGTAATGATAAGGATGATCATGATGATGGTGGCCGGATGATTTTCAGGGACCGTTGGGCATTAAGCTTCCAAACATATGTCTTACAGGTAAGGAAAATCCCTGTAAAAAAAACCTCCTCCATGAGCCTGTCACAACCGGGAATAGAATCCGGACCCGATGCGTGACAAAGCAGCACGCTACCTCTAGACCACAGCAGTGGACACACAAATAAAAATACATTAGTAATGAGACTCTTATAAATAAATAAATAAATAAATAAATAAATAAATAAATAAATAAATAAAAACTTGTGCTTCTTAAATGCTTAACGTTTGGGTCCATACAAGTTCTCTGTGCAGTCAATATAAATATGATTTAGGTTTTTAATCTTAATGAAGATTTACAGTTGGAATTATAAGTTTATTACAGCAGTATTTTTATGTTTGTAAATTTGTGTGAAGTAATTAATTTGAAAGTTACGTCAACAGTTGTTATAGAATTAGAGTTTACGTCGCCTGTGTAACGGAGGGTTTTATTGTACTTCGCCTTATCTTATTATTGCCTAATAGCACACTTCACAAATCATCTTGGAATTTAATTAAAAATAACAACTTTTACCCTGTAGAAATTTCAACAGTAGTTTTACTTGAAATTTATTTCCTCATAAAAATAATCAAGCTTATTTTATGTTGTAAAGCTTTAGACACGGATTGTATAGGTATGAAAAGCAAAGTTCCTCTTTGTTGTAGCTTCTAGGAACAGGACACACGCATAACTGTTGTGCTATACAGGGAATGTTTTACACTATCCATCCATAGTAATTCTGCCCGAAGGCAGGTCCTTCACTGCAATCATAGCATTTTCATACTATGCTTGCAGCTTTACTAGGGAATTGTGTAGGTGTGGCAGCTTCCCGTTGCTTTCCACACCGGTGAAGGATCATGATGATGATGATAAGGATGATGATGATGGCCATATAATTTCGGGGACCGTTTGGGCCTTAAAGTTTTCCTGACAATTGTCTTACAGGTGAGGAAAAACCCCGATAAAAACCTCACCCAGAAAAACTGCCCCAACCGGGGATCGAACCCGGGCCCGCTGCGTGACAAGGCAGCACGCTACCTCGAGACCACAGCGGTGGACTTTTACACTATAGATAGATAAATAGATAATGGAATTTATTGCCTTTTTTCAGAAGAAAGAAAATACATATGCATTTACATTGCGCACGGGCCTGCTTGGCCGTAAGTGCATTATTTTTCCATGAATAAAAAAATTAAAAATAATCATAATATAAACAAATGCCTACAAATACACCTGTATCAAAAACAGTAATAGGCTACATACAAGTAAAATCTATGTCTACACTACATCACAGTAATACATATCTACACTCATCGATGAAAAGACCATGTGTATAAATAAATAAAAAAGTTTCATTCTGTACATTAATATTAAAAAAAATTGCTAGAAAACAAATAAAAAACACACACACACACCCCCACACATATACACACGCTCACGCTCATACCACCCTCCCCCCCGTCCCTGCAGACATCGAATGCACTATCAGACTATTCAACTTATCAGACCTACTTATTATATAATATAATTAAAGATCGAAAACAAAGACCATATTGAGATTCTTCTTATTGATAATACATATATCCTTAATCTACAATTTTGTTACATCTCAATTTCCTTACTATGCCCAAAAATTTGAATGTTTTTGATTCACTCTCGATCCGTCCTAAAATATCCCAACACGCCACTCTCCCACGATCCGACCTGAGATCTCTCCGGCAGCATCTGTAATCTAAGTTGTTCTGTCTCTCTACAGAATGCTATTATATGCTGTCAGTTTTCATGGTCATCGCAAAGCGGGCATAGTTAATGCCTTTTATATATGATTCGATGGTCCACCGCTGTGGTCTCGAGGTAGCGTGTTGCCTTGTCACGCAGCGGGCCCGGGATGAATCCCCGGTCTGGTCTGTCTCCTGGGTGAGGTTTTTTCGGGGTTTTTCCTCACCTGTAAGACAAATGTCAGGAAGCGTAGGCCCCAACGGTCCCCGAAAATCATCCGGACATCATCCTTATCATTATAATCATCATCATTCTTCACCTGTGTGGAAAGCAACGGGAAGCTACCACACCTATAATTCCCTAGTAAAGCTGCAAAGCATAGCATGAAAATGCTATGATTGTAGTGAAAGACCTGCCCTCGGGCAGAATTACTATGGACGGATGGATGATTCGATAAATGATTTCTCTATGAACCAGGGGTTTAGATCCTAGGAAATTTTATTGAAAATTAGCTAATACCCGGCGTGCGCTGCTATACCTAAATAAAAATGATATATATATATATATGTTATAATTAAATGTTTAACATTGAGCAATGCAAGCTTATATATATATATATATATATATATTATATATATATATATATATATAGGGCCTATATATGGTATGATAAGAAAAATAAATGCCTGGACGGGATTCGAACCCGGATCTCTGAGTCTGTACCTCAGCGTGATATCCATTACACTACCAGGCGAATCCAATTCAAACACTTATTTTTCTTATATATGTATTATACTCTCCATTATTACTAGATGTCGCGAGAACTCGGTCTTCACCGCCATCTAGCAGCCGACTATAACAAGTAAGCAAATTAAAGAAAAAAAATTTTTTTTTTGGAATTTGTTTCGTCTTTTTTACAAAGAGCAGAACCGTCACTTGAGAATCTTTCTGCACCAAATTATTTCACGAAATTGGTCATTTTGTCTTTTACTGTCATCCACTCTTTAGGGATCTTAAAAAAACTGTTCTAAAGGTTAAAAAAAAGCCATATACACTTGTCGCAACACTTTATCCTTGAAGCACCTGTGAATGAGGACTGCAGACTGATTTCAGTGCTACCAACATCTCGCGACATCTAGTAATAATGGAGAGTATAATACATATATAAGAAAAATAAGTGTTTGAATTGGATTCGCCTGGTAGTGTAATGGATATCACGCTGAGGTACAGACTCAGAGATCCGGGTTCGAATCCTGTCCAGGCATTTATTTTTCTTATCATTCCATATTAAGCTTGCATTGCTCAATGTTAAACATTTAATTATAACATATATATTTGCTTTTAGTTGAATAAGTGAAAGGAAAAATTAATATAAATTTATATCATTATTAATTTTAGATACCCCGTGCTGATTACCCGGCTTGCCCGGGAATCTACTTATCCCGATCTTCTTGGCATCAATGAAAGATAAAAATGGTTATTGTGAGTTATCCTTAAAAGATAAACATATGCTGTCGCGGACTTTTCTGTAGAGTTTTTTGAGATATTTAATTCTGTGTACAATAATTTTGTGTATTTGTTATGGTTTAGGCAGCGTAAGCCATTTAAGCTTACAAAAAGCGACATTTTTTTCACTTTATTTTCACTACAGAAGGTGATTTTTAAGGGTGAAGGGTTTGAGCATTAAAACTCCCTTATAACTTATAAGCTTCCCGAGTATATCCTGAACATTTTGCATAAAGCCCCATGACAATCAAATGAATGGTATGACAGCACAAGCTTGCCCGGGAATCTACTTATTCCGATCTCCTCGGAATCAGTGAAAGACAAAATGGTTTTTGTGTGTTATCTGTAAAAGATAAACATATGCTGTCGCGGACATTTTTTGTAGAGTTTTTTGAGGTATTCAATTCTGTGTACATTAATTTTGCGTATTTGTTATGATTTAGGCAGCGTAAGCCATTTAAGGGTAAACAAGGGACTTTTTCTCGTTTTTCACTACAATGGGTGTTTGTTAAGGGTGTAGGAGTTGAGTATCTCAACTCTCTTAGATGAGTATCTCAACTCTCTTATATCCTATGTTCATCCCGGGAATCTCCTGAACATTTTGCAAAAATCCCATCACAATCGGATCAACGGTATGGCCGCGCATAAAAGTACGAACGAACAAACAAACAAACAAACATTCATTTATATAAGAACTCCTGGCGCGACAGGCTTAGAAGGCCCTTAGCCTACCAGCCGGCTGCTGGCCTCACATCCACATGTGTCAATCACAGAGGTAGATGATCATCAGCCAGATTAGGGGTAACATGTGGTCAGCATGTCGAGTCCCTCAACCTAGAGCCGCTACTTATTGTAGCTACCCAAATGCCTCACGATGCTGGGTGGGCACCGGTCCCATACTGGCCGAAATACCATGAGAAAATGTCTTCCCCCATGGAGACTCGAACCAGTGCAAGTCCCGTAGCTCTGCGCCAAGGCTTCCTACCCTTAACCACTCGGCTACGGCGCGGGACATTCATTTATATATATTATATTATTAATGTGTTAAAATTGTCTTCTTCTTCTTGTTATTCATAATTTGTAGGATTTTCATCCTGTACTTACTTACTCACTCACTGGCACTTTCGAACCCGTAGGTTCATGGCCGCGCGGACATAAGCTCTCCATACATCCCTATACTGAGCTAATGTTTTCCAATCATTCCTAACATTCCATGTTCCTAAGAACATGTCCCTGTGTTTGAGCCTTTGACATGGGTTCCCTGAAGTAGTCCCCGCACGGAGAACCGAATGGGGGACTATTTGACCTCCGGAAAATTTTACCCCAGTTGAACCCATGTCCGCATTTCTTGACGGTTGTTTTTTTTACGGTGAAAGATCGTCACTCCTATGACCAAGGTACTTTTTTCGTCTGGCTTTTCACCTTCGACCAGTCCGGCATGGGTAACTCTATCGGCAGCAATGCTACCGCCGGCATAGCTCTCAGGATCATTTAAGCACGACAGGGTAAAGATACCATGGAGGGATTTTCATCCTGTTTATTTCCAGAATCACTCCTCGGAGGTAGAAGTATTGGATGTGCATCCACTGTCTATCCATCTTTTGGCTGGCCTTCGTCTTGTTCTTCTCTCGTCCATTGCTTTATCTTCTTTAGCTCTTTTGCAAGTCGGTCGTCTTCCATTCTTTCCATAGGACGTTTTCAATATTTTCGTCTATCTATAATAACTTAAGTCATGTCTTGTATATGGGATTAATATTATGATATTAAAATTGTGATTATTTATTTTAAGATTCTCCCATAGAACTTATATAGACATGTGCTGCATAATATATATTTTTATTATTTTTATATCCTTTATTTTGAGTGTTAAGAGAGCGAACTATTTTTTTCTTACATGCTTAAAGGTCATCATCACCAACAACAAGGATTAAGCCCAATGGCCCGTTCAGATGTCATCATAGGTCGAATTGGTCCTTCCATCTCTTCAATGGTCTTCCCAACAATCTTCTCTCTTTTTGGTTTATATTTATACATTCTTCTTGGTATGCGCTGTTCATTCATTCGTAATACGTGCTGAAGATAAGCATTTTGATAATATTTTATTCTTTCACAGAGATTAAATATATTAAGTTCTGTTCTTATATCTTCGTTTTTCTTTTTATCGTCCCCTTGGAAATCCTGCTATTTCGCTCTCAACATCTTTTTTTTCATTTCAAGCAGCCGCCTATTTTGTTTTACCATCTGCCTTTGTTAATTGTCCAGGTTTTCACACGCCTAGATAAGAAATGGAACTGCCAATACTTTGTAAAATTTAAAATATTTTTTTTCTAGTTTTATTCAATAAAGTACGTTTAAAATTATTGGTGCCACATAGATAATTGTCAGTGTTGTATTTTTTTAGAAATTTCTGTCATTACCTAAATGAAATCCCAAATTAAATTAAAATTTCTGAACTTGGTCTATAATTACATTGTTTATCATTATTTTTGTTCTTATTGCCACATTTTTCCTTTTCAGAATCTAATGTTTTTGTTTTAGATGGTAAAATTTTTTCCCTTACATTTGTAATTTAGAGAGAGATATTACTTACTTACTTACTCACTGGCACTATCGAAAAGCGTAGGTCCAATGGCCGCGGCCGGCCATAAGCTCTCCATAAGATCTAATCCGTATCCCTGAGCCCTAATGCTTTCCAATCATTCCCTGTATAATCTACTTTCCCTCAAATCATACTTAATGGTATTCTCCCCACCTCATACTTGGTCTACCAACTGGGCGTTTTTTTCCCTCCTGGCTTTCCCTACAAGCAGCTTCCATCCAAGGCTTTCATTCCCCATACGTGCAACAATTTTCCCTGCCATTTCTCAGTTCTACGAGACTTAAACTGTTTCTTATTATATCTGGCTTCCTGGTAAAGACCATGTAGTTTCATTATAATTTAGTCTTCTCCCTTCACGCCTTTTTGTTAATCTCTCTTTGGTACAAAAATTTTCGTAAGAACTTTATTTTCCTCAAATACCCGTAATCTCCTTTCCTCCCTTAAAGTAAGAGTCCATGTTTCGCACCCATATAATATAACTGGTAGAATAATAGTTTTATATATTTTCAGTTTAATGTTTTTTGAAAGGTGTTGGGATATCAAAAGTCTCTGCAATGCATAATAGCACGCATTTCCAGAATTGAGCCTATGTTTAATTTCTTTGTGCATCTCATTCGTATTTGTGATTATTGTTCCTAGGTATTTGAATTCAGCCACTTCCTCAAAACTTCCCTCATTTGTCATTAGCCGTCGATTTCCATTACGTAATGTATTTCTGCGTGTGACCATATATTTAGTTTTATTGATATTTACTTCCAGTCCTAATTTCTTAGTGTTACTCAATAGTGTGTGCGTGTTGTCCTTTAGTATCTCCTCGCTATCGGCCAATAGTACTACATCATCAGCATAAACCATCAGCTTATTAATACCATTGAGTTGTAGGCCTTCCTCATTCTCTAAATATTATGGGATATTATTTAAAGTATAAAGGAATTGTTGTAAAGCATTTTCATGCTTAAAGGTAAAATCGTTAATCGATTAATGAAAATGCAGTCATACATCTGGTTTGTTTACTGGAACATAGCTTGAGGGTGGTATAATAGTTTGAGAATATGATTTTGAGACACCCTATATATAATGCAGAAGATGTGTAGCCTATGCCACCCCCGCAGTTAGACCGTGCGAGGATATAATCAATATCACGTTACGCCCAAAGTAGAAAGTTCGGTTGACGAGGTGTGAGGCAATTTGGGTGCTGAACAATAAAACACTAGACTTGTTTGTCTTCCCGTGCACTTACAAGTGGGTAAGGGTGATTCCTTGGAGGTGAGCTTAGGCAAATTTGGTCTCGGTCAATTTTCAATCCTTAAATTGTATTTTTCATAAGTAGTGCCATGTATGATTTCCAAATTATCGATAAATTCACGACTCACGAAGTGAGGAATGAATTTATCTAGAGAATTTGGAAATCAAGAGTGGCATTTGTTAGGACTATTTAACGAATAAAGTTAAGCTGTTTATTCAACAAATCATTGTTTAATTATAGTTATTTTAAAATATTTATATATTTAATGTAAACGGCGATGTTTGAAAACAAATCAGAAATGTGAGGTTATGTTCATTCACTGCTGCTTGATCATATTATTTATTGCCAAATAAGATCGCAATATTGTAAGAGTGCACCCGAGTGGAGAAATAATGAAACACATCAAAGTATGTATCATAATCAATATTACGTGTTATTCATTTATTTTTTTAGTAAACAACTCAGTAAAATCAAGGAATCTTTTCATTATTTGCTATATTCAATGTATTTGTTGGAGAAAAATAATGCTTTGACCTGTTCAGAACATTAAAAAAGGAGGAGCTTTCTTTATGATAAAAGCAGGAGCTAATAAAGAGAAATCGATAAAGAGCGAGGTGTCATTGGTTGTAAAACAACATTTATTGAAACGTGATTGGTCATTGACTAGCATTTGTGGCATGAGTTAAATAGTCATGGAAAATGCCCTGTACGTAGCAAACTTTGTATAGAATCAAAAATACTGGAAAGAGTAAATTCATTTACCTACCTTGGAGATACATTAACGTATTTGGATGAAGTAGACATAGCAAATGAAATTATTAATTTTAATAAAACTATAGGACTAATGAATTCTGTAATTAAACGTTCGCTAGTCCAGAGAGATACCAGAGTACGGTTATACAAAACCTTAGCAAGACCTGCACTTTGCTACGGCAGTGAGGCATGGACTTTGAGGAAAGGAGAAGAGAGCAGGATAACTTCTAGTGAAATGAGATTCATGAGATATACAGCAGGATATACCAAATGAGACCACGAACGCAATGATGGTATCTTGAAGGAACTACCTTTAGATACCAGAACAACTGGATGAATCATTTACGACGAATGAGTTCAGATAGAGTTCCCAAGGCCATGCTTCTTTATTGTCCAACAGGGAAGAGATCTCTGGGCCCTCCAAGGATATAAAATTCATCAGTAAGGTCGTAACATGCCTTAGGCCTAAGACTTGGTTGGATGAAGAAGAAGAAGACGAAATTGTGTCCCAGATCTAGATAAATTGGATCCTGGATTCATGTTACCTACTTATTCCTTTACGGCCTCTTAACTCTAACCATATCCTCTCCTTTGTTTGGAATTTATAGTTCAAGCTAATTTAGTTACACATATTTCCTTACAGAGGTCATTCGTGGCATGTGTTTAGCATACCGATGAAATGAGACATCTATTAAGCAACTAAGGTGATGGTAGGTAAATTTTGCCAAGAGACCCCTATTTCAGGATTAAGGTTCTTTTAGGAGCTGAAAATCTTCAGACTCGGGACACTGGCTTAAGAGTCCGTCCCGGAGAACCTGTTCCTTGGATTTTTCCATCCTTAAAAAAATCGACCCCGGCCGGATTTCAACCCGCGACCCTCCGGCCTTCTCTGGGTCCATATAACATTATCTAATTTTGTTACATTTGATGAAGTAGCTTAGTTGAATTCAAATACCTGGAAACAATAATTACAAACAGGAATGAGGTGCACAAAGAAATTAAACGTATGTTCAATTCTGGAAATGCGTGCTATTATGCATGCAAGTTCTTAGGAAAATTTTTGGATCAAAGAAATATGAACAGACAGGCGAATGGAGAAGGCTTCATAACAGTGAGCTATACGATCTTTATAAGAAACCAGATATAATAAGAACAGTTAGACTGAAATGGGCAGGACATGTGACACAAATGGGGAAAGAAAGAGGAGCATGGAAGCTTCTTGTAGGAAAACCAGAGGAAAAGCGCCCAGTTGGTAGACCAAGAATGAGATGGGAGATTAACATTAACCATGAATTGAGGAAAGTAGATTATCTTCTTCTTCTTCACTTCACGGGCTTGGCAAAAATTGCCTGTTCGGCCTCACAGTTGTTCTGTCCATCTTTTCACTGGCCTTGCTATATTCCTTGAACCTCTTGGCTTGTAGTTAAATGCTGCTGTTGGTAATCTTGTTACATTCATTCTTTCCACACGTATAAACCATTTCTCTCTATATTCTCTGATTTTCTCATCCAATGGATATATATTTAACTCTGTTCTTGTATCTTCATTTTTTATCCGATCCAATCTTGTGCAGCCTTTTGTTCCTCTAAGGCAGTTCATTTCTGCGCTCTGTATTCTACTTTGTAATTTTTTGGTCATTACCCAAGTTTCGCTCCCATAAAGTAATGCAGGAACTGCCGATGTTTTATACAACTTCAATCTAGTATCTCTTCTTGTTTTATTCTTTAATGAGTTATATATAGTTCCGCATATCATTTCAAATTTCGATAGTTTTATATTTATGTCTGTTTCAGTTTTTTGTTTATAGTAAAATTACAACCGAAATAATTAAAATTTGTTACTTGTTCCAGAGGGTTGTTGTCTATTACGATATTTTATCTTATATGTTCGTTTCGTCAAAATGCCATTATTTTTGGAAAGTAGATTATACAGGGGATTATTGGAAAACGTTATCTCAGGATTTAGATTAGAATTATTTAGCCTGGTGGAGTTAAGGCCATGTGGTCTTCGCTTCCACTCTCCAGGACAAACATATATTACATCAGAATATAACAATCACAATTAACTCTAATATTAAATACTAAGTAAAAATTTGAACAAAAAGATAATATCTATTATATTACGATCTATAATGCAACCAGTTAATGTTAGTTAAAATTAAGACTAAAACTAATAATAAAATGTATACAAGCAACACATATTAAATTGTTCCTGTCTAGTGTATATAAAAAACAAAGTAAAATAATGAGGTATAGAAAACTAATTTTACGATTATACAATATTTAAAACAGAACAAAAGAAAATATTTGTTAATCTTAATATTATTTTCGTAAATAATTAAATTTGTTAATTGTTAAAAGAATACTATCAGTGAGGTGTATAAGTTAGTTTGTTATTAAATAATTCTTTAGTTTGTTTTTGAAGGATGTTATAGTTTGACAGTCTCTGACATAGGGTGGAAGGGAATTCCATGTTTTGGTAAGCGAGACCGTAAAAGATAATGAATAATATACAGTGTGATGAGGAGGGATATAAAGGACAATGTGCTGATGGGATCGAGTGTCAAGATTATGTGTGTCGGATAGTCTGATGAAGCGGCGTGATAAATAATTAGGCGATGATGTGTGAAGGATTTTATAGAGAAGGGATAGTGAATGGACAGTTCTACGATCTCTTAGACGAAGCCACGATAATTGTTCCAGGGACGGTGTAACATGGTCAAATTTGCGAATACCACAAATAAAACGTGCGCAAGAATTATGAACACGTTGAAGTCTTTGAGTGAAAATAATATTTAAGTCTGTAAAACGAGTGTCACAATAATCAAAATGGGGCATTGCAAGTGTCTACTAACATTTTCCTAAGAGCGATAGTGCCATTGAGTTAGTAAGTGTTGATTGTTAATTTTGTACAGTATTATTAATTTGTTACAAATAGAAATGTGTTAATATATGAAGAAAAAATGAGCTGAACACCAAATCAAGAAACAATAATTCTTAACTTAACTACCCTTATTATATCTGGTTTCCCATAAGTACATATACCTCACAGTCTCCTCTTATTTACCTGTCTGTTCTTATATCTTTGGTCCAACAAAATTCCTAAGCACCTTTTTTCTGAAATACCTACTCGCAGCATCAGGAGCAGCAATTTGTTAATGGTGCCCGACGCCTCTCGTCATCTGAATTGAATTAAATAAAGTGATGACGAACGGCGAGTGGGGATTCACCCTAACAGGTTTATGGCAAGTGGAGGGTTTAACAGCAAATTCTAGGGAGAGGGTTCGCATAAATTAGATTACACTGTTAAGCTGGTGACAAATGTTCCGAGGTTCATGTTAAAAAAATATTCAAACAAATATGACCTTGAAAAAAAGTGCGTAACGCAGAAAGTGCGTAAACTAAGCGAATTCCTCAGCAAGTCGAATTTAAGGTCCCATTTCGCAGATTTATGGAATATATATTTCTATAGTGTTCTGCCCTAGGTCAGGTCTTTCACTGCAATCATAGCATTTTCATCCTATGCTTTTGCAGCTTTACTAAAGGTTGTTTAAAGAGCCAGTGTGTGGTCGCACGGGGAGACTTAAATGTCTGCGTGGGGCTTTAAATATGGCCGAAATAAAAAAAAAACAAAAGTGCAAAATAAAAGTACAGGGTTCAAACATAATAAAAAACTTAAAGTAGGAAAACAATTTTTTCATCATATTTCACCAAATTTCACCGAAGCATTGCCTTAGTGATCATCATCAAAACAAAACCACGTGACCTGCTCGCTTTCCATTGGTTATGGACACCGACGTACTATGTAGAAGCAATAAGTACGCGAAAAGTAGTTCCGTTCATTAAATTAAAAATATGTCCTATGAATATACTTGTTATTCTTCGTGAATGAAAATAATAATATTCAAACCATAGAAAATATTCTAAAATATACCTAATCAATAATTACAACTTAAAATAGTTTATTACATATGGTTGATGCATTTGAGTCATGCTTCAGTCGATTCTCGTGAAACAAAATGGCTGAAAGTGTCTAGTCTTCTGTTATTGTGTCGTCAAAACTGACAGTAATTGTGATTCGAATGGCGGAACAATACAATTGGATTTTGTTGATGTTAGGATTACTCTAAGAGAGGATAAGGTATAGCTGTGGTAGCTTCCCGTTGCTTTCCACACCGTTGAAAGATGATAGTGGTGATGGCCAGATGATGTCCGGGGACCTTTTGGGCCTTAAAGCTACCTGAAATTTGTCTTTTAGACTTTTTAGCTTTACGTCCAATATTCTTCTTTAGTGTAACAAAATCTGAAATATTGATACCGTCTTTTAAATTTATCATCGTCATCAGCATTGAATATTCTGACCACAAACTCGCTGGAGACTTTAATGTTTCACTCCTAAGCACGAAATAAGCAACCATACTTTTTTCACTTACACTACAATTCTTCTCCTCCAGCCACTTTCTGAATGAAAAGTATATTTTTTCATATCTTAATTTAGATTTATCTGGCACTAAAGAAGCACACCCAACTTCCCACGCTTCTCCAATTTCGTCGTTTTGATTACAATCATTCATACTTGCAGCCATTTTATAAGGGATTGATTTCATGGCCTGCTGTAATCTCAACAATTATTTTCGGCATTTAGCAGATATATACATTGGCCAGACTGCTAACGTCAGTCAGTTGTTTATAGTGAACGCAAATATTTCCAACAAAGATATTATTGTACTATTATTTATTTTTTATTTTTCATTTATTTCTTCAAAGACCCCAAAGAGCAAGATTGCTCATATTAAGGGGCAATATACAAAAAATAATGGTCATGAAACAATTAACAATAAAAACAAACAATAAAAACATTAACAATAAAAACAAACAATAAAAACATTAACAATAAAAACAAGAAAACAAAATCAGACATAAGTTTAAGTAATACAAACTACTATAAATGTCTCCATCCATCGTAATTCTGCCCGAGGGCAGGTTTTTCATTGCAATCATAACATTTCCATGCTATGCTTTGCAGCTTTACTAGGGAATTATAGGTGTGGTAGCTTCCTGTTGCTTTCCACACCGGTGAAGGATGGTGATGATAAGATGAATACGAAGGATGATGATTGCGATGGCCATATGATTTCGGGGACCGTTTGGGCCTTAAAGTTTTCCTGACATTTGTCTTACAGGTGAGGAAAACCCCCGATAAAAACCTCACCCACAAAAACTGTCCCGAGCGGGGATCGAACCCTGGCCCGCTGCGTGACAAGGCAGCACGTTACCTCGAGATCACAGCGGTGGACATATGGATATATATATATATATACAGTATTTAAACAGGATAATAACAGTAATTAAATTAACAAAATTAACTAAGAGGGCAATGAGAAAAAATATTTTTTAATACAATTAGAAAAATGTTTAACATCTGTGAAATGTTGATATTCAATGGGTATTATTTTGAAAACACCATCGCGCAAAAAATTATGTACAACGCTCGTTTGTGAAGTGTTTTACAGAATCTCGGAAATTAAAAACCGAGCTCGGTTTTAAACATTTTCCTCGATTCTATACCAAACTACAATACCATTCGTCACCGTTAATTTCACACCTTACGATTTAAATATTGCACTTTTATCCTCTCCCCCCCCCTCTCTCTCTCTCTCTCTCTTTTATCCATGTCTCTCTGGGTATCTCATTTATGTCATTTTTTTTTAAATATCCAGCATGCTCACTGCAAGATTCTGTAAATACCACTTCCCAATCTCGCATCTTAATATAATATTATTTAATTCACTTCGAATGTTAGTGATGCCGAATTTTGACTACTGTGACGTTCTACTAACTGACATAAGTGACGGATTGTCGGACAAACTGCAGCGTGTCCATAATATGTGTATCAGATTCATATTTAATGTTCGAAAATACGATCACAATTCTCCATTATTCCACTAATTGTCATGGCTACATCTAAAAGAGAGAAGAAAATCGCACTGTCTAATTGTGTTATTTAAGATCCTACATACCTCGATGACCAATTATTTATCATCCCGTTTCCAGTATCTATCCTCAAACCATAACTTAAACACAAGATCACAACATAGTCTCTTACTTAATATACCGCAACATAGGACATCACATCACTCCATGTCATATACCATCTTCACTTCTCGCAACTGGAATTCCCTACCACAAGAAATAAGGGGCTGCCGGACATTCGCATCTTTTAAAAGAAATCTAAATTTATATTTGCTCTAACCTCGACTTCATTATTACCCAGTGTAAGGTATATATATTAATTGGTGTTTCTCGTATAATTTTTCATATTTATATTATTAAATTATTAAAATTATTATTATTATTATTATCATTATTATATATTATTATTATCATCATTATTATATATTATTATTATTATCGTAAGTATTATTATTGTTATTATCGTAAGTATTATTATTGTTATTATCGTATAAAATGTTGTTTGTACATGAAATTTACATTGCTACATTTAATGTATCTTTAACTGTTTATAATGAGTATAGTGTATATCTATATTTACCAAATATTTATTTGTATTTGTGCTGGTTGAGTGGAAGAGAAGGCCTTATGTCCTTAACTCTGCCAGAATAAATAAAACTTTATTATTATTATCTTCTTCTTCTTCTTCTTCTTCTTCTCCACTTCACGGGCTAGGCAAATTGCCTGTTCCGCCTCACAGTTGTTCTGTCCATCTTTTCACTGGCCTTCCTACATTCCTTGAACCTCTTGGCTTGTAGTTGAATGCTGCTCTTGGTAATCTTGATACATTCATTCTTTCCACATGTGTAAACCATTTCTCTCTATATTCTCTGATTTTCTCATCCAAAGGATATACATTTAACTCTGTTCTTATATCTTCATTCCTTATCCGATCCAATCTTGTGCAGCCTTTTGTTCCTCTAAAGTTCATGTCTGCGCTCTGTATTCTACTTTGTAATTTTTTGGTCATTACCCAAGTTTCGCTCCCATAAAGTAATGCAGGAACTGCCAATGTTTTATAAAACTTCAATGTAGTATCGCTTCTTGTTTTATTCTTTAATGTTTTATGTATAGTTCCGCATATCATTTGGAATTTCGACAGTTTCATATGTATGTCTCTTTCAGTTTTTGTGTTTATAGTAAATTTACAACCCAAATAATTAAAATTTGTTACTTGTTCCAGAGGTTTCTTGTTTATTACGATTTTTGATCTTATATGATCGTTTCCCCAAAATGCCATTATTTTTGTTTTTTTTTTATAATTGTGCATTATTATTATTATTATTATTATTATTATTATTATTATTATTATTATTATTATTATTATTAACGCTTCCGTTTCCGTGATTTCGTTCGGAATCTCTCTGGCTTTTCTCTGTCTCTCCTCGATTGCTGTTTTGTATGCCTGCGTTTCTGGATCCCATAGATATGCTGTCGTCTACCACATGGGCATCCTTTGTTTCATTCCTAACCTCGATTACATGCATGTCTTTATCATTATTCTTATCTTCTAGCATGCGTTTCACAGTTTCAAAACATTCACGGATTGTGCTTACCGCTTTTTGTATTCGATCTTTCACTTCCTTCTTCATGTATCCTCCTGCGTCCGCTATCTCTTCTACACTTTTAAGAGCACCTTCCAGCCGTTGCTCGGTTACGTCCGCCATTTTGCACTCTATTATTAACAGACGAATGGAAAGGACCAAATTTTCGACTTCGCCACTTATACACACGCTTCGCCGCTCACGGCTTCCATGGCAAAATATGTCATAAACAAAGTTACCATGAACCTGAGGAGTCCTGCATCTGTAACTCTGTAGCAAACCGTGCCCAAAGTATCACTTAGTGAAGTGCGAAAACAGAACCAAAACAATTCACGAATTAATAGCAAAATTGTAAACCATGTATATAATATTAGTGTACACATTGTGTTTAATAAATATATATATTATTATTATTAATGTTAGAGAGTGAATTACATATTCTTACACGCTTAATGGTAAAACCATCAGTCGGCAATGAAAATGTAGTCGTACATCTGGTCTGTTTACATTGTAACTGCAATTTAACTTGGAAGAGGTATAGTAAATTGTTTCGGGCATAAATAGTTCATTTCAAACTCATACAAAAACATTGCCTCCCATCTTTGTATCGTATTGTACTATTAACAGCGGTAATTTGATTAACAGACATTGAATGGTACATTAGTTTGATTAATTTTATGTTCTTTGGTTATGTAGGTTTTCTTTCCCCAGCAGATTGCAATTTCAGATACTGAGGGAAGTTTGATTTTATATCCTGGTTGTTAGATCCACACGCAGTTTATGTCAGAACAAAATGACGGTCGGAAAAAAAAAGTTGAACAACAATAATAAGAGAGCAAGAAACGCAATAAAAGATTCAAGGAGAAGAAAGCGA
Source organism: Diploptera punctata (assembly GCA_030220185.1). Taxonomy (NCBI): domain Eukaryota; kingdom Metazoa; phylum Arthropoda; class Insecta; order Blattodea; family Blaberidae; genus Diploptera; species Diploptera punctata. The sequence goes on along the minus strand of JASPKZ010007278.1, from coordinate 631,035 downwards.
TAGAATCAAGGGGACTGATGAAAGATATTTCCAGCAATCGGAAATTGTACAACTAAAACATGGCCCAATAAAGTCTGTCTGTTCCCTCTATAGATACAGGCAATGTCCTGAACTGCAGCATTCGATCTAATGGAAATAGATTTTTCGTATTTCACGACACTTTTAACCCAGAAGTCTTTTTGAATAGAATTTAAGTTAGCGTTAGAAATAATAATAATAATAATAATAATAATAATAATAATAATAATAATAATAATAATAATAATAATAATAATAATAATAACTGGGGAGCGGATTTTTATGCAATAAAAGGTAAGGTTGTAATGCAGATAGTATATACTATTCAACTGTTTGTATGTGGAACCAAAACAAAAGTCTGTCATAAGCCTAACTTAAGAATTAATAATGCGTTTTTGCATTATTTAATAAAAATAGACTTAGGATTTGTTAATATATTTACCTAATGCCTTGTATAAAAAGCGTAGTTTATTACTTTCTTTGTATTTTTTTTCTTTTCTTTTTATGTATAGTAGATTCAAGCTGTTATTCCTTTTTTATTCATTGTATCATTAATTTAATTTTAATTGTATTTAGTTTCATTCTATTATTAGACATTAATTTCATTATTATTCAATATGACAGATAATTAATTGTTCAATGACTATTATTGTAACTTTTTTTTGTATTCATGTGTAACATATGTTTGTCCTGTTTAATATGACTATTATTGCAATTTTTTTGTATTCATGTGTAACATATGTTTGTCCTGTTTAATATGAATATTATTGTATTTTTTTTTTGTATTCATATGTAACATATGCTTGTTCTGGTGAGTGGAAGAGAAGGCCACATGGCCTTAACTCCACCAGGCTAAATAAATCTATTCTAAATCTATTCTAACTTCTCATTATACGATGTTGCAATCTTATCTTTTAGAACATAAAAATCTAACTGTCCACCGCTGTGGTCTCGAGGTAGCGTGCTGCCTTGTCACGCAACGGGCCCGGGTTCGATCCCCGGTCGGGACAGTTTTTCTGGGTGAGGTTTTTATTGGGGTTTTTCCTCACCTGTAAGACAAATGTCAGGAAAACTTTAAGGCCCAAACGGTCCCCGAAATCATATGACCATCGCAATCATCATCATTCATATTCATCTTAGGTTAAGCTTAGGATTAGGGACTCTCCTGGCGCAGCATTATCATCATCACCATAACCCATCATATCTTCGGGGCAACGTAACCCCGCCTTCCGGGCGCCCAAACCTCAGAAGTGGGTTACAAGTACGCCATGCCACGAGAGAAACCAGGAGTGTCGAAAGACCACCTGGGGCATTTGAAAAAAAAAAAAAAACTAGGGAGCGGATTTTTATGTAATAAAAGTAAGGTTGCAATGCAGACAGTATATATTATTCAACTGTTTGTGTGTGAAACAAGATAAAAGACAGTGAAAAGGCTAACTTATCATTATACTATTCAACTGTTTGTGTGTGGAACCAAAACAAAAGACTGTCATAAGTCTAACTTCTCATTATAGTATGTTGCAATCTTATCTTGTATAACATAAAAATCCGCTCCCTAGTGATAACTAACTGGGGCACGCCGCAACATAATGATTAAGGCACTGCGCTACAAGCGGGAAGGTTGAAGTTCGAGTCTCGGCGAGGTCAGGATTTTTAAACTGATCCAATCCTTCTGGCGGCACCTTGGCCCTGTGGTCGACTCAGCCTCTACCGGAAATGAGTACCAGACGCTTGTTCTGGGGTAAAGGCTGCTATCACGCAGGGCTGACAACCCGGCTGACATCAAGTGCCAATTGTCCTGAAAAAATGGGAGCCTTAACCTCCTACTACCCTAAGGGCCTCATGAGGCCTGTAGTGGGATCACTTAAGTAACTCACTGGCACTATCGAACCCGTAGGTTCATGGCCGCGCAGACATAAGTTCTCCATACATCCCTATTCTGAGCTGTTTTCCAATTATCTGTATAATCTACTTCCCTCAAATCATGGTTAATGTTATTCTCCCACCTCATTCTTGGTCTACCAAATGAGCGTTTTGCCTCTGGTTTCCCTACAAGAAGCTTCCTTGCACGTCTTTCATTCCGCATTCGTGCCACATGTCCTGCCTTTGGCATGGGAACCCTGAAGTAGTCCCCGCCCGGAGAACCGAATGGGGGATTATTTGACCTCCGGAAAATTTTACCCCAGTGGAATTCATGTCCGCATTTCTTGACGGAAGAACAAACAGAAGTTTTAACATCAGATTTAAAGAACATTTTCGATACTGTATTCACGTAGAAGGAAAATCAAGCTATGCAAAACACGTTATCCATGAAGGACATCGCATGTTAAATATTGAAAACACCCTAACAGTAATGCACAGAGAAAATAATCCAGCTAAAATAAACGTACCGGAAGAGATGGAAATCATGAAAGCAGCTCACAACGACAATCTGATAAACGAAAACGAACCCAATACATGTAACCCCCTCTACCAGATCTTCAGTAAAACACCAGAATCCTGCCGATGATGGGACAAGTCCCGAAAGCGCTACAGTTAAATAATTAATTAAGTTGAGCAGACGGACCTTTCAGGTGAATATTCCATAATTTTATATTTTAATTACGATCAATATTTACGTCAATATGTTGTGCAATATTTTGTACATTAGTGTTACTTGGCCAACCCACACGGTGCAATATTATCATCATCTTCTTCAAGGTATGGGCCTGTTGGCCCGTTCCGCTCACCGGCGCACTACATGCCGCAGGCGCAGGTCGTCCTTACAACGACGTTTTGGTCTTAATACATTTCTTCGGCCTAGAGGCCTATAATGAAGCAGCTGTTTTGATAAACGATTATTTGGCATTCTTTGTATATGTTCACACCAATTACGTTTATTTGTGTGTATTTTCTCGTTTATATTATACCAGGCTTCCAATATAAACCCGGACCGGCCTCACGGGGGATTCACCCGTCAGGCAGCGCTCTCTCCTCGTCCGCATTTCACTCTGCCAGCCGCTCGTCCTTGAACTAGTCAGTTTAGTATCGTTCGACAAGATGAGACGTCAGCTGACATTAGAGCAGCGCATTTTTATGTGTAAAAATGTTATTATAAATACGAATCAGGTCGTCGCGTTCGCGAGGAATTTATTCGGAACTTCCCTGGACAATTACCTCTTCCAGATCGACAATCCACGATCTTGTGACTAAATTTGAGACCACTGGTTCAGTACAAAATAAGAAACACTCGCTCCCCAGATCTAACAGTGTGTGATTTTTATTTGTGGGGTAGCCTGAAAGACAAAGTATACAAAACAAATCCGCACACATTGGAAGAACTGAAGAACAACATAAGAAATGAAATCAGAAACTTGACAGTGCCCGAACTACAGCGTGTCAATCTAAATGTGTTTACTCGGTATAATGCCTGTTTAACTGCGGGAGGACAACATTTACAGCATTTTCTATGAGGTAAGAAACAGTTCAAGGACGGGTGGCAGGCAGGGTGAATTGCGGGAGGAAGAGACAGCACTGCGTGCCGGGTGAAACTCCGTAAGGCCGGTCCGGTTTTATATTGGAAGCCCGTTAGATTTATATTCATCTGTGATATCTTGACTTCTCTTTTGATCTCTTAGAGATACACCTGCAACTGATCTGAGAAATCTCATTTCTATTGTCTCAATTTTATTTTTATCAAAGATCGTTAAAGGCCAAGTCTCAGACCCGTATGTTAACGTTGGAACGGCTACTGTTTTGTAAAATTTTAATTGAGTTTCCATTGTGGTCTTATTTCTCAAATATCTTCTTATTGAACCACATATCTGTTGAAATTTCCCTAATTTCTTCTCCATGTCCAAATTTTGCTGGTACGATATCATGCATCCCAGATAATTGAAACAAGTTCAATTATGTTTGCTCCAATTACGGTACAATAATATTGCCTAATAAATTAGTTCGCGGGTGATACTTGTGCAGTTAACATGTGCAATAATAAGACAGCAAGTTGTGTGGCTATAGCATTGTTATAGCTGCGATTAATCAGCATCCGGACAGCATTCTCTATATTTACGAAGCAACTGTTCATTTTTTATAAATTCTGTTGCTGTAATCCTTAGTTTTGATATTCCACAGAGCAGGTAAGCTCCGATCACCTCGATACATTCTAAAATTAACTTTATTTCTTCATCTTTTGCCTTTGTAGAGTTTATTCCAGCACTGTTAACACGGCACTGAACTAGTATTGCGCAATATTGCCAACGGCCGGCGCAATATTTATTAGATTGCACAATAAAAATCAAACTGTTTTTGATCGACTCAATATATTGCGCAATCTGTCAATATGATCTACAGATGCTCAATATTATTGTACAATGTGAATTATTGTGTAATATATTGACTTAGTCCACCGCTGTGGTCACGAGGTAGCGTGCTGCCTTGTCACGCAGCGGGCCCGGGTTCGATCGCCGGTCGGGGCAGTTTAAACATCACCGTTTTCATTAAATATATACATATTTTAAAATAACTATAGTTAAACAATGATTTGTGAGTAAACAGCTTAATTTTATTCGTTAAATAGTCCTAACAAATGCCACACTTGATTTCCAAATTCCCTAGATAAATTGGAAATCACTCGTGGCATTACTAATGACTATTTAACTCATGCCCCAAATGGGAGTCAATGACCAATCACGTTTCAATGATTTCTGTTTTACAACCAATCAGAGTCGTGTTTCACCAAATATTTATCAGTGTTATGATTACCATATTAAAGAAAGCTCCTCCTTACAATATTGCGTTCCTTTGGCAATAAATAGTATGATCTGGTTGCAGTGATAAACAAAAGAAGCAGTAGAAGCGTACCTATCGTTTCTCATTTGTTTTCAAACATCGCCGTTTACATTAAATATATAAATATTTTAAAATAACTATAGTTAAATAAAGATTTGTGAGTAAACAGCTTAATTTTATTCGTTAAATAGTCCTAACAAATGCCACTCTTGATTTCCAAATTCTCTAGATAAATTCACTCCTCACTTCGTGAGTCGTGAATTTACCGATAATTTGGAAATCACTCGTGGCATTACTTATGATAAACTTTTGTTGGTAAATTCTAGGCGAAACACGACTGTGATTGGTTGTAAATAAAAAATCATTGAAACGTGATTGGTCATTGACTCCCATTTGGGGCATGAGTTAAATAGTCTTCCAAACAATATAGTGTGATTTCCTGTATAATGGTTTTCGTATTTCATTTTGTATGTTTACTTATTTTCCTACATTATGGTTTCCAATTATAAAAATAATTCTATCTGATGAATGTGAATCAAAACATAGAGATATAAATAATTGAGAGGTTATTAATGATAAACAATATAAAGAAAACACAGAATTCAAATACTTAAGATCATTAGTCACTTAAGATAATAACTGCGGCTGGGATATAAAAGCAAGAGTAGCAGCAGGTAGTCTGATAGATGTTTCTTTGTTTTAACTCAAGTAATGAAGACTCGATACTTTCTAAACAAACTGTGTAACACACCAGCTGTTATGGCATAATAATATACATTATCCTGTCAGTTATTAGTCCTAGAAGAACTATTAGGGCTTCTCATGCGATCTTTTCATGGACCACCAAGTGAAACGCTTGTCGTTAGGGGGAAATGTCCTTTTAGATTTTATATTTGAAGAGAGGCCCAAGATTATGTAAATACATTTTGGGTCATAGTAGCACAGAAAATCATGGGGTTTTATTTGTTCTTTTTTTTGACTTTTTTTGGTTTATCATCATCATCACCATCACTCCAGGGATTTGGCAATTGCCCGTTCCGACTTCATAATGCATCAGCCCAACGTCTTCTAGGTCTTCCAACATCACGCCTTCCTCTTGCTTGATAATTTCTTGCTAACAATGGATATCTCTCCTTACTCATTCCATCCATGTGATCAATCCATTTCTGTCTGTAATTCATGACTGTATCCAATAAAGGCTGTACTTTCAATTCTTCTCTTATATCCTCATTTCTTATTCTATCAAGTCTTGTACATCCTTTTACTTGTCTTAGGAACCGCATCTCTGCCGTCTGTATTCTATCCTTCTGTCTTTTCACTGGAGCCCAAGTTTTTGGTTTATTGGTCCTTTTTTCAACCATTTTTTTGCAACTTTACCATCATTTGACTATACAGAGTGTCCCAAATTGATGTATACACTCTTTGAAACGTTATTTCTGAGCAACGAAATGAGACAGAAATACAATTTTTGTTGTGTATGATCCACAAGGCACTGGAAAAGCATAGCAACACGTTCATCGATCTTAACGTCTTTATAAACAACAATGGCGGAGAGATTTATCATTGGATGACGTAAGTGGATACTGAAGTGTTATTGGAAAGTGGAGAATGTTGTTGAAGTGCAACGACGTTGGATGGTTGAATTTTGGACACCACCACCAACAAGGGTAACAATAACAAGAATCCAAGACAAGTATGAAGACGATGGAACGGTGCAAGATGTGTTGAAAGGTCGGTGCGGAAGAAAGGGACGTTAGACTGATAACGGGAGTACTGTTGCAGCCATGCAACTAAACTAAAGCTTGGATGGGTGTACGGCTTCGGAAACGGACCACAGCGAAAACTCTATGTGTCTAATTATATAAGACCTAAACCTGCGACTCGAACTTATCATTCCTTTATAAAGGCATGTAGTATAATGTCTAAACGTCGGAATCAATGACCAGAGGCCGAACTTGAATCTATGACGCGGAAAACCTAGGAAAACTTTCTTAAAAATATATATCATCATCATGAACAAATTCGTTTTAGGCCATGTGGCCTGTACGGTAAACCTAGCGAAGATGGTCTTGATCTTTCCACCGATGTTTTGGTCTTCCTTGATCCCTATGTCCAGTTGGGGTATATTGGAATGCCAATTTTGGAAGTCTATTTCTTGCCATTCTTCTCAGATGATTTTTCCATTCTTGTTGGTATCTTTGTATATCTTCATTTAAACTTGTTACTCCAAGTTTTCCTCTGATAATAGTGTTCCTTTGGTGATCCAGTCTATTAACTCCTAACAATGATCGTAAGAAGCGCATTTGGCTTACTTGAAGTTTATGAGAGTTTCTTTTATTTAAAATCCAAATTTCACTGTCGTATTTTAGAGCAGCTTTTGATGTGATGTTATGTAATCTTAGTTTTGTCTCTGTCCTCATCTTTTTACCAAAATATCTTCGTATTACCCCATTCATTTTATTATATTTTTGTAATTTTGAATCAATGTCACTCTTATACTCTGCAAATACACTTCCTAAGTAAGAGAAATCTAACACTTGTTCTATAATTTTTCCATCAATCTAAATTTTCACCCGTTGTATGTTATTTCCACACATTGCCATTGTTTTGGATTTTGATGTGGAAATTTTCATATTATATTTGCTGGCAATTTTGAATAATTGATACGCTGCTATTTGTAAGCTATTTTCGGAATCTGATAATATTATTTGATCATCAGCATATAATATTGTTTGAATTATTTTATTCCTAGTTATTGAAATTCCACTATTTACTGTTTGTTTCCATTCTTGCACTACTCTGTTAATATATATATATATTGAATAAGAGTGGAGATAGTCCACATCCTTGTCGAACACCTTTGCAGCGGGAAGTCCGATGTTTCAGGGTCCTCTTTCGAGAGATATATACTATGATGAGTAGTACATGATATATATATATATATATATATGTGAAGACCGAGTTCTCGCGACATCTAGTAATAATGGAGAATATAATACATATATAAGAAAAATAAGTGTTTGAATTGGATTCGCCTGGTAGTGTAATGGATATCACGCTGAGGTACAGACTCAGAGATCCGGGTTCCAATCCCGACCAGGCATTTATTTTTCTTATCATACCATATATATATATATATATATATATATATATATATACGAGTATATAATGGATAGCACGCTGGGGTACCAACCCAGAGGTCCGGGTTCAAATCCCGTCTAGGCATTTATTTCTCTTATCGTGTCATATTAAGCTTGCATTGTTCAATGTCAAAAATATAATTATAACATATATATATATATATACCAAGGAATCTGTTTGAGAAAGATATCAGCAGGCCTCTATGTAAACTACTGCAGATTAAGATGGCGTTGATAATACGTCACCCCATCAGATATCCCACATGTTAATAAACAAGTGACAGGCTGTAATTAAGCCACCTGGCGACGAATGTATAAATTTAACCAGTTCCAAATTGACTCACAACTAAAAATACTCTCAGGAGTGATCTGTGTTCTGGTTCTTAGAAACACACATGTGTTTTATTGCATTCAACTGACCTGCGCCATCATTCACAACACGTTGCATTGTTCCCTTCATTAAACAGCCTCACAACAATATACACCAGTCACTCTAGATTTCATCGCTAAAATGTAACGTTGGAAATTTCCTATTCTTACTGTTATCATCGATCATTTTCAACAATTAGTTCTTCCTGAATCCGTTTCAAAATTGCTTTATTTCATTCTCTGTCTCAATTCATTGATATACGATCTCAATTTTCTAGTGCATAAACTGTGGTCTCGAGGTAGCGTGCTGCCTTGTCACGCAGCGGGCCCGGGTTCGATTCCCGGTCGGGACAGTTTTTTGGGTGAGATTTTTATCGGGGTTTTTCCTCACCTGTAAGACAAATGTTAGGGAAACTTGGCCCAAACGGTCCCCGAAATCATATGGCCATCATCATCATCCTTATCATTATCATCATCATCCTTCACCGGTGTGGAAAGCAACGGGAAGCTATCACACCTACAATTCCCTAGTAAAGCTGCAAAGCATAGCATGAAAATGCTATGATTGCAGTGAAAGACCTGCCCTCGGGCAGAATTACTATGGATGGATGGAAGCTCCCTAAGTTGTCTTTCTTCTCAACAAGGATCGATATTGCAAAGAGTTATTTTAATTATTTGGGATGCAATAAATCATGCTGCTAGACTAGAAGGAAGACATTAATATTAAATTAGACCAGCCAAATGGGCTGTTTACTGTTCATGAGGTTCCTGGTTCGATTTCCGGTCAGATCATAGGAATTTTTTCCTAAAGATGGTTGCCCATGGTCTGGAATTTAAGTTAAGTTTAGGCTAAGAACTCTTCTGGCGTTTCATTATCATTTATCACCCATCATATCATCGGGATAACGTATCTTCGCCTTCCAGGTGCCCCAACCTAAGAAATGAATTACAATTCCCGCAATGCCAGGGGAGAAAGCCGGAAAGTCTTAAAATACAACCTGGTGGCATTAGACAATATATATACATACATACATATTAAATAAATTTTACAGAACGTGTGGCACTATAAAAGGAACATTGGAAAATAAAACTTTGAGGACACAATTAAAATTTTATAAAATTATGGCAGTGCCTGTCTTAACATATGTAAGTGAGAATTGAACTCTTAACCGTTCAGACAGAAGAAAAATTGAAACTACAGAAATGAAATTCTTACGTTCAGTAGCAGGTGTGACGATTTCGGACAGAAAAATAAATGAAGGTATTAGAAAATATTTAAATATTTGTAATTTAACAAATAGAATTGACAATATGAGAAACTACTGGTATGAACATGTTCAAAGAATGCCTACAAATAGAATCCCTCAGCTGTTATTAAAGTAGAAACCAATAGGACATTGAAGTGTTGGACGCCCATTTACTAGATGGAAAGATTCATTAATTCCCACTTGATGTGAAAACAAGTGAAAAGGCCTAATTTCATGATGTAGAAGGAGAAGAAGATTGCAAAGAGTTACATATCATCAAAGATGTGGGCAGGTGTAACGATTTGATGATGGTATTATTAATAAATAAATAGGGATTCTGCGCCACCATGCCACCTACATAAACTCAAATAAAGAAACAGAAGAACACGCAATTTATTGTTGCAATATGTGTGTAATTACCTGATAGTATTTAACTCATGCCACAAATGCTAGTCAATGACCAATCACGTTTCAATGAATGTTGTTTTACAACCAATGACAGTCGTGTTTCACCTCGCTCTTTATCGATTTCTCTTATCAGCTCCTGCCTTTGTGATAAAGAAAGCTCCTCCTTTTTAATGTTCTGAACAGGTCAAAGCATTATTTTTCTCCAACAAATACATTGAATATAGCAAATAATGAAAAGATTCCTTGATTTTACTGAGTTGTTTACTAAAAAAATAAATGAATAACCTGTAATGTTGATTATGATATATAGTTTGATGTGTTTCATTATTTCTCCGCTTGGGTGCACTCTTACAATATTGCCATCTTATTTGGCAATAAATAATATGATCAAGCAGCAGTGAATGAACATAACCTCACATTTCTGATTTGTTTTCAAACATCGCCGTTTACATTAAATATATAAATATTTTAAAATAACTATATTTAAACAATGATTTGTGAGTAAGCAGCTTAATTTTATTCGTTAAATAGTCCTAACAAATGCCACTCTTGATTTCAAAATTCTCTAGATAAATTCACTCCTCACTTCGTGATTCGTGAATTTATCGCTAATTTGGAAATCACTGGTGGCATTACTTATGAGAAATATAAATTTTGATTTTTTCTAAGATGCTTTAGACAGGAACCTCTGGCGACAAATCACTTTGGGTTGAAGGAGAAACACTGTATCGTGGAATATTCCTAAATAAAAAAAAACTAAAAAATGCGAGAAGTGTTTTAAAATGAAGTGAGTAGTTGAGCTCAAAGTAAACTAAAATCACCATATTTGCAATGTAAAATATTGTCATTGGTTGCCGTGGGGTTAGTTTCAATACGTCTTTGCACGTAATAAAATAACACACACGATGTCGTAAAACTCTATAATAACTTTATTTAATTCTGCGAACTATCAGTGTCAATTTATTTACAAATGGCTGTAATAATCAATCTTGTTTTAAAGTTTATCTATCACACAATTATTTTACAGTCTCTAACGACTTCATTTGCTACAGTTTCTTTGAATCAGACTCACTGGTGGATTTCTCAACTGAAGACTAAACCACGACCACGGTTTTTCAAAATGTTATTGTTTCCACAACAACTATAAAAATGTCTGAAAATTCACAGAAATTGTTATGAAACTATAGATATAATTCAGACATTTGTTTTTATAATTGACAGCCGTAGATTTTCAGTTTTTATCGTTGTTATGGAAATGATAAAAAATAGGAAAACCCGGTCGTGGTTTAGACTTCGGTTGAGAAATCCGATCCTAGCAGTAGTTTATATAGGCCAGGGACGGAAATATCACGGCTTGTAAATCGAGACCTTTCAGTATGGAAATTTCTGGGATCGAACCTTCCCGATAGGAAGTTCTAAGCTTAGAGAAACCTAGAACGGAGTCAAAACGCATCGGTGATCTGTGCGGGTCTTTCGACAAGCCAGTCAGTGAATCACTAATCTATTTCTACTAATGCGAGATCACTATTTTCGTCATCGCCCGCGAAATAAAAAATTATAATTACTTTTGACTATTTAACTCAAGCCCCAAATGAGAGTCAGTGACCAATCACATTTCAATGAATTTTGTTTTACAACCAATCACAGTCGTGTTTCATCTCGCTCTTTAACGATTTCTCTTTACCAGCTCCTACTTTTTGTGATAAAGCTCCTCCTTTTTGATATTCTGAACAGGTCAGAGCATTATTTTGCAGTGACTGACTCTCCAAAAAATACATTGAATATAGGAAATAATGAACAGATTCCTTCGAACAACACATTAGATAATTAATTGTGTGTTCAATAATTGTGTTTTTTTAAATAATGATTTTATTGAGTACTTCCCAACTCCTTTAAAAAAACGTTAAACTGACTATTTAACTCATGCCCAAATGGGAGTCAATGACCAATCACGTTTCAATGATTTCTGTTTTACAACCAATCAGAGTCGTGTTTCACGAAATATTTATCAGTGTTATAATTACCATATATTAAACAAAGCTCCTCCTTTTTAATATTCTGAACAGGTCTGACCGTTATTTTGCAGTGACTGAGCTTATAAGAAATACGGCTACCAGATTGTATATATAGTGCATACATGTCAACATTTGTAGCAATTTATTATACCACCAAAAAAAGAAACCACTGTTTGACTTTCTTAAATGTATTTTTTCCCAGGTAATAATCCAGAAAAATATAATTGTAATATTTACATCATACGACATCAGAAATGAATTAATATACAGATTGATGTTTCATTTTTTCTCCACTAGAGAGCATTCTTACAATATTGCGTTCCTTTGGCAATACATAGTATGATCTGGTTGCAGTGATAAACAAAAGAAGCAGTAGAAGCGTACCTATCGTTTCTCATTTGTTTTCAAACATCGCCGTTTGCATTAAATATATAAATATTTTGAAATAACTACAGTTAAATAATGATTTGTGAGTAAACAGCTTAATTTTATTCGTTAAATAGTCCTAACAAATGCCACTCTTGATTTCCAAATTCTCTAGATAAATTCACTCCTCACTTCGTGAGTCGTGAATTTATCGATAATTTGGAAATCACTCGTGGCATTACTTATGAAAATATATAGAACTATTATTCTACCAGTTATATTATATGGGTGCGAAACATGGACTCTTACTTTAAGGGAGGAAAGGAGATTACAAGTATTTGAGAATAAAGTACTTAGCAAAAATTTTTGAATGAACAGACAGGTGAATGGAGAAGACTACTGAACAGTGAATTACATGGTCTTTATAGGAAGCCAGATATAATGAGAACAGTTAAGTCTCGCAGACTACGATGGGCAGGACGTGTGGCACGAATGGGGAATGAAAGACATGCATGGAAGCTTCTTGTAGGAAAACCAGCGGGATAACGCCCAGTTGGTAGACCAAGAATGAGGTGGGAGAATAACATTAACTATGATTTGAGGGAAGTAGATTATACAGGGGATGATTGGAAAACATTGGCTCAGGATAGGGATATATGAAGATCTTATGACCGCACGGCCATGAACCTACGGGTTCAATAGTGCCATTGAGTTAGTTAGTTTACTGAATTGTTTACTAAAATAAATTAATAACCTCTAATATTGGTTATAATATGCACTTTGACGTGTTTAATTTTTTCTCCACTAAGGTGCATTCTTACAATATTGCAATCCAGTGGGTTATCGCTGATTGCGGTCCTATTTAGCAATAAAAATAATATGATCAAGTTGCAGTGAATAAACAAATTAAATATAACCAGTCATTTCTTATTTATTAATTAAATAAAAATAAAACGTAGTTTTATTTGATTTTCATATTTATTATATACTACGTTTTATTTTTATCATCATCATCATGAACAAATTCGTTTTAGGCCATGTGGCCTGTACGGTAAACCTAGCGAAGATGGTCTTGATCTTTCCACCGATGTTTTGGTCTTCCTTGGTCCCTATGTCCAGTTGGGGTATATTGGAATGCCAATTTTGGAAGTCTATTTCTTGCCATTCTTCTCAGATGATTTTTCCATTCTTGTTGGTATCTTTGTATATCTTCATTTAAACTTGTTACTCCAAGTTTTCCTCTGATAATAGTGTTCCTTTGGTGATCCAGTCTATTAACTCCTAACAATGATCGTAAGAAGCGCATTTGGCTTACTTGAAGTTTATGAGAGTTTCTTTTATTTAAAATCCAAATTTCACTTCCGTATTTTAGAGCAGCTTTTGATGTGACGTTATGTAATCTTAGTTTTGTCTCTGTCCTCATCTGTTTACCAAAATGTCTTCGTATTACCCCATTCATTTTATTATATTTTTGTAATTTTGAATCAATGTCACTCTTATACTCTGCAAATACGTTTTATTTTTATTTAATTAATAAATATGGATTTTCATCAAGTAAACACCAACTCAATTGATCATTTCTTATTTGTTTTCAAGCATCGCCATTTAAGTTAAAAACTATATAAATATTTTAAAATAACTATATTTAAATAATGGTTTTTGAGTAAACAGCTTAATTTTATTCGTTACATTGTCCTAACAAATGCCACTCTTGATTTCCAAATCCTCTAGATAAATTGGAAATTACCTATGACTATTTAACTCATGCCCCAAATGTCACTTCGTGACCCGTGACTTTATCGATGATCTGGAAATCACTCGTGACATTGCTTACGAAAATGTTGATCCTTACCGCTTGGGATATCTGGCGTATCGTAGAATAAATAAATAGTCCAGTAAACAGTCTGAAATAATGGCAGGACTGCATGAAACGTAATTTGGGTCGAGCGTTGCAATTATGCCGGTCATTGGAGTTGTGCTGTGCTTCTGTAAACAACATTAGAAATTTACATCGCGTTTAATTAAAATAATAACCAACACACAATGTAGGCCATGCTAAACCAACGAAAGCAATAAACAATAATTGAAGCCTCCTGCTTTTGTTGCGTTTCGCATTTTTCACTAGAGGAAATATCACTGTTTGAACATTTTATAATTGAAGGAGATAACGGCGGGCTTTGACACTTATTCGGCCTAGGTTCAAATATCCAAGTCAGATAACTTGTAATTTTGTCACGCAGCGGGCCCGGGTTCGATCCCCGGTCGGGACAGTTTTTCTGGGTTAAATTTTAATCACTCTTAATCAAATATTAACCTATTATTAAATGGTGCTTCCAAGTTCTATCTTAAGTAATTTTCAAATGTAACCTATAATATATATACCTATATATATATATATATATATATATATATATATATATATATATATATTAAAGTGTTTGATACACCGTGTCAATGGCTTCTTTTTATGTCGTAAGAAAAGTGTGTAAATTCTTTTAGAAGTCCTGTTCTCACTTCATGCATTCCTATAATTTCCTCGGCACGCTATCTAGTAATTAGTAAAGCCCTTTCGAAATAATAAAGAATAAAATAAAGAAATAAAGCGAGTCATTACACCTGTAAGACAAATGTCAGGAAAACTTTAAGGCCCAAACGGTTCCCGAAATCATATGGCCATCGCAATCATCATCATTCACATTCATCTTAGGTTAAGTTTAGGATTAGGGACTCTCCTGGCGCATCATTATCTTCATCATCATCACCCGTCATATCATCGGGGCAACGTAACCCTGCCTTCCAGGCGCCTCAACCTCAGAAGTGGGTTACAAGTACGCCATGCCAGGAGAGAAACCAGGAATGTCGAAAGACAAACCTGGGGCATTCGAAAAAAAATAATAACTCGTAATTTTTGCGAATTCTGAAAGAATGAAGCTACTGCGGTTGTTTTCATAAGTAATGTTACGAGCGATATCCAAATCATCTCGTGAATTTATCTACGGGATTTGGAAATCAAGAGTGGCATTTGTTAGGACTGTTTAACGAATAAAATTAAGCTCTTTACTCAAAAATAATTATTGAAATATAGTTACCTGTAGGGCTATTTTAAAATAGTTATATATTTAATGTAAACGGCGATGTTTGAAAACAAATAAAAAAATGTGTGGATATGTTTCAATTGTTTATTCACTGCAACTTGATCATATTATGTATTGCCAAGTAGGATCGCAATATTGTAAGAATGAACCCTAGTGGAAAAAAATATGAAACACTTTAAACTGTATATTATAACCAAAATTGCATGTATTTAATTATTTTTTAGTAAACAACCCAGTATAATCATATTTAAAAACACTATTATTGAATACAGGATTATCAAATGTGTAGTTTGAAGGAAACTGTTCATTATTTATTATATTTAATGTATGTAAGATGGTACGGACATGTCCAGCGAATGGAAGAGGATCGACTACCAAAATGTGTTTTGGAATTGAAACCTGAGGGAAGACAAGGCAGAGGAAGACCTAAAACCTCTTGGAGTCAGGGAATATATTTATACACGAAGGAGAAACATCTACAACCAAGAGATTGGATGGACAGACAAAATTGGCTATTAGGAATCGGACGATGTCAAAGACATTAATCAACCGATGATCTATCTACCTATCTATCTATTATTATTATTATTATTATTATTATTATTATTATTATTATTATTATTATTACTATTATTATTATTTTTATTATTATTACTATTATTATTATTTTTATTATTATTATTATTTTTTTGGATTGCGGATGAGCCCATGTAGGACTACGCAAAGTACTTAGAGGCGTTTCCTTTGAGCCCAAATTTCTTTCATTCTTTTGCTATGAGCTTGTTTTCTATCATCTGTCCAAGTTGTTCCAGTTTTTTCTTCGGTTTGTCCACTTGGTCAACTTGCCACTTATTCACCTTAATTCTAAATATATCTCTGTTTGGGACATCTTCTTTAGTAATTCCTGCCAATTTTAAGTCCTTTTTGACATCATCAATCCACTGGAGCTTTAGTTCTGTTTTCGTAGAATTCCATTATCGGTTTTGTAAGCCTATTTTAGTTCATTCGTTTAATATGGCCATAACATTTTAACCTTCGTTTTCTAATATCACTATGAATGTCTGTATATATTTTTATTTCCTTTTTATTATTATTATTATTATTATTATTATTATTTATTATTATTATTGTTATTATGCAATTAAGACATTACATGGAGTAATTTGGAACAAAAATATTACAAAGGAAACTAAAATGAAAATTTATAAGAGCATAATACAGAATATTTTGTCATATGGACGTGAAACTTGGTCTTTGACGGAATTACAAAAGAATAAAATTAGAACAGTTGAATTCGGTTATTTTAGAAGAAGCCTCCAAAAAACAAGACAGGATAAAATAAGAAATGAATTCCTTTGGAGAGAAATGAAGGTCACCACATCTGTTGTTAAGAGGATTGAAAATCAAACGCTTAAATGGTATGGCCATGTACAAAGAATGGAAAATGGAAGATGGCCAAAAAATATATACCAATGGTCACCCCCCTGGAAGAAATAAACGTGGTAGACCAAGATGGAAATGGAAAACCTACGTCAGAACAATAATGGAGGATAGGAATTTGGAAGAGGGAGATCGGAATGATAGAGATAAATGGAAACTGAAGACGGCAAACCTATAAGTGGGGGAAAGCCGAAGAAGAAGAGAAGATTATTGTTATTATTATTATTATTATTATTATTATTATTATGTTCTAACTTTTGTGTATATCATCATATGGGAGGTAATGGGTTCTAAATCTCGACCTTCCGAATGGCTTAGCCAATCTGGCTCGGTGTAATGGCGTTTGTTTTTATGCAAATCGTCGAGTTTCTTGAAGCGTTTATGGGAGGGAGTGGCGAGCGAGTTCGTGATGTGATATTTTGTCTGCATCAATTAACACGATCCGTTCCACAGCAAAGCGTGACATCTGGTTTCATGGTTTGCAAACAGGACTCACCTCGATATATGCTATACTTTTACAGTTAAAAAGCCATTCCCATGTCTTCCAAATCTTGTACGTTTGATTTCTATTCCTCTTTCAAGCTAAGTTACATTTGTAATGTAAACAAACCAGATGTATGACTGCATTTTCATTGGTCGAAGAACTGTTTTACCTTTAAGCGTATAAGAAAATGTACTTCGCTCTCTAACTTACTTACTTACTTACTCACTGGCACTATCGAACCCGTAGGTTCATGGCCGCGCGGACATAAGCTCTCCATACATCCCTATCCTGAGCTAATGCTTTCCAATCATTCCCTGCATATTCTACTTCCCTCAAATCATTGTTAATGTTACTCTCCCACCTCATTCTTGGTCTACCAACTGGGCGTTTTTCCCCTGGCTTTCCTACAAGAAGCTTCCATGCAAGTCTTTCATTCCCCTGTACGTGCAGCATGTCCTGCCCAGCGCAGTCTACGAGACTTAACTTTTCTTATTATATCTGGCTTCCTATAAAGACCATGTAGTTCATTGTTATGTAGTCTTCTCCATTCACCTGTCTGTTCATCTCTCTTTGGTCCAAAAATTGTTCTAAGTACTTTATTCTCAAATACTTGTAATCTCCTTTCCTCCCTTAAAGTAAGAGTCCATGTTTCGCACCCATATAATATAACTGGTAGAATAATAGTTTTATGTATTTTCAGTTTAACATTTTTTGAAAGGAGTTGGGACGTCAAGAGTCTCTGCAATGCATAATAGCACACATTTCCAGAATTGAGCCTATGTTTAATTTCTTTGTGCATCTCATTCCTATTTGTGATTATTGTACTTCGCTCTCTAACACTCGAAATAAATAAAATAAAAATATATGTTATCCAGCACATGTCTATACGTATTTATATGGGAGAATATTAAAATATATAATTACAATAATAGGCTTGATCCTTGGGACTGCGGGCAATGTATAAGATACAACCTTGAAGTGGGTTGCTAGCCCGTTTTCATGGCGGGTTTAATTATTCGGGGTTTCCTCCCTAGGCCGATTGCCTTCACCCAGCTCCACAGCTCAGCCTGCCCCGTTTTATTTCGGAGTTTTCTCTCCTACCTATCGCAGTCTAGGAGACTTAACTGTTCTTATTATATTTGGTTTACTATAAACATCACTGTTATGTAGCCTTCTCCATTCGCCTGCTTGTTCATCTCTCTTTGGTTAAAAAAATCTTAAGTATTTATTGTCATATTCTCGTAATCTTCTCTCCTCCCTTAAAGTAAGAGGTTTGTTTCGCATCCATATACTATAACTGGCAGAATAACAATTTTATATATTTTCAGTTTAACGCTTTTAAGAGAAGTTGGGACAACAACAGTCCCAGTAATGCAAAACAGAGTTCCGACGAATGTATATAACCTATATATATATATAGAGGCACGCCGTAGCGTAGTGGTTAAGGCACTGAGCTACAAGCTGGAGGGTCGAGGGTTCAAGTCCCGTTGGGGTCAGGATTTTTAAACTGACCCAAACTCTCTGGCGGCACTATGGCCCTGGGGTCGACTCAGCCTCTAACGGAAATGAGTACCAGACTCTTGTTCTGGGGGTAAAGGCGGCCGTTACGCAGGGCTGACAACCCAGCTGACACAAAGTGCCGATTGTCTAGAAAAAAGTGGGAGCCTTAACCTCCTACTACCCCAAGGGCCTCCGGGCCTGTTGTGGGATATATATATATATATATATATATAGGCTATATATATACCTTAGTTGCCCGCTATATCTTTCCTTGGGTCGGTATTGTAACTATAACTAACCAAATAACTAACTCATTGGTACTATTGAACCCGTAGGTTTATGGCCGAGCGGACATAAGCTCTCCGTACATCCCTATCCTAAGCTAATTTTTTCGAATCATTCCCTATGAATTCTACTTCCCTCAAATCATGGTTAATGTTATTAATCCACCTAATTCTTGGTCTACCAACTAGGCGTTTTCCCTCTGATTTTTCTACAAGAAGCTTCCATGACCCTTTTTCATGCCCCATTTCATTCCATTTTCTCCTGCCTATCGCAGGAGACTTAACTGTTCTTATTATAGCTTATTTCCTATAAAGATCATGTAGCTCACTGTTTTACATTCTACTCCATTCACCTCCCTATTTATCTCTCTTTGTTCCTAAAATTTTCCTAAGAATATATTGTCAAATACAGGTAATCTTTTCTCCTCCCTTAAAGTAAGACTCAATGTTTCGCACCCATATAATATAACTGGGAGAATAATAGTTTTATATATTTTCAGTTTAACGTTTTTTGAGAGAAGTTGGGACAAGAACAGAGCCTCTAATGCAAAATAGCGTTCCCATGGATGTACGCTAGTTGTAAATAGTGCACCTAGCACTTTACCTTTAAGAACTGTGAAGTATTGCTTCTCAGTTGACATTAAAGTGTCCTTGATCTTTTCGACTGCACGATATCACATTTAAGGGGAGGTCTCGAGTTCATAAACCATCTATCATTCTTAAACTTTGGATATTGCGAAACCAGACAAACATAATAATTGTAATAAGTGAACATCGATTATTTATGGAAATACATCTTCTATCTGCTTTTACATACGATATGGAAAGGAGATTATAAGTAAGTTTATCTATTTTTTTTTGTCTAATGCCACCAGGTTGTCTTTTATGACATTTCTGACTTTCTCCCCTAGCATTGGCAGAATTATAATCCATTTCTTAGGTTGGGGCAGCTGGAAGGCGGAGTTTCGTTACCCCGACGGTATGATGGGTGATAAATGATAATGAAGGGTCAGGATAGTTCTTAACCTAAATTCCAGACCATCGGCAACCACAGGGATAATTCTCTTTAAAGCAAGATTCCTATGGTTTGACCGGGAATCGAACCCGGGACCTCATGAACGGTATTCAGGAACGCTGACTACTAGCCCATGAGGCTGGTCTTATCTACTATTATACAGATAGTAACATTCTTGTTCATACAGCTGAGAATTTGTGATAGGCCTCTAAAGTAAATGTTAATACCTTCCGAAATTAAATTATGGAATATTCAACTACATTAAATATATGGCAAAAACCAATGGCTATAATGAAGAAATCATAGATAAACTCGTAAATAAATAAAAAAGAAAGAACAATATAACCAACATAACTAAACTAGAAAAAAATCTGACAACAAGAAAACATGGATAACACTTACATATACAGGAAAATAAACGACAAAATTAGCCAATACACTAAAGAAAGCCGATAAAAACGTAAAAATAGCATACAGAACTAATAACAAATTAAACAACATAATAAACAATAACATTGAAGAGTCAATTGCTTTTGTGATAAAGAAAGCTCCTCCTTTTTTAATATTCTGAACACGTTAGACCATTATTTTTCTCCAACAAATACATTGAATATAGCAAATAATGAATAGATTCAGTGATTTTACTGAGTTGTTTATTCAAAATATAAATGATTAACCTATAATGTGATTATAATAGTTTGATGTGTTTCATTATTTCTCCACTAGAGTGCATTCTTACAATATTGCGATGCTATTTGGCAATAAATAATATGATCGAGTTGCAGTGAATATACATAACCTCACATTTCTAATTTGTTTTCAAACTTCGCCGTTTACATTAACTATATAAATATTTTAAAACACCGGTAACTATATTCAAATAATTATTTTTTAGTAAAGAGCTTAATTTTATTCGTTAAATAGTCCTAACAAATGCCACTCTTGATTTCCAAATTCTCTAGATAAATTCACTCCTCACTTCGTGATTCGTGAATTTATCGATAATTTGGAAATCACTCGTGGCATTACTTATGAAAATGTTCTATGGCACCTTCATACTTGAACTTGTTAACTATGTACTGTACAGTTGCATGTGATTTGCCCACTGTATTGCATATTTCCCTCAGTGATTTACCTCTTAAAGCAAAGTTGACAATAGTTCTCTTTAAGTCTAAACTTTATACGAATGTGTCTAAATGGCACAGAGAGTAGAGCGCGTGTAGGCAAACAGTTTTCACATACTTTTGACATTCACAATGGGTTGAAGCAAGGAGATGCACTATTTTCTCTACTATTTAATTTTATACTAGAGCATGCCATTAAATCTTTAGAGGATGAAGAAGGCCTACAACTCAACTGCAATCTCTTCTCCATTGTGTAGGCCTACACAAATGAAGAAAGTACGTCAATGCTATGAAACAACCACCTTTTTTAGGATATATTTAGGTCTTTTATAGGCATTTTATAGGTCCTCAACTTCCGAAACCTAATCATAAGTATCCGACTCTATGATGCCCCTAGTACGTAGTCCTCGAGGAAGTGGAAAATGAGCTAATTGTTTACCTGTGAAGTAAATGGAAAAAAATTGACGAAAAACTGTGCAAATGAATCCTGGATTTAACATCTTAAGCTCTGTCAACGAACTAAAGAAAAAATAAATAGTGCTCAGCTTGAAATTCTAATGAATGTTTTTGTTTATTGCAGGTTCCGACAACAGCACGACAGACTGCTGACAGAGTGTCATCTCCATTTTAAAGGTAATCATCTGCATAACATTTTAAACTAATTAAGTACATACGGCCGTTACTGATATTCTAACTAACTGGTACTATCAAACCTGGAGGTTCGTGGCCACATGGACATAAACCCTCCGTACATCCTTATCCTGAGCTAATGTTTTTCTAACATTATCTGTGTAATTCACTTTCTTCTAATCATTGTTAATGTTATTCTTCCACCCCTTTCCTGGCCTACATACTATTCGTTTTTCTCTTGTTTTCGTTTCCATGCCCTTAGGACCTATTTAATTTCTCATTCTTAATACATGGTTTGCCCATCGCGGTCTACAAGATTTAACAGTTTTTATTACATCTTGTTTCTCATAAAGATAATTTAATTTGCTGTTTGTAAGTCTTCTCCATTCACCTGTCTGTCGTCTGTGTTGGTTTCAAAAAAATTCCAAGAACTTTATTCCAAAATACTCTTAATATTTTCTCCTCTCTTAAACTAAAAGTCCATATAACTGGAAGATTAACCGTAATATATTACACGCTTTATATTAGCTCGACTTGTATCTATCTGTCTGTCTGTCTATCTATCTATCTATCTGTCTATGTAACGGAATCTTTCAACGCGATTTTCACCAACTTAAAATCATTGGATCGACTTGAAACTTTGTATACTTGCAAAGGACCTGTGGCAATACAATAATTTCATTTTTTTCTAAAATCCTGGCCAGAATCATCAGAAAAAAAAGTGTCTTTGTATCTATGTAACGGAATCTTTGAACACGATTTTCACCCACTTAGAAACATTGGATCGACTTGAAACTTTGTATACTTGTATAGGACCCGTGAGGGAAATAAAAAAAATCTTAAAACCCATAAAAACAATAAATATTTTAAAGATAAAAAGCTTTTTCACGCCAAATATATTAACTTATCATACCAATACAATATTTTCATATTTGTTTCTAAAATCCTGGCCAGAATCGTCAGAAAATAAAAAAAGTTTCTTTGTATCTATGTAACGGAATCTTTGAACACGATTTTCACCCACGTAGAAGCATTGAATCGACTTGAAACTTTGTATACTTGTAAAGGACCCGTGACAATACAATAATTTCATATTTTGTTCGTAAAATCCTGGCCAAAATCATCAGAAAAAAAAATGAAAACTGGTATAATAGGTTGCGGACTTCTCGACTTTTTAGTCAATCGTTGTAAGAGCTCAGTTGGTAGAGCGGTGAACTCTAGTGGTATATAATTTCAGTAATCCATAGCTTGCTGGTTCAAATCCGGCTGGAAGGTTTTTTTTTTAGAAGAGTATTACTTTTAGCTCATACTACAATAGTATCGAATTTAAAGATATTTACATTTTTATCTTATTCTGTAAAATATTAAAACTAAAAAATAAAATAATAAATAATAGTTTAAAAAAATAAAACAACACGCTTTATTAGAAATCCGAACTAAAAAAATGAAAAATAATTTTAATTTCCAACACTCTTGGGATAAAATTAAAGTGGACAACAAAAAAAAATCATCTCCAATACATCTAGAATAAAACTAGAGTTATCTAGAAAAAAAAATAATTTACCATCAAAAGCGTGGGGTGCTCTATATCAATTAATATATTTGATAATAAAGAGATATTGGTAAAAGTAAAGTCTCTAAGAAGAAAACGTAAAAACTATAAAAGCACCACACGCTTTTGATGGTAAAATTATTTTTTTTGTAGATAACTCTAGTTTTATTCTAGATGTGTTGGAGATGATTTTTTTGTTGTCCACTTTAATTTTATACCAAGCGTGTTGGAAATTAAAATTATTTTTCATTTTTTAGTTCGGTTTTCTAATAAAGCGTGTTGTTTTAGTTTTTTAAACTATTATTTATTATATATACAATTCCACCAGGTTGTCTTTTATGACATTTCTGTATTCTCAATTGAAATGGCGGAGTTGTAACCCACTTCCTAGATT
Organism: Diploptera punctata; assembly: GCA_030220185.1. Taxonomy (NCBI): domain Eukaryota; kingdom Metazoa; phylum Arthropoda; class Insecta; order Blattodea; family Blaberidae; genus Diploptera; species Diploptera punctata. The sequence continues at coordinate 607,184 of JASPKZ010007278.1, read as the reverse complement.
GGTGCACTTCCAAAATTTCCCTCATTTGTCATTAGCTGTGCATTTATCTTACATAATGTATTTCTATATACTTAGATCAAATATGGGAAAAGCAGTATTGTCATTTTAGGGCTAAAGTGATGCCGATTGGACAGTACTGTTGTAATTATACAAAACTGCAGATAGTTTATTTTTAATAATGTGTTTTAAAAAGGTTTAATTTCCGCACGATGGAAACTTTGGTTGAATTTTACAATATTTGCCGCAAGCGACTACTCTTTCATTTGTTCGCTATTTGAACGCGCTGCTTTGTTAGAGACAGCGCCCTCTATGCGTTCATTGTTATAAAAATAAATAACAGGAGGCTTTGTAACCACGTCCAATGAATGCTTTCATGCGCATAATAAGTTTCTATAAAAATATCACACGAAACTTCTGAACGAAATCTTGTTGCTATCAGAATTTTATGTTAACAGAGTCGATCTACAATGAACGGTTATTTTAATAGCAGATACGTCATCGCCGATCGTAAACGTTCTACTATACCCCTTCCGAGTTCTATTTGCAATGTGAACAAACCTGATGTTTGACAGCATTTTCGTTAGTCCAATAACACTGGTCAACATGATTTTTGTCTCATGAGTACCAATAGTTGTACTTAATGCAATTTTTTATTGTGTTTTCAAATATGTGTTCGGAACTTCTCCATCACCCACAGTTTTTTTTATTTCAATTTCAATTAATGGATTTCTTCTTCTTCTTCGGCTTTCCCCCACTTATAGGTTTGCCGTCTTCAGTTCCCATTTATCTCTATCATTCCAATCTCCCTCTTCCAAATTCCTATCATCCATTGTTGTTCCTATGTAGGTTTTCCATTTCCATCTAGGTCTGCCACGTTTATTTCTTCCAAGTGGTGACCATTGCTATATATATTTTTGGCCATCTTTCATTTTCCATTCTTTGTACATGGCCATACCATTTAAGCGTTTGATTTTCAATCCTCATAACAACAGATGTGGTGACATTCATTTCTCTCCAAAGGAATTCTTTTCTTATTTTATCCTGACTTGTTTATTGGAGGCTTCTTCTAAAATAATCAAATTCAACTGTTCTAATTTTATTCTTTTGTAATTCCGACAAAGACCAAGTTTCACGTCCATATGACAAAATATTCTGTATTATGCTCTTATAAATTTTCATTTTAGTTTCCTTTGTAATATTTTTGTTCCAAATTACTCCATGTAATGTCTTAGTTGCATTTTTTGCCATAATTAATGGATTTAAATAATTATTTTCTGCTTAACAAACATTAAAGGGATTACGTCAAAATCAAAACATGCAGTGGTGTACCCTGACTTGCAATCTGCAATGAGACCAGTTCCACACTGAGAAGAATTGCCCACACCAAAGCCTCCAAAACATGTGACATTAGATGAAGAGAGCTCAGATTCTGATGGAAGTAAGGAAGAAGAAGAAACAGATTTTGGTGATACAACTTTTGAACAAAGCTGTTCATCTGAGCCTCATTTATTGACTCAAGAAGATCTTAGCGATCTCATACGAGATTTAAAGTTATCCAAAAACCAGTCTGAAATGCTTGGTTCCCGGCTAAAAGAATGAAATCTTCTTCAAACCTTGCGTGATGGGGAAAAACTGATATCATATTTGAATTCAGGAGACTATCAGAATCACATATTTTTCTTTCTGAAAAAAAAAAAGAAAGTATTTTTTGTTGCTCAGTGTAATGGTTTACCTTTAAGCGTGCAAGAAAATGTAGTTAGCTCTCTAACACTCGAAATAAAAATAATAAAAATATATATTAACTAGCACATGTCTATAAAAGTTATATGGACTATTTAACTCATGCCCCAAATGGGAGTCAATGACCAATCACGTTACAATGATTTTTTATTTACAACCAATCACAGTCGTGTTTCGCCTAGAATTTACCAACTAAAGTTTATCATAATAAAGAACGCGCCTCCTTTTTAACATTCTGAATAGGTCGTAGCATTATTTTGCACTGACTGACTGTCCAAGAAATACGGCTACCAGATTGTATATATAGTGCATGAATGTCAACACATACCACTTGCGGGAGTTAATATAAAAACATCTGTAGCAATTGATTATACAAAAAAAAAAAAAAAAGAAACCACTGTTTGCACTTTCTTAAATGTATTTTTCCCAGAAAAATATAATTCTCAAATTTAGATCATAGGACATCAGAAATGAATTAATATACAGTTTGATGTATTTCATTTTTTCTCCACTAGAGTGCATTCTTACAATATTGGCAATAAATAATATGATCTGGTTGCAGTGATCGAACAAAAGAAGCAAATGAAGCGTACCAATCGTTTCTCATTTTTTTTCAAACATCGCCGTTTACATGAAATATATAAATATTTTAAAATAACTATAGTTAAATAATGATTTGAGAGTAAACAACTTAATTTTATTCGTTAAATAGTCCTAACAAATGCCACTCTTGATTTCCAAATTCTCTAGATAAATTCACTCCTTACTTCGTGAGTCGTGAATTTATCGATAATTTGGAAATCACTCGTGGCATTACTTATGAAAAATCTTAAAATGTACAATTGAATAGTTGCCCCGAAAAGAAATCTAACCCACAAAAATTCGAAAGTTGAGTTTTCAGTGGATTACTGGTCTATCCGGAGAGTATCACGGTATGGTGCATGTAAAATTATCCATACTCTCTTCCAGACCTGTTTTATTTATTTTTAAAAGTTGGTTTTCGAGCGAATAGTAATCTATATGTAACAAAATGGCGGAAGCAGTTAGTCAAGTCATTAATAGCAGTGCAGAAAAAATAAACAATTATTGCACATGTGTAAATTCATTCTACCACAGTTTCGTGAATTCTAATCAGAATCTTAGAGAAATTGAGTGAAAGTAAGAAAGACACAAAGGATGTAATGAAATAACATTAAATAAAAAAAAATTCTAACAGAATCAGTGTTCAATATGTGTTTTCTATTTCGTATTATAAATATTTTAGTTATTTTTTTTGTTTAATGCCACCAGTTTGTAATTCGACATTTCAGGTTTTTAGTTAAATATATGTTAGATCATTTTTCCACTCTATACAGATATATTTCTTTTGCACTCAATTCTGTATTAAATTGTTAATATTTAGTTATTAGCATGTTATTTTGCATTCAAATTGGTGTATATGATTCTTTGTTGTGTGTTATTTAATTAATAAAACACAGATTATTCCGTAAATCATTGAAATTGGATCATAAATTTTACTTCTTGAGCAATTCGCTTAGTTTACGCAGTTCCTGTGCTACGGATTTTTGTACTTTATTGTGGAGCCATTTTGAATGCTGTTTTAATTTCCAACACGCTTGATTTGATGTATGTTGTTTTAGAAATTAGAATGTTGGCAGTACGCGTAGGTGTAATTTTAGTTTCTCTGTCACATGTCGAACTGTGAATAAAGTTGGCAGTGTTTCGTTATCGGAATGCGATATACTGGACCGCCATCTTTTGTTTCATTCGAGCGTATATGTTAACAAAATATGACATGGCGACTGTCGCTTGTCATTTGTTCTTATCTACATGTTCATTCTCGCTGCTATTTGTGTCACCTTGTTCTGACATAGTTTTTAAGTTATTTTTCATCAAGCGGTAAATGTATCGAATACGTTTTAGACATCCGTTCTTCTCTTGTTTCTACGAGATTAAAACGAGACGTAACAACATGTTCAGTTACACATAAGATTATCATCATCATCATCATCATCATAGTACATTCACGAATTTAGGCCATTTGTTGACCTGTTTCGGCCTCAAGAGAAACACCATCCAGAAGTCTTTTGAGTGGACGTCCTGGTCTTCTTCTTCCTGCAGGTTGATATCTTAACATTTGTTTGGGTATTCTGTGATCTTCCATTCGATGAACATGTTGCATCCATCTTGACTTATAATCAGAAATTTTGTTTTCTAAAGATTCCATGTGTAATTCTTCTAAGATGTCTTCATTTTTTTTGTGATCTAGTAATAAAGATTAAATTAAATAACAGATTTTCTGAAGAAGGAATTATAAATCGTGGTGTGAGACAAGGCTGCCCCCTATTCCCAACACTTTTTGCAATTTATATCAATGAAGTAATATGTTGCTGGAACAAAACATAAATTTGGAATAAGAATATCAGAAAATAGAACATTAAACACCCTATTGCTTGCAGATGACCAAATAATAATAGCAAATTCCGAAGATAATCTACAGAAAGGTCTGTATGAACTTAACAAAATTACAGACGAATATGGATTAAAGATATCTACAGAAAACACATAAGATTATGCTTTGATTTTTATATCCGAGCTGAAGTTGTAGTTATCCAGAAAACACACTTGTGTAAGATATTGCAATATGACTGAATGGACATCGACAGAAACATTGTTTTAAGGCAGCGGTTCCCAACCGTTTTCGGCTCGCAAACCCATTCCACAACGATGTGAGTCGAGTGAACCATTGAGACTTTTAAATATACATAAAGTAGACATGCATAACATTTAATTCCAAGCAAAAGGTTTAATAACCTTAAATTAACTTAACTCTTAACGGTTAAAACCTAAAGTTTACGGCTTAAAAGTTACACAACGTGTAGGCCTAGTTGTAGCGGAATCAAATGCATTCCTAACCTTGTTACATAACTGTAAATCAGGCATTCGCGGTAAATATTAATTTATTGTGGAAATAATTTGACTATTTAACTCATGCCACAAATGTAGTTAATGACCAATCACGTTTCAATAAATGTTGTTTTACAACCAATGACAGCCGTGTTTCACCTCGCTCTTTATCGATTTCTCTTTACCAGCTCCTGCTTTTGTGATAAAGAAAGCTCCTCCTTTTTAATGTTCTGAACAGGTCAAAGCATTGTTTTTCTCCAACAAATACATTGAATATAGCAAATAATGAAAATATTCCTTGATTTTACTGAGTTGTCTACTAAAAAATAATTGAATAACCCGTAATGTTGATTATGATATATAGTTTGATGTGTTTCATTATTTCTCCACTTGGGTGCACTCTTACAATATTGCGATCTTATTTGGCAATAAATCATATGATCAAGTAGCAGTGAATGAACATAACCTCACATTTCTGATTTGTTTTCAAATATCGCCGTTTACATTAAATATATAAACATTTTAAAACAACTATAGTTAAACAATCATTTGTGAGTAAACAGCTTAATTTTATTCGTTAAATAGTCCTAACAAATGCCACTCTTGATTTCCAAATTCTCTAGATAAATTGGAAATCACTCGTGGCATTACTTATGATAATTTATGGCAGTCAATGACCAATCACGTTTCAATGAATTTTGTTTTACAACCAAAGACAGTCGTGTTTTCACCTCGCTCTTTATCGATTCTCTTTATCAGCTCCTGCTTTTGTGATAAAGAAAGCTCCTCTTGTTTAATATTCTGAACAGCTCAGAGCATTATTTTTCTCCAACAAATACATTGAATATAGCAAATAATGAACAAATTCATTGATTTTACTGAGTTGTTTACTAAAAAATAAATTAATAACCTATAATGTTGATTATAATATACAGTTTGATGTGTTTCATTATTTCTCCACTAGAGTGCATTCTTACAATTTTGCAATCATATTTGGCAATAAATAAATATGATCAAGTTGCAGTGAATGTACATAACCTCGAATTTCTGATTTGTTTTCAAACATCGCCGTTTACATTAAATATATAAATATTTTAAAATACCGGTAACTATATTTAAATAATGGCTTTTGAGTAAACAGCTTAATTTTATTCGTTAAATTGTCCTAACAAATGCCACTTTGATTTCCAAATCCTCTAGATAAATTGGAAGTCACTCCTGGCATTACTTATGATAAATTAATATTAAATCGCATTACGTTAAGAATACCACGTCAGATCTTAAATTACCAACCACCAGGGAAGAGATCTTTGGGCAGACCCTTCAAACGTTGCATTGAGATCACTAGGTTTATCACATGAAAGGAAGAAGAAGAAGACATTACATTAAGGGAGAACTTGGCGAGCCGTTTGAATCAGCTTCGAGGACCACCATTTGGATATCCTTGTTCTATAGCTTGCTGAAGTGTTTTTTAAACCTTCGTTTCTTGCCGCCTTATTGACTTTATTATATCATCAGATTTGCTAACAGCGTCTAAAATATTGTTGGTTTAATTTAGAGACACTGAGAGTGCAGCAGGTACTTGAGTAGTTGCCAGGAACTTGGAGCACGGCTACTCCCATGAGTGCAAAGATAATTCGTCATCCGTTTCCTTGTATCTTCCGTAAACTTTATGTCAAGTTCTCGCTTATCTTGATTATAAACGTCGCATAAGATGATGTCATCGCTGGGAGAGACAAGTCAACTTTATCTTATTGCTTTGTCAGCCTGCCATGCCTAACCTTTCTTTCAATCTGCAATTACACTGCTTAATTCAGTAATGTTACAGCCAGGGTTGTCAATTTAGTCACTTTGTGGCTAGATCTGGCCATTTTGAAAACGTAACTAGCTAAAAATTTGTGAGAAAGCTACCAATAGCTTTCTGGCCATTTATCGCCTTTTCTTTAGCTACTTCTAGCCATTTATAATTTATTATTTTATATAAATTTTGTAATAATAACTGATGGCTGTTAATAGATTTTGCCACAAGAAAAAAAGCCAAATGATTACCGTAAAACGGGGCTACTTTGACATATTTTTGAAAGTTTTTAAGGTCTAACTCGTATGATTTATGCCGAAAAGATTGAATGTATGATTTATGGTACCAATTGAACCTTAGACTACAAATCCCATTTGGTACTGTTCTCCTCAAATAAAAACTTAGTAGGACAACAATGAGTTTTGTTTTAGGTCTGTTTTGTCCATGTGCTGGGGCTACTTTGACATCACATTTGTTTTCACTATAATTCAAAGTAGACCCACTGTAGGTACTACTTTGACGCCAATTTATCTTTTTATAAATATTTTTTATTGTAAACAACCTTACTACAAATGTTTTTATAACTGTAATTTGACAAAATAAACTTAAACTTCTTTATCAATTCTGACACGAAACAGAACACAAAAATTATATAATTATTGTAGTTAGACAAACAGGAGTTAATTAGAAAACATGAAATTTTTGAAACAACAGTAGAAAATAATAAAAAAAAACAGATTTTCACATCTCATCTTCACATAGTTCACATTCATATTGAGAATTGTTTGATCCTTTGTTACACATACCACAGACCCAGAATTTGCATTTTACACAACAAATTCAGTCCTTACCCCTGTAAAACCGAAAATCACAATTTTATCCTTGCTGGGAATTCATTGTTGTTGAAAATGATACAGATGTGTCTCCAACAATTAACATCCTCTTTTAAAACAACTTAATTATTCGTGCGCCTTCAAGGAAATGTCTACACCATTGAATTGTTGTCAAAATAACCCAAAACACGCAAGCAATTTAGAATGCCAAAGAAGCCCCAATTTTTTTTCAAAGAAAATACAAAAAAAAAAAACGAACTACGGCTGATGGTGTTACTATTAATCAGATAGACCATGTATTAATACAGATCAGGCTCAACTCTGCATTTTTAAACATACGCACGAGGGGAGTAGATAGTAATTCAGACTCCACCTAGTGGAAGTAAGATATAAAGAATATCTCATAGAAATATAATTTGTGGTGACTATTTAACTCATGTCGCAAATTGTAGTCAATGACCAATCACGTTTCAATGAATTCTGTTTTACACCAATGACAGTCGTGCTTCACCTCGCTCTTTATCGATTTCTCTTTATCAGCTCCTGCTTTTGTGATAAAGAAAGCTCCTCCTTTTTTAATATTCTGAACAGGTTAGACCATTATTTTTCTCCAACAAATACATTGAATATAGCAAATAATGAATAGATTCAGTGATTTTACTGAGTTGTTTATTCAAAATATAAATGATTAACCTATAATGTTGATTATAATAGTTTGATGTGTTTAATTATTTCTCCACTAGAGTGCATTCTTACAATATTGCGATCCTATTTGGCAATAAATAATATGATCGAGTTGCAGTGAATATACATGACCTCACATTTCTAATTTGTTTTCAAACATCGCCGTTTACATTAACTATATAAATATTTTAAAACACCGGTAACTATATTCAAATAATTATTTTTTAGTATTAAAGAGCTTAATTTTATTCGTTAAATAGTCGTAACAAATGCCACTCTTGATTTCTAAATTCTCTAGATAAATTCACGACTCACGAAGTGAGGAGTGAATTTATCGATAATTTGGAAATCATTCGTGGCATTACTTATGAGAACAGAATAAAACTATACTTAGATAAACCCAAAGAAGTTAAAGAAAACTTTTTAAAATTCAGAATTACAGAATATTTCGTTGTGAGAATATATGCATTTCTTAAAATATACTTTATATCCATAATTGCAGCATTTCCAATAACCTGAAAGAAAAAGTAATGACCTCAAATTGTACTTCAGAGATACAAATTGACAACCTTTTAGAATACAGTTTTCCTCTGCATATACAAGTTGCATTTCTTGCCATTTTCAGGAGTCAGTTTTAGAGCCACTTTTTCTCATTGGGTGTTGGCAACCCCGGTTACAGCCTTACTTCACATGAATTCTTATTTCATATTACACACATAACTAACTGATACTATTCAAGGCAGCGCGGACAATACCTATCTATACATCCCAATCTTGAGCTAATGTTTTCCAATCATCCCCCTTTTTATCTATTTCCCTCAAATCTCGGTTGTTATTCTCCCACTTCATTTTTTATCTACGAACCTGGGAGTTTTATCTCAGATTTTCCTACAAGAAGTTTTTATGCCCCTTTTTAATTCTCCATTTGTGCTACTTGTCCTGCCCATTGCAGTCTACGAGACTTAACTGATATTATTATTATTATTATTATTATTATTATTATTATTATTATTATTTTTTGTTTCCTATAAATATCATGGAGTTCATTGTTAAGTAGTCTTCTCCATTCACCTATGTTCATCTCTGTTTGGTTCAATTTTTTTAAAAGAATTTTATTCTCAAATACTCGTAATCTTTCCTATTCCCTTAAAGTAAGAGTCCATGTTTCGCACCCATGTAATATTACTGGAAAATAAACAGTTTCATATATTTTCATTTTAATGTTTTTTTAAAAGGAGTTGGGACGTCCAGAGTCTCTGTAATTCCCAATAGCATGCATTTCCAGAATTGAGCCTATGTTTAATTTCAGTGTGTATCTCTTTTATATTTGTAATTACTAATTACACACTAATTCAACTCAGGAAGTTACTACAGACCTTACTGGCTAGGCCAGTGTTCCCCCGTAAGTACAGGGGTAGATGTTGCCAAACTCTTAATAACGGTATTTGTTTTTAAGGGAGGGTAGCAGTACTTTTCCAAATCTATGTAAGTGTACTATTCATTCATAATTTTTCTTCTACGACATTCTAGTTTTATAGACTACTAGAAGTCCCGGCCACGCGTTACTGTGGCTAAGGTATAAGTTAAAAATATAAATTAAGTTGCTGTCTTTCAGCCAGATTACTTAAAACTAATACTTACACACGAAATTAATAATATTGAAAATAAAATAAACACTAAACACACTTAAATTATGAAATAATCAATATTTGTAATTCAATTGAAATTCGCGGTTGGAACAAAAAGCACAGCCATCTGGATCTCTATTTGTAAAATAATAAACCAATTACCTTAAATCGCCATCTGTTAGAATCGTATGGAACTCACAGATAATTACACCACCATTTGTTAGAATCGTATGGAACTCACAGATTATTATAACTCTTTGTTAAATAATAAAACAATAATTTGCAATAAAAATAATGCGACTATAAATTTAGTTATAAACTACCCTAAGTCTCAAGTCGGATCACACTGCACACGGTGTGCAAACTTTTATTAAGATCGGTTCAGTAGTTTAGGATTCCATCGCGGACAAACAACGTGACACGAAATTTTTATATATTAAGATATGTAGTTACGAATGTAGAAATATTAAAGTGTTTGAAATTATAAATTTCTGTCTCTCGGAAACCTTGCGTGATGGAGTAAAACCGATATCATATTTGAATTCAGGAGAAAAATACTACCAGAATCACATATTTTCTTTCTGAGACAAAAAAAAGTATATTTTTTGTTGCTCAGTGTTATTCGTGTTATGAAATGAATATTTTATGTCCCTTGTCCATGTGCATTGTGAGAATAAAACAGGAATACGATATTTTGTATAACATTCCTAATACTAATAAAATTCATATCAAATTCCGTTGAGGTGAATAGTCATAAGAAAAAAAAATTAAAATGTACCTGTTGGCATATGCCGTCGTCCTCAACTTTGTTAAAATTATGTATATAAAATATTGACTGTAGGCATTTCGGAAGTTATCTTCCATCATTAGCAGCCCGTATGCACTACTATTAGTTAACAAGCTGTAGACGTTGCAGGTCCTGATACATCTTCTACTACTAGTAGCGCATACATCCTGCTGATGATGGAAGTTAACTTCCAAAAGGCCTACAGTTAATATTTTTATATACATCATTTTAACAAAGTTGAGGACGACGGCACTTGCCAACAGGTACATTTTAATTTTATTTTTTATCTTATAGCATTTTTAACCGAAATGTCGAATTCCTGTTCACCCTCACAATGCACATGGGCAAACGGACATAAAACATAAGAAAAGTAACAAGAATTCCACAAAATTAACTTAGAACAGTATGGTTCTGGACCATTGATGTGTTGATTAATTCTAAATTTAAATACGTAATAAAATAGAGAAAATACAAAATATGAAAACATTGAATGAAAATAGAGCTACTAATAAGACAGGCTTAGAATATTAATTTTCCAACAAGTAATTGTATAAGCTTGATTTGAAAGTCTGAATTGTGTGTCAACCCCCTGATATGTTGAGGGAAGGAGTTCCAGTAGACGAGAAAGATTGACCTCCACTGGGTTAAAGGTCACGCAGGTCTTCGAGGGAATGAAAGAGCTGACTATCTGGCTAAAGTAGCCGCTAGCTACAAAAATACTATCGACTATAACTCCATCCCTATAACACGAGGCAAGCAGTTATTAAAAGAATACTATGAAACAATCTGGAATTTAATTTACACACCAAATCAAATGACGCCTTCCATACCAAAATGTTCATCCCCAACATACCCTATAGACTGTCCCTATCCCTATGGCCTAACTATATAACCACACAGTTTCTCACCAACCATGGACTATTTAAATCCTACCTACACAAAATGAACAAAACTGCTTCACCTTATTGCAACTGCCCAGAAAAATCACTGCAGACGGCCCACCATCTGATGACTGAATGCAACATGTTCTCCAGAGATGGACCAGCTTACTACTTACTACAAATTGCTACTCCGCCAAATATTCTGAAGTTCCACTTTAACACAGTCAACGTTGCAGAATTTCTTACGAGGATCTTCCGTCAACTACAAGAACAACTAGAACAATAATTGAACAATTGTAAAACTGTAAATATCCCGTGATATACCATTGGTGAAACACGGGTTGTAACATATATATGTAAATAAAAAAAAGCGTGCAGAGGCTACTGTACAAGTTGTAAAGTAAAAAGAGTTCGTGTGAAGAGGTAGCTATTTTTAGTAGGCTGTTATCTTGTGGGCTTTAGAACAGTTTAAGGCATTATGTCTTGATTAAAAGGTTAAGGGTCTTGCTCTGGTTCGAGTCTCCATGGAATTTTCTCATGGAATTTCGACCAGTATGGGACCGGTGTTATCGCTGAGCTACATGATCTTTAAGGGAAACCAGACAGTTAAGTCTCATAGACTGTGATGGGCAGGACATGTGGCACGAATGGGGTATGAAAAGGGGCATGGACACTTCGCACAAAACCAGAGGGAAAGCATCCAATAGGTAGGTCAAAAACGAGATGGAAGAATAACATTAACCGTTATTGAGGAAGGTGAATTATATAGGGGATCCATCCATCTATCCATAGTAATTCTGCCCGAAGGCAGGCCCTTCACTGCAATCATAGCATTTCCATGCGATGCTTGCAGCTTTACAAGGGAATTGTAGGTGTGGTAGCTTTCTGTTGCTTTCAACACCGGTGAAGGATGATGATGATGATAAGGAGGAGGATGATGATGATGATGGCCATATGATTTCGGGGACCATTTGGGACTTAAAATTTTCCTGACATTTGTCTTAAAGGTGAGGAAATACTCCGATAAAAATCTCACCCAGAAAAACTGCCCCGGGCCCGCTGCGTGACAAGGCAACACGCTACCTTGAGACCACAGCGGTGGACATACAGGGGATGATTGGAAAATATTAGCGCAGGAAAAGGATGACTGGGAAGTTTATACCTCACTTGTGAAATTATATAAATTTGTTGACTTTTTCACACCGATTTTAATTTGCAACACTAGTAATTTAAATAGTTAAAGGGCATAATAAAATAAAATGTTGTAATACTGAGACTAGAGGAAAACACAACGAGGATATATACCCATCAATAGGAACCTCAAACTCGATGCTATTCTTTTTGCAGACGATTTAGCTCTTCTGGCACTTTCCGAAAATGATTTGCAACGATCAATTTATAATTTACAAAAAATAGGTGCCAAATTTAATATGGGAATGTCAATTAACAAAACTAAAATTATGGCATTTTATGGGAAGGACCCCATACAAAGTAAAATCTGTCTCCAGAATAAAATTTTAGAGAGATCTAATCAATTTAAATATCTTGGATATTATCTCTCTATCTGGGATGAAAAGGATATCCCTGAAAAAGTTACTAGTTATAATAAAAGTTTAGGAATTATTAATCAAGTTATGAAACCATCCCTTGTACAAAAAAACACCAGATTACGTTTATATAACACTTTGGCTAGACCAGTGTTGACCTATGGTAGTGAAGCATGGACACTAAGAAAACAACATGAAAGCAGAATAACGGTTTGTTAAATGAGATTCATGCGCAGAACAGCGGGTTACACCAGATGGGATCGGAAAAGGAACACCGATATCTTAAAAGAATTGAAGACTACGCCAATTTTGGAATATATTAAACAGTACCAACTAAATTGGAAACACCATCTTGAAAGAATGAGTTCAAATCGGATCCCCAAAGCTGTTTATAATTATATACCAAGAGGACGAAGATCACTGGGCCGTCCTATGAAACGCTGGAGGGAAATTTTTCTATAGGATCGTAACAGACCTTGGCCTAATACTTGGAAGGAAGAAGAAGAAGAAGATACTGAGACTAAGAATAATAGTAGTGGGCATAGAAACGATCCTTGCGGTTATGTAATAATCCCTGAAGCGAGGTGGACGAACACTAACTAATGGATACACCAATTTTCCAGTCCTCAGGGACGAGTGATTTTCTACCTGCAGCTTCTATTTGAGACGTCAGTTCTTGTTGGAAGTCCATTGCCTTCCATTCAATTTGAGACCAGTAAACTTAATTCCATTGTCAATATATCCACATTGTTCGTGCAGCAACGAAATAAATCACAATTCATTCCAGAATGTGTACAAAAAATGGAAAAACATCATTCGCCTCACGATAATGTTTTGTTTTAAATTAAGTTTGTCTCACGTTTTCTTATAAGGGAATTGTTAACAATTGCATGCCGAAACTTACCCTAACATTTCTGCCAGAGAAGCATTTGATGTATCTTGGCCGTGTTCAAAAAACTTTTCTGCCTTTTTAACTGCAAGGCAAAGAAATCGAAATCAGAATACAACAATGGCAACCGACTAGCAGGATGACTCCTTGCTTGAGTAAGGTCGAAGGACAGTGAAGTGGGACATCCCACCTCATTCTTGATCTACCAACTGGGCGTTTTCTCTCTGGTTTTCCTACAAGATGCTTCCATGGTCTTCTTTCATTCTCCATTCGTGCCACATCGCAGTCTACTTTACTTAACTGTTCTTATTACATCTGGTTTCCTATAAATTTGATGTAGTTCACTGTTATGTCGTCTTCTCCATTCACCTGTCTGTTCATCTCTCTTAGGTCCAAAAAAATTTCCTAAGAACTTCATTCACAAATGCTCGTAAACTTTTCCTCTCCCTTAAAGTAAGAGTCCATGCTTCACATCGATATAACTGGTAGAATAACATTTTCCATTTATGTTTTGTTCCTTACTTCTATCTTTAACCGATCTGGTATTTCTTCCTTCCTTCCACTTACTTATACCAGACTCTTTTAACTTTACTATTTAACCTCTCGTGGAAAGCAACGGGAAGCTAACACACCTACAATTTCCTAGTAAAGATGCAAGCATAGCATGGAAATGCTATGACTGCAGTGAGGGACCTGCCCTCGAGCAGAGTTACTATGGATGGATCTAACCTCTCTTGGTTAACTCTTGTTTTTTTCGACCCCGACGCTATTAGGGCATCCGAGGGATAGGGAGTCTTTCCGTTCTTCTTCCATTTCTTCTTTCCTTTATTTCTTTCTTTTCTTCTCTCCAGAAAAGTCTGACCAGAGGCTATAAGATGGCAGCCCCATCACTGGACTTGCCTTCCTTTGGCCAGCAACAAATCGAAGGGACTATTATTATGCTTTCAAGTCTTATACGAGAACGCTGGAGAAAAACTTTTCTATAGGATTGTAACAGGCCTTGGCCTAATACTTGGCAGAAAGAAGAAGAAGAATAACAGTTGTATACAGTTTTAGTTTAACGTTTTTTGAGAGAAGTTGGGACAAGAGTTCCTGTAATGAATAATAACACGCATTTCTGCTGATGATGGTCGTATATACAGGTTTACAGACAAATGTATAACTTTTCAATAGCTTATATCACAGTATTTGACATATAGTTAATGTTCGCGCCAAAATCTTGACAATTGCGTGTTATTTGATGTCAGTAGTTCGCGATTTATGCTTCACTTGTTTCGCAAGTTGAAAATAGATACATACAAGCTGTGTTTCTTGAGAGCTTGATCATGTAACTATTCGTATGATTAATGGCGACTCTGGTGTATGTTTACTGTCACCAGGGGGCTGATATCGTGCCCTGAATTGTAATTACTTCGTCATCCCTCCGCTACACGTTTCTTCTCTGTTTTTTTTTTTTATTTTTATAGCATTTCTTCTTTGACTTTTATAGCCATGCTTTCAAGCACGATAAGCGATGTTTTTTATTCTGTGAAATTTTAAAATAAATTATACAGAGCGGAATATAATTTATAGGTGGGTTGTTGGATGTGATGTCCCACGTTGTAGATATATGATTGTAATAATTGAGATCACTGTTATTTGCCACGGCACTGATGACTCCCTTCAGGGGAATGAGGAAAAGTTTCTTACATAAACAATTAACGACTCTTTGTTAACAGTTAAATTAAATGTTATTTTATTAAAGTTCTCACTTCTGTTTAGATGAATCTTGTAAATGATCAACAATTAAAAATATTCCGGCTTAAATTAATAAATTTCACTTATAGAAGATTATTACTTCATATATGTAATGGATGACTATTTCCAACGGTCAATTTTTCACCAACACTTTATTTCACTGTATGGATTATTTATACTCTATATGAATTAAATTTATACCACAATATTATTTTCCGTAACTTTGACACCATTTTGTCAACTAATATCAAGAAATGAACAATAATTCTCTTTGTTTCTTGATGAGCCGTTGTTTAACATGTCTGATTTCTTTCAAGTATTCTAGCCATCTTGTTGTACTTACTTACTTACTCACTGGCACTATCAAACCCATAGGTTCATGGCCGCACGGACATAAGCTCTCCATACATCCCTATCCTGAGCTAATGCTTTCCAATAATTCTCTGTATAATCTACTTCCCTCAAATCATAGTTAATGCTATTCTCCCACCTCATTCTTGGTCTACCAACTGGGCGTTTTCCCTCTGGCTTTCCTACAAGGAGCTTCAATGCAAGTCTTTCATTCCCCATACGTGCAACATGTCCTGCCCATCGCAGTCTACGAGACTTAACTGTTCTTATTATATCTGGCTTCCTATAATGATCATGTAGTTCATTGTTATGTAGTCTTCTCCATTCACCTGTCTGTTCATCTCTCTTTAGTCCAAACATTTTCCTAAGTACTTTATTCTCAAATACTTGTAATCTCCTTTCCTCCCTTAAAGTAAGAGTCCATGTTTCGCACCCATATAATATAACTGGTAGAATAATAGTTTTGTATATTTTCAGTTTGACGTTTTTTGAAAGGAGTTGGGAGATCAAGAGTCTCTGCAATGCATAATAACACGCATTTTCCAGAATTGAGCCTATGTTTAATTTCTTTGAGCATCTCATTCTTATTTGTGATCATTGTTCCTAGGTATTTGAATTCAACCACATCCTCAAAATTTCCCTCA
The DNA here is from genome assembly GCA_030220185.1 of Diploptera punctata. Taxonomy (NCBI): domain Eukaryota; kingdom Metazoa; phylum Arthropoda; class Insecta; order Blattodea; family Blaberidae; genus Diploptera; species Diploptera punctata. Next base: position 590,758 of record JASPKZ010007278.1, on the reverse strand, counting down.
TTTGTCATTAGCTGTCCATTTCCATTATATAATGTATTTCTACGTGTGACCATATATTTAGTTTTATTGATATTTACTTCCAGTCCTAATTTCTTAGTGTTACTCAATAGTGTGTGCGTGTTGTCCTTTAGTATCTCCTCGCTATCGGCCAATAATACTACATCATCAGCATAAACTAACAGCTTTATTAATACCATTGAGTTGTAAGCCATCTTGTTGTTCTGGGAAAAAATCCCATTTCATTTCTGTTATAACCTGGAAGTTCTGATTGATCCAACTGAAAAGGAAGGAGTACTACTGGCTGACCCCCATCCAATTCGTCCAATCCCATTTATTTGTTTATAAAAAATACAAATTCAAATATTTAAAGTATTTTTACACATTAAATCAGTTTGAAAATACATCTAACTGTATTAACAGTTTATATTGACCAGTTTGAATTTTTTATATAGGCCTACTTATAAAAAAATTGAATTCTCTAAATCAATCTTATTTCCATTCTTATAAAAATAAATATAATTATATTTAAATATTAAATAAAAAAGCCCTTATTATTATTATATGGGGATAAATATCCGGTTTTAAATTCTACTGACAAACTTTCAGAGGATGTTGTGTTAGTGTTTTGATGTAGGGAACCTGTATTCTCTTGAGAGTTATTACTTGGGCTCGGAAGTTGAGGAAAAATCATCTCTTTTTATTTTACGTTTGAAGATGAGGCCCTACACAATATAATTATACAGGGTGATTTACAATAAGTATCACATACTTCTAGGGGTTGTAGAGGGGACTTAGTACATAAAGTTTCGATAAGGAACCCATGTCCGGAAACGTACAATTTTTGATTTGTAAATAGGTTTAAAGATCGAACACAATGGGCTGATAACGCGTGTGTTGTATTTCAGAATAAGTATTACAGACTTCTAGGGGCTGTACTACAAGTGTGGTTCCACGTGGCGACCTTGTTCATTGCACAAAGTGTGTTATTGCCTCACTGTGATGCTTGCCCGTTTATATAAAAGCGGGTGCCGCGCGACAATGCTTGACAGTTATTAACATGCGGAATTATTATAGTGGCGATAGTTGGCATCTTTGTATTTAATTATAAATAACAGCTGCGGGGAAACAAAGCGAGCCGCTGGATAACCATCAAACCTGTGACGCATGTTTTCATACACATGCCCCACAAGCCCTGGTGTGTACTCAATAATTTCTGCTGCCGCCAGAATTCGTGCAAGAAGACCTTCCTCCGAATCGATTGGTGTAATGTAACCCCTAGAAGTTTTTATATGCTATAAGTCATATTTCCGTAATGTAGGTGGGGTAATTGCTGTGAACACCGCACGCCACTGCTCAGAAGTGTGTTACAATTATCCGGTGTTAGGAGAGAACACCATAAATGTCGAAATGACAGCATGGTGGCAATGAATAAAAAAGTAAAAATTGTATTAAATACATTTAGGATTTGTATTGACTTATGCTTTCACGGCCAGAGTTGCTGTGATGATCCTGAAGATTTCCGGTCTGTAGGCCGTGGTCTTGAGGATTGAAGTTCCCCGACGTTTCGCCAGAGACTGCGTGTGACATCCTCAAATTTTGTCTCAAGAGGATGATGCAGTCACTGGCGAAACGTCGGGGAACCTCAAGCCTCGAGACCACGGCCTACAGCCCGGAAATCTTCTTCAAGATCAACATTCAGGATTTGTTGTTTCTTGATTAAAATCGATAATAGAAACACATTAAATGTAAGTATAATAATTTTATAAAAAATCAATTAAAATCATTACCTGCATTTTTAAAAATTTTTGGAGTGTATTTTTTTTCAAGAAGGTGTTACTAGCTAGTAGTTGAAGAATCTGTTTTTTTAATGCCCCAGTTTGTCCTTTTTGATCATTTCTGGTGTTCTCTCCTGGCATTGGCGTATTTGTAACCCACGTCTGAGGTTGGGGCGCCTGGAAGGCGGGGTTACGTTGCCCCGATGATATGATGGATGATGATGATGATAGTGGTGCGCCAGGAGAGTCCTTAATCCTAAGCTTAATCTAAGATGAATATGAATGATGATGATTGCGATGGCCATATGATTTCAGGGGGGGGGGCACGCCGTAGCGTAGTGGTTAAGGCACTTAGCTGCAAGACGGAGGGTCGAGGGTTCAAGTCCCGTTGGGGTCAGGATTTTTAAACTGACCCAAACCCTCTGGCGGCACTACGGCCCTGGGGTCGACTCAGCCTCTAACGGAAATGAGTACCAGACGCTTGTTCTGGGGTAAAGGCGGCCGGCTGACATAAAGTGCCGATTGTCTAGAAAAAGTGGGAGCCTTAACCTCCTTCTACCCCAAGGGCTTCCGGGCCTGTTTGTGGGATCACTTTACTTTTTTATATGATTTCGGGGACCGTTTGGGCCTTAAAATTTTCATGACATTGTCTTACAGATGCGGAAAAGCCCCGATAAAAACCTCACCCAGGAAACTGTCCCGACCGGGAATCGAACCCCCGCTGCGTGACAAGTCAGCACGATACTTCGAGACCGCAGCAATGGACGAGAATTTATGTATGAATGCCGAGAAACGAACCTGGCGCCTATTTGTCTCTAACCCTGTAACTCTGGGAACTAGAAAAACATTTGTATGAATACATTACATAATGAAGGCTTGAGACGTTTTCAAGTAGGTGATTCGATCCAGAAAGAACAAATAAAGAAAGATGAGCAGTTTTCCAGGGAACTAGGGAGAGGCGAGTCCACTGCGACTATAAATTACAGTGGGGGTCATCTGCAACCCCACCCTCATCAGTCCAGGGGTGTGACGTACTTTTGTGTTGTGATTTCATAATAGCAAATGTGCCACGCCCACTTACAATGTTATAACGCCACAACAATTAGACGAGAAATTCATTCTATCAATAAATCTGCCATTGTTTCAATCACAAACAGAACAATACACATCTATTAGAAAAACTACAAGCGTCTTTCAAATGTCTTATAATGTTAGTATATTATTTAGCTGTGCTCTTTAAAGATCTTAGGTCACCTAATATATACAAATGAATGTTTGCTTGTTCGTATTTTATGCGCTGCATAAAATGTTCATCCGATTGTGATGGGGCTTTTTGCAAAATGTTCAGGGGATTCCTGAGATGAACATAGGTTATAAGGGAGTTGTGATACTCAACTTCTACACCTTTAAAAACTACCCTTTGTAGTGAAAAAGTGAAGAAAAAAAACAGCTTTTTGACGCTTAAATGACCTGACCTGATCTAACCTGTACTATAACTGACCTATACTGACCCAACGTGACCGAACATATCCTATACCCACCGAACTTGACTGAACCTGACCGAACCTAATGTAACCTAACCTAGCATAACCGAACTTAATCTAACCAAATCTAACCGAACATAACCGAACCTAACCTAACCTGAACATAACTTGAATGTAATCTGATTCTAATTTGAACCTGATATGAACCTAGCCTGAACATAACCTGAATCTAACTTGAACCTAACCTCAACCTAAATTGAACCTAACCTGAACATAACTTGAATGTAATCTGATTCTAACTTGAACCTGATATGAACCTAGCCTGAACATAGCCTGAACCTAACCTGAATCTAACTTGAACCTAACCTCAACCTAAATTGAACCTAACCTGAACATAACTTGAATGTAATCTGATTCTAACTTGGACCTGATATGAACCTAGCCTGAACATAGCCTGCACCTAATTTGAACCTAACCTGAATCTAACTTGAACCTAACCTCAACCTAAATTAAACCTAACCTGAACATAACTTGAATGTAATCTGATTCTAACTTGAACCTGATATGAACCTAGCCTGAACATAGCCTGAACCTAACCTGAATCCAACTTGAACCTAACCTCAACCTAAATTGAACCTAACCTGAACATAACTTGGATGTAATCTGATTCTAACTTGGACCTGATATGAACCTAGCGTGAACATAGCCTGCACCTAATTTGAACCTAACCTGAATCTAACTTGAACCTAACCTCAACCTAAATTGAACCTAACCTGAACATAACTTGAATGTAATCTGATTCTAACTTGAACCTGATATGAACCTAGCCTGAACATAGCCTGAACCTAACCTGAATCTAACTTGAACCTAACCTCAACCTAAATTGAACCTAACCTGAACATAACTTGAATGTAATCTGATTCTAACTTGAACCTGATATGAACCTAGCCTGAACATAGCCTGAACCTAACCTGAATCTAACTTGAACCTAACCTCAACCTAAATTGAACCTAACCTGAACATAACTTGAATGTAATCTGATTCTAACTTGAACCTGATATGAACGTAGCCTGAACATAGCCTGAACCTAACCTGAATCTAACTTGAACCTAACCTCAACCTAAATTGAACCTAACCTGAACATAACTTGGATGTAATCTGATTCTAACTTGGACCTGATATGAACCTAGCGTGAACATAGCCTGCACCTAATTTGAACCTAACCTGAATCTAACTTGAACCTAACCTCAACCTAAATTGAACCTAACCTGAACATAACTTGAATGTAATCTGATTCTAACTTGAACCTGATATGAACCTAGCCTGAACATAGCCTGAACCTAACATGAATCTAACTTGAACCTAACCTCAACCTAAATTGAACCTAACCTGAACATAACTTGAATGTAATCTGATTCTAACTTGAACCTGATATGAACCTAGCCTGAACATAGCCTGAACCTAACCTGAATCTAACTTGAACCTAACCTCAACCTAAATTGAACCTAACCTGAACATAACTTGGATGTAATCTGATTCTAACTTGAACCTGATATGAACCTAGCCTGAACATAGCCTGAACCTAACCTGAATCTAACTTGAACCTGACCTCAACCTAAATTGAACCTAACCTGAACATAACTTGGATGTAATCTGATTCTAACTTGGACCTGATATGAACGTAGCCTGAACATAGCCTGAACCTAATCTGAACCTAACCTGAATCTAACTTGAACCTAACCTGAACCTAGCCTTAACCTAACTTCAACCCAGCCTGAACCTAACCTCAACCTAAATTGAACCTAACCTCAACCTAAATTGAACCTAACCTGAACCTAAACGGAACCTATATGAACATCTATATGAAAACAAGTGTAACTAAATTAGTATGGTTCAAATTCCTCCCTGTAAAGGGAGAGCGCCGAAATGTCTGTTAAGGGAAAACATGGGCTTACAAGAAGATTGTACAGCCAGCCACACTCTTCAGGAACCTCATTTCTGATGTTTCTATTCTTCGTTCCTGGTATTTGGTTAAGACCCAGTGGAATGGGATTTTAACTCAGAATTTCTCTGGACTGGGGAAAACTAGAAAAAATAAAACATATCCTAAGTCATATAGTCTTCTTCTTCTTCACGGTTTAGGCTTATTTACTAGCCTGTTCCGGCTCCAAATTGCTGCTGTTTCCATCTTTTCTTTGGTCTTCCCAAACCTCTTCTTCCTCGTGGTGAATAGCTGTATGCTGCTTTTGGTATTCTATTCTCAGTCATCCTTGCCAAGTGTTCTTTTCACTTTGTTCTGTAATTTCACTATTGTTGTGTTTAATTCCTCTACTTTTAGTTGTTGTCTTATTTCTGTATTTATCAGTTCTTTGATATCCTGCTATTGGTCTGAGGAATTTAATTTCAGCAGCTTGTATTCTGTCAGATTGTTGTGTTGTCACTGTCCATGTTTCGGATCCATAAATAATAATAGGCACTGCCATTGTCTTGTATAATTTCATTGTAGAGTCTTTCCTGGCTTTATTTTTCAAAGTTCTTTTTAGTGTTCCTGTTATATATTTAGTTTGTTATTTATATCTGTTTTCGCTGTGAATGATATTTCGCAACCTAGGAAGTTATATCTTACCACTTGGTCTATTGGTTTATTTTCTAATATTATCTTTGCCCGAACTGGATGAGCGCACTTGAAGGCCATTGTTTTTTTTTTCTGATGATATTTCCATGTTGTATTTTTTAGATATTTCATTTAGTTTATATAGCACTCTTTGTAGTTCGTCCTCTGTATTTGCTATTAAAATCTGGTCATCTGCATAGGCTACTGTCGTTTCATAATATTAAGCGTGAAGAAGTAAATTGCTGTCCCCCGTCGAGGTGACATTTTGAAGCAGTAACTCTCTTCATGCCCGATATTGTAGTAACATTTTGAAGAAGTATTTGTGTCCCAAAAATAATTACTTGTTCAGGTTAGGTTTAATTTTAGCTAGAGCCGGATTCTTTTCTCAAGGTCGGAAGTTGGTACACTGGATACGAAAACACTTTAAAATCACTGAAAACTTTTTTTTTGTAGAAATAATTCTAAATTTATTTCCTAATTTAATTTCCCAGCAGATAAAGTACAAGTAAATATAGGTGGTATTATTCTTCACTGTGAATTAAAATTAAATTATTTTCTTTTCTTGAATAAACTATTCTTCTTGTATTAAATATTACATTTTATCTTCAGAACTCTTATTGAATCTATGTTTGTTGAAAGTTGTATGCAGAATGACTAGTGTAATTCTTTTATAATTTTAAAGAACATTATTACATCACATAATGTTATATTTTAAATTCTGTTGGTTAAAAGGTCTTTAAATATTAAGGTTTGAATTTGATTTGTTAAATCAAAAAGTTAATTGTTTTAATATCCAATCAGAATTTAGTTTACTTTCATTTAAAAATATGAAGTAAAGCAGGTGTTCTTATTACAGTTATAACAGAAAGCTTTATAATTTTGAACCATTGATTTAAAACAATTTTTAAAAGCATTCTTTAATGAGGGAAATTTTGAGGAAGTGGCTGAATTAAAATACCTAGGAACAATAATCACAAATAGGAATGAGATGCACAAAGAAATTAAACATAGGCTCAATTCTGGAAATGCGTGCTATTATGCATTGCAGAGACTCTTGATGTCCCAACTCCTTTCAAAAAACGTTAAACTGAAAATATATAAAACTATTATTCTACCAGTTATATTATATGGGTTCGAAACATGGACTCTTACTTTAAGGGAGGAAAGGAGATTAGAAGTATTTGAGAATAAAGTACTTAGGAAAATTTTTGGACCAAAGAGAGATGAACAAACAGGTGAATGGAGAAGACTACATAATAATGAACTACATGGTCTTTATAGGAAGCCAGATATAATAAGAACAGTCAAGTCTCGTAGACTGCGATGGGCAGGACATGTTGCACGTATGGGGAATGAAAGACTTGCATGGAAACTTCTAGTAGGAAAGCCAGAGGGAAAACGCCCAGTTGGTAGACCAAGAATGAGGTGGGAGAATAACATTAAATATGATTTGAGGGAAGTAGATTATACAGGGAATGATTGGAAAGCATTAACTCAGGATAGGGTTGTATGGAGAGCATATGTCCGCGTGGCCATAAACCTACGGGTTCGATAGTGCCAGTGAGTAAGTATTCTTTACAAAAACTGTTATTTAATACAATTTATTTAATAGTTACTGAGACATTTTTTATTCAATAATAACCAACAATGAATTATTTAGATGTTTTTATTTATTTAAGTTATATCTAAATACTTACTTACTTACTCACTGGCACTATCGAACCCGCAGGTTCATGGCCGCGCGGACATAAGCTCTCCATACAACCCTATCCTGAGCTAATGTTTTCCAATCATTCCCTATATAATCTACTTCCTTCAAATCATAGTTAATGCTATTCTCCCACCTCATTCTTGGTCTACCAACTGGGCGTTTTCCCTCTAGCTTTCCTACAAGAAGCTTCCATGCAAGTCTTTCATTCCCCACATGTGCAACATGTCCTGCCCATCGCAGTCTACGAGACTTAACTGTTCTTATTATATCTGGCTTCCTATAAAGATCATGCAGTTCATTGTTATGTAGTCTTCTCCATTCACCTGTCTGTTCATCTATCTTTGGTCCAAAAATTTTCCTAAGTACAGTACTTTATTCTCAAATACTTGTAATCTCCTTTCCTCCCTTAAAGTAAGAGTACATGTTTCGCACCACCCATATAATACTTACTTACTTACTCACTGGCACTATCGAACCCGTAGGTTCATGGCCGCGCGGATATAAGCTCTCCATACATCCCTATCCTGAGCTAATGCTTTCCAATCATTCCCTGTATAATCTACTTCCCTCAAATCATAGTTAATGTTGTTCTCCCACCTCATTCTTGGTCTACCAGCTGGGCGTTTTCCTTCTGGCTTTCCTACAAGAAGTTTCCATGCACGTCTTTCATTCCCCATACGTGCAACATGTCCTGCCCATCGCAGTCTACGGGACTTAACTGTTCTTATTATATCTGGCTTCCTATAAAGACCATGTAGTTCATTGTTATGTAGTCTTCTCCATTCACCTGTCTGTTCATCTCTCTTTGGTCCAAAAATTTTCCTAAGAACTTTATTCTCAAATACTCGTAATCTCCTTTCCTCCCTTAAAGTAAGAGTCCATGTTTCGCACCCATATAATATAACTGGTAGAATAATAGTTTTATATATTTTCAGCTTAACGTTTTTCGAAAGGAGTTGGGACATCAAAAGTCTCTGCAATGCATAATAGCACGCATTTCCAGAATTGAGCCTATGTTTAATTTCTTTGTGCATCTCATTCCTATTTGTGATTATTGTTCCTAGGTATTTGAATTCAGCCAATTCCTCAAAATTTCCCTCATTTGTCATTAGCTGTCCATTTCCATTATATAATGTATTTCTACGTGTGACCATATATTATTAATAGAATTTTAAAATACAAAATTATTAACTTTAACTTTCATATTTATTATGATATTAAAATCCTGCTGTAGGTGGCACTTAGGTTTGAACCCAAAAGCACTACCGTCTGATCCCCACTGCCAGGTCAGCTCTTTTATATATTGAAATGATATGGTATGAAAAGTAAAAGTAATATATATGATATTATGGATAACATTTTATGACTGGTGAAGTGAAGAAACTTTGAAAATCCTTGACAGAGGTTTTTCGCACGTCTAGCCTGATAATGCACGTCGCTTAACAATGAAACAACACAGCAGGGCGCATGCCCAATAACTTCACTTATTATGCATGGAGAATCTTGTTTTCCTGCGCCGTCTCATTTCTCAACAGTTACGTCATTTACCAGCAGGCCGTGCCAACTGTTAACAGTGCACATTTCTTCCTCCTAGTTTTCTTTTGTTCTCTAAAATGTGTGTGTAATACATACTTCATTTGTTTACTAAAAAGTGGTAAAACTTCTGAATATGTTGTAAAACAAAATATGTAATTCGATTTCTAATTAACTTCAGAATTTTAAATTTTTTTAAATATCAAAAATAAGCACCTGATAATATCAGTCGTCCTCATTTAAAATTGATTTCTGTTTAAAAAAAACTTCGTCACTTAGTTAAAACCATGTAGGGATCTGAGAACATGTTCCATCTTCAGCATGTCATTTGGTACTACATGTCGAAGATAGAACATGTTCTGAAAGACCTACATGCTTTTAACTAACTAACTCACTGGCACTATCGAAACCGAAGATTCATGGCAGCGCGGACATAAGCTCTCCATACATCCCTATTCTGAGCTAAAGTTTTTCAATCATTCCCTGTATAATCTACTTTCCTCAAATCATAGTTAATGTTATTCTCCCACATCATTCTTGGTCTACCAACTGAGCGTTTTTCCTCTGGTTTTCCCACAAGAAGCTTCCATGTCTTTCATTCCCCATTCGTGCCATATGTCCTCCCATCGCAGTCTACGAGATTTAACTGTTCTTATTATATCTGACTTCCTATAAACACCATGTAGTTTACTGCTATGTGTAGTCTTCTCCATTCACCTGTATGTTCATCTCTCTTTGGTCCAAAAATTTTCTTCATCTTCATCATAGTACATTCACGAATTTAGGTCATTTGTTGACCTGTTTCGGCCTCAAGAGAAACACCATCCAGAAGTCTTTTGAGTGGACGTCCTGGTCTTCTTCTTCCTGCAGGTTGATATATTAACATTTTTTTTTTTGGGTATCCTGTGATCTTCCATTCGATGAACATGTTACATCCATCTTGACTTATAATCAGAAATTTTGTTTTCTAAGGTTCCATGTGTAATTCTTCTAAGATGTCTTCATTTTCTTTGGGATCTAGTAGTGTGTATCCTGCAGTCCTCCGAAGGTATCTCACTTCAGCAGATCTAAGTCTCTGTATATCCTTCTGTTTCAACGTCCATACTTCACTACCAAACAAAAGAGTTGGAAGAGCCAGTGTTTTATACACTTTTACTCTTGAATGTTTTTTGACTAACTGTGGCTTGAAGATACAATTTATTAACCCTAAAATTCTTAAAAAATTTGATATTTTTGCATTTACATCCTTTTCTTCTTCATATGAGATATTGCATCCTAGATATGTACAATTATTCACCTGCTCCAAAATGTTATTGTCAAGTACAATTTTACTTCTGACAGGATCTACACCTTGAAATGCCATACTTTTTTTCTCTGTAGATATCTTCAATCCATATTCTTCTGTAATTTTGTTAAGTTCATACAGACCTTTCTGTAGATTATCTTCTGAATTTGCTATTATTATTTGATCATCTGCAAAGAATAGGGTGTTTAATTTTCTATTTTCTGATATTCTTATTCAAGTTTATTCTCCAATACTCTAAATCTTCTTTCCTCCCTTAAAGTAAGAGTCCAAGAGGGAAGGAACTCGACCACGGTGGCCGACAGTAACAGTGTGCCCCCCTCTAAAATATATAATAAATATTTAATAACTCTAGCTCAATGGCACTATCGAACCCACGGGTTCATGTCCTCGCGGGCATAATCTCTCCTTACACCCCTATCCTGGGCTAATATTTCGTATCATCTTCCGTATAATTTACTTCTCTCAAATCATGGTTAACATTATTTTCCCACCACTTTCTTGGTCCACCTACTGGACGTTTTCAAATTTGTTTTCCTACAAAAATGTTCCGTGCCCATGTTTCATTCTCCATTCATGCCACATGTCTCGCTCACCGCAGTGTTCAAGACTTTCAACTGTTCTTATTACCCTGGTTTCACATAATCATTATGTTTCACACCGTTGAATACTCATCTCCATGTTCGTATTTATCAAAGGCTCAATTGTGGAAATGCGTGCTATTATGCATTACAGAGACTCTTGTCGTCTCAACTCCTATCAAAAACGTTAAACTGAAAATATATAAAATTGTTATTCTACCAGTTATATTATATGGATGCGAAACATGGACTCTTACTTTAAGGAAGGAAAGGAGATTACGAGTATTTGAGAATAAAGATCTTAAGAAAATTATGGCATTTCAAGGTGTAGATCCTGTCAGAAGTGAAATTGTACTTGACAATAAAATTTTGGAGCAGGTGAATAATTTTACTTATCTAGGATGCAATATTTCATATGAAGAAGAAAGGGATGTAAATGCAAAAATATCTAAATTTTAAAGAATTTTAGGGTGAATAAATTGTATCTTTAAGCCACAGTTAGTCCAAAAAACGCTCAAGACTAAAAGTGTATTAAACACTGGCTCTTCCAACTCTTTTGTATGGTAGCGAAGTATGGACCTTGAAACAGAAGGATTTACAGAGACTTAGATCTGCTGAAATTATATATCTTCGGAGGACTGAAGGATACACACTACTAGATCACAACAAAAAAAAAAAAAAATGAAGACATCTTAGAAGAATTACACATGGAACCTTTAGAAAACAAAATTTCTGATTATAAGTCAAGATGGATGTAACATGTTCATCGAATGGAAGGTCACAGGATGCCCAAACAAATGTTAAGATTTCAACCTGCAGGAAGAAGAAGACCAGGACGTCCACTCAAAAGACTTCTCGATGGTGTTTCTCTTGAGGCCGAAACAGGTCAACAAATTACCTAATTTCGTGAATGTACTATGATGATGATGATGATGAGAATAAAGTTCTTAGACAATTTTTTTTTCCAAAAATAGACGAATAGACTGGCGAATGGACAAAACTACATACGGTCCAGATAAAAGTTAAAAATTAAAATGTACCTTTTGGTAGGTGTGCCGTCGTCCTCAACTTGTTAAAAAGGTGTATATAAAATTAACTGGAGCGCTTTCGGAAGTTAACTTCCATCTTCTGCAGGTTCAGCTTCTGCTAATCGTTGTTGTTGTGTATGGTGATGTATACTCCAACTGTTTGTAGCAGCACCTGACTTGTTTTTTACGATCTCGTGTAATGGGTTTGACTGGGGTGCGTTCTCATTGAGAAGTGAGGTGCTGTTTATTTCCTTTATAATTTCGAGTTCTTCAAATATATTTATCCTAGCTGGAATGTTTTCTCTGTGGATTATCGTGAGAGTGTTTTCAATTGTGTTCATTTGGTGACCTGCGTTAATGAGATGTTTAGCATACTTACTTACTTACTCAGTGGCACTATCGAACCCGTAGGTTCATGGCCGCGCGGACATAAGAATCTCAGAAATTAAAAACTTCGGTATCGCTCGGTTTTTAATCACTTCCTCACTTCTGTAAAAAAAACATGTCCCAAGGTCGCATTGTAATATACTATCTCTCATAAAATTGTTCAAATCTATTATCTCTAAATTTGAGATGCTTATTTTTTATGCAATATATTATGACTTTTATGTGCGTAATTTAATAAACACTGTAATTTTAAAATAATGATTTGTTTGAGCAATGCACTCCAGGCTACAGATAAAGCTAGGGGCTCTATAAAAATATGTCATAAACAAATATAACAATATTTGCTTTTACTACATTTTTGTTTTATATTTAATCGGTTTTCATTGTATGTATTTACTTTATATTACGCAGTTTATCGATTGATTAAAAAATCAGATAGTTTTGATATGTTTTATACAGTTTACGGTACACAAACGTTACCATTTTGTGTTTGATTTGCACCTAGATAGTTTGCTTTGTTCATTTTTATTTAGCTTTACAAAATGGCGTGTAAATGTTGCTATTGTAATTGAACATATTTTTGAGGCAGTTTGCGTTAACCTGTGATGCCTCAGGAACACAAAATAAAAATTACATATTCACTTCAGTGCTACCAACATTGAATAGGCACAGTACTCTGATTGCAAAAGTGATATATGGTAAATCTCCCTAATTTATAATAGTCTGTTTTTTATAAGAAAGGAAATATCCCGCCATTCTTTTCAAACCGTTCATCCTCCTTCTTTCAAGGCGGGTTTTGTGATAGGACGCTTCACCACCCTCCTTAAACATCATTGGCCTTTCCTCTCTCCGTGTTGAAACGAGTTGCCGGGATCTTTCCTTCCTTAGAAAAAACAAAATATAATAGTTGATACCTCCCACAGGGTACCAGAGAAGAAAGTGGACAAGTTTCGAGTAAAAGGCCATAAGTGGCGCTAGTGTAGAATAACTAACGACATCTAAATTTTTTCGACTTTTTTCTGGTACTAATATGAAATTCATCACCGCCTGGTGGTAAAATTATGAATTATAATTATATAACGCCATCTGGTGAATAATCATGAAATTGAACTTTTATAGGAATAAATAACGTATTAATTAATCTTAAATTATGGAATTATTTATACCCAGCCTCTCAGACCTAAAGATTTTCTTTAATTTTAACAGAAGGGAAGAATGGAAATAAATAGAAAATGTTAATTTATTTTCGTTTATTAAAATTTTAAAACATACATATTTTATACAATATTTATTAAAGAACCGTAGCCATGTCGTACATCTGAAGTCCATTATAAAGTCACATTTTTAAAATGTTTATTAGAAATGGCTGTACATTAACATCACTCTTCCTAACCTAACAAATCTTAGAATTTGATCATTTCTAGTAGGTTTATCTTTGAAAATAGATTCCCATTAAAAACGTAAACAAGCTTGAATTTACTTACAAATTAGAGTAAAATAAAATCTAAAGTAATGATTTTAACTTTCGATAATATATAATTTTTACAGTACCGTCTACATAGAATGAAAAGTTAGCAGTTAAAATTTTAAATTTACAAAATGGCTAATTTCCCATAATCCCAAGTGAACACGCCGTGCACGACGCCGTGTGCCTTGCATTTGTTTTATTTAGTTACATATTATGTTACTATGAAACAGCGCTACCATTGTAGTTTGCTCATTGTAGTTCATCGTAAACGACCGAAATTTTTTAGATGTCACTGTACTCAGTTTTCCCTCTATTTGAAGTTTTTCTATGGATACCTCCATGATATCTTTACCTCGTCGTGGTGGAGGGTCTTGCGTCGTTAAATGACCCCGACTATTTAACTCATGCCCCAAATGGGAGTCAATGACCAATCACGTTTCAATGATTTCTGTTTTACAACCAATCAGAGTCGTGTTTCACGAAATATTTATCAGTGTTATAATTACCATATTAAAGAAAGCTCCTCCCTTTTAATATTCTGAACAGGTCTGACCATTATTTTGCAGTGACTGAGCCTATGGGAAATACGGCTACAAGATTGTATATATAGTGAATGAATGTCAACACATGCCGCATGCGGGAGTTAATATAAAAACATTTGTAGGAATTGATTATACCACCAAAAAAAGAAACCACTGTTTGCACTTTCTTAAATGTATTTTTTCCCAGGTAATAATCCAGAAAAATATAATTGTCATATTTACATCATACGACATCAGAAATGAATTAATATACAGTTTGATGTGTTTCATTTTTTCTCCACTAGAGAGCATTCTTACAATATTGCGTTCCTTTGGCAATAAATAGTATGATCTGGTTGCAGTGATAAACAAAAGAAGCAGATGAAGCGTACCTATCGTTTCTCATTTGTTTTCAAACATCGCCGTTTACATTAAATTATAAATATTTTAAAATAACTATAGTTAAATAATGATTTGTGAGTAAACAGGTTAATTTTATTCGTTAAATAGTCCTAACAAATGCCACTCTTGATATCCAAATTCTCTAGATAAATTCACTCCTCACTTCGTGAGTCGTGAATTTATCGATAATATAGAAATCACTCGTGGCATTACTTATGATAACTATGTCGGCGGTAGCATTGCTACCGAATGGGTTACCCATGCCGGACAGGTCGTAAGCGATAAGCCAGACGAAAAAAGTACTTAGGACAAAAGAGTGGCTATCTCTCACCGTAAAAATACAACCGTCAAGAAACGCGGACATGGGATAAGAACAGTTAAGTGTAGTAGACTGCGATGGACAGGACAGGCAACAATGGGAAATGAATGAAAGAAATGGAAACTTCTCATAAGAAAACAAGAGAGCCCCCCCTCCCCAGTTGGTAGATCAGATTGAGGTGGAACAAGATTTTTAAAATACGTTACGAAACTCCGTTGAAGTCACTGTGTTAAAATTTTAAGAAATATAAAACAGTACCTGATATCTCAATCTTCCTCAATAATCAACAGTGTTGTTTTATAGGAGGCCTTTCGATAACTTAAGTTTCATCTTCTGCTTTCAGTTTAGTTCAAAACTGCACTGCTGATTGTTTAGGATGACTAAGATCTCAGGTACTGTTTTAATATTTCTTAAAATTTCATTGATTTGAGGGAAGTAGATTAGACAGGGGCTGATTGTAAAACATTTGCTCAGGATAGGGATGTATGGAGAGCTTATGTATAACTGTAGGCTTTCACGGCCGGCGTCTTGATCCCTATTAGGTTCGTCTTCCGGGCATATAGGCCGTGGTCCAGTCGTTCTTCTACTCGACGTTTCGTCTACTGCTGCGGTAGACATCTTCAGGAGATACTGCGTGCTCTCTGTTCACAGAGAGCACGCAGTATCTCCTGAAGATGTCTACCGCAGCAGTAGACGAAACGTCGAGTAGAAGAACGACTGGACCACGGCCTATATGCCCGGAAGACGAACCTAATAGGGATCGAGAGCTTATGTCTTCGCGGCCATCAACCTATGGGTTCGATGGTACTAGTGAGTTAGTTATAATATTTGTTAATCCGTTAGAGACACGTAATACCGTAGTTGGTTAAGAAAATGCGTTGCAAATAGGAAGGCCACGGGATCGTTTCCCATTGGGTTCAGGTTTACAAAGTTAAATATGGTAGGAATATAATCTACAAGTCCACCGCTGTAGTCTAGAGTATCGTGCTGCCTTGTCACTCATCGGACCCGGGTTCGATCCCCGGTCGGGGCAGTTTTTCTGGGTGAGGTTTTTATCGGCGTTTTTCCTCACCTGTAAGACAAATGTCAGGAAAACTTTAAGGCCCAAACGGTCCTCGAAATCATAAGGCCATCATCATCATCAACATCCTTATCATCCTTCACCGGTGTGGAAAGCAACGGGAAGCTACCACACCTATAATTCCCTAGTAAAGCTGCAAGCATGACATGAAAATGCTATGATTACAGTGAAGGACCTGCCTTCGAGCAGAATTACTATGGATGGATAATCTACAATACTGGCTAACTAACTCACTGGCACTATCATCCGTAGGTTCATGCCCACGTAGACATAAGCTCTCCATATATCCCCATCCTGAGATGTTTTCCAATAATTCACTGTATAATCTACTTCCCTCAAATCATAGTTAATGGTATTCTCCCACCTCATTCTTGGTCTACCAACTGGGCACTTTCCTTCTGGTTTTCCTATGAGAAGCTTCCATACACATCTTTCATTCCCCATTCGTGCCACATGTCCTGCCCGTCGAATTCTACAAGACTTAACTGTTCTTATCATATCTGGCTTCCCATGAAGCCCATGCAGTTCACTGTCTGTTCATCTCTCTTTGGTACAATACTGACTAAAGTCTTTTGTAATTTTTATATTCTTGTGTCAAATTTGAATCTATTTTCAATCTAGAATTGTGTTTCGTGTAAAGTTCTTTATGCAAAAATGAGGATTGGAACGAGGAAATATGTAACACTTTTAAGAAGATAAGTTTTAAGAGTTTGAGCAGAAGCAGAGAGTGTGGAAATGACATGAGTAACGGCACCAGAATGTGGTGTTGTGTCAAGATGTGAATGAAGCTCTTTGTTTCATTTCTTGTTTCCGTTACGGAAATAGTTTGCAGAGTTCGCCGAACTCACAAAATAAAGTGCAATTTCTCAGAAACCGCAGCACACTCTACAGGTGATGTGTTCACAACCTATCTAATACTTTTTAGCAAATTCCTAAGGAATGGAGATATTATGGCTGTTATAATGACTATTTATCTCATGTCGCAAATGGTAGTCAATGACCAATCACGTTTCAATGAATTCTGTTTTACACCAATGACAGTCGTGTTTCACCTCGCTCTTTATCGATTTATCTTTATCAGCTCCTCCTTTTGTGATAAAGACAGCTCCTCCTTTTTTAATATTCTGAACAGGTTAGAACATTATTTTTCTCCAACAAATACATTGAATATAGCAAATAATGAATTTATTGAGTTGTTTATTCAAAATATAAATGATTAACCTATAATGTTGATTATAATAGTTTGATGTGTTTAATTATTTCTCCACTAGAGTGCATTCCTAGTTGGCAATAAATAATATGATCGAGTTGCAGTGAATATACATAACCTCACATTTGTTTTCAAACATCGCCGTTTACATTAACTATATAAATATTTTAAAACACCGGTAACTATATTCAAATAATTATTTTTTAGTAAAGAACTTAATTTTATTCGTTAAATAGTCCTAACAAATGCCATTCTTGATTTCCAAATTCTCTAGATAAATTCACTCCTCACTTCGTGAGTCGTGATTTTATCGATAATTTGGAAATCACTCGTGGCATTACTTATTATAGGCCTAATGTTTTTGATTTTTTTAATATCTTCATCGATTCCATCTAGTAGACAGCCAAAATGGCCATGACAAAAATAGTATGTATTTATATGCTAGCTAATACCCGGCCTAATTAAATGAAATATCAAAGGTTAATTAAATTGTATGGTATATGGTGAGAGGAACCAAACATGGCGGTTGCTAGATAGTTTTAATTTCGGATTACAGGTAAACCTCCACTTCTAATTGTCGGATTTCGCTCATGTTTTTAGTAATACCTACCTCAGTTTGTTTTAATGGGATATACTAAGTTTCGTTGTGAAACAAGATCCCAAAACCGACTATTTCAACGGAAATAAAAGAAGCGGGACTAATAGAATGGCAGCACAGATAGAGCACACACCAAAATGATAAATCACCAGGTCCTTCTTTCCTGCTGTCACAGACAGACTCAAGATGAAGTTACCCGCAACCTCCGAGTTCACAGCTATGATCACAGGACATGGTCAAACCAGGAGTTATCTACACAGATTCCTCATTATAGATTATCGAACTTGTACATGATAATAAAGCATTTAATATATGAATGTTCATTTCAGCAGCTTCTATTTGTTTACTATCTGCCTTTGAAGCCTGGACATTAACAAAGGCAAATAGTGAACAAATAGAGGCTGCTGAAATGAAGATGTTGAGAG
Source organism: Diploptera punctata (assembly GCA_030220185.1). Classification (NCBI taxonomy): domain Eukaryota; kingdom Metazoa; phylum Arthropoda; class Insecta; order Blattodea; family Blaberidae; genus Diploptera; species Diploptera punctata. Next base: position 572,318 of record JASPKZ010007278.1, on the reverse strand, counting down.
CAATAGCAGGATACCAAAAGATCGATAAAAAGAAAAACGAAGACATAAGAACAGAACTTAATATATTTAATCTCTGTGAAAGAATAAAATATTATCAAAATGCTTATCTTCAGCACGTATTACGAATGAATGAACAGCGCATACCAAGAAGAATGTATAATTATAAACCAAAAGGGAGAAGATTGTTGGGAAGACCATTGAAGAGATGGAAGGACCAATTCGACCTATAATGAGATCGGAACAGGCCATTGGGCTTAGTCCTTGTTGTTGATGATGATGATGATGAAGCATAAAATAAAACAAGTTAAAATATACCTTCTTAGGTAAGATCGTTATGCCTGTAGGCCTTTCAGAATATCCGTTCCATCATCAGCAGGTCTTTGTTCGCTACAATATCTAGTGTGATGGTAGACGTTGCTGGTGTTGTCGCGACTCTTGTTACGACCAGCAGCATCTACCATCACACTAGATATTGTAGCGAACAAAGACCTGCTGATGATGGAACGGATGTTCTGAAAGGCCTACAGGCATAAAGAATACAAATTTTATAAGTTGAGGACGACGGTGTGTGGAACAATACAGAGAAGATTCAAAAATAAAATTAGAAAAGAAACCAAGATAAAAATGTATAATGTTATGGCGGTTCCCACAATATTGTATGGATGTGAAACTTGGGCTCCAGTGAAAAGACAGAAGGATAGAATACAGACGGCGGAGATGAGGTTCCTAAGACAAGTAAAAGGATGTACAACACTTGATAGAATAAGAAATGAGGATATAAGAGAAGAATTGAAAGTACAGCCTTTATTGGATAAAGTCACGAATTACAGACAGAAATGGATTGATCATATGGATGGAATGAGTAAGGAGATATATCCATTGTTAGCAAGAAATTATCAAGCAAGAGGAAGGCGTGATGTTGGAAGACCTAGAAGACGTTTGGGCTGATGCATTATGAAGTCGGAACGGGCAATTGTCTAATCCCTGGAGTGATGATGATGATGATAACGGATCTTACCTAAGAAGGTATATTTTAACTTAATTTATTTTATGACTCTCCACCTCAACGGTTTTAATAATGAATTTTATTAGTATTGATGATGATGAATATATGAATGTCAAAATGTAGAACACCAGAGAAGGACATTAATAAACATTATAAGAAATAATGGAAACACTTGGCCTTGTACAAACAAAGATTTAGTAACTAAGCATTTAATAGCATTTAGGAAGTTTAATGATTATTTATTTAGAATTACGGTAAATTAAGTAACATTATTAATTATATAATTAGGAATAGAAAATAGTTATTAAGTTAGAAATAGATAAATTTATAATTAAAAATGTACATAATGTTATGTAATAGTGTTAATTATGTATCAGCTTTAAACAAAGCACATAAAAAAGTGGCTGAATTCAAACACCTGGGAACAATAATCACAAATAGGAATGAGATGCACAAAGAAATTGAAGATAGTCTCAATTCTGGAAATGCGTGCTATTATGCATTGCAGAGACTCTTGATGTTCCAACTCCTTTCAAAAAACGTTAAACTGAAAATATATAAAACTATTATTCTACCAGTTATATTATATGGGTGCGAAACATGGACTCTTACTTTAAGGGATGAAAGGAGATTACAAGTATTTGAGAATGAAGTACTTAGGAAAATTTTTGGACCAAAGAGAGATGAACAGACAGGTGAATGGAGAAGACTACATAACAATACATGGTATTCATAGGAAGCCAGATATAATAAGAACTGTTAAGTCTCGTAGACTGCGATGGGCAGGACATGTTGCACATATGGGGAATGAGAGACTTGCATGGAAACTTCTTGTAGGAAAGCCACAGGAAAAACGCCCAGTTGGTAGACCAAGAATGAGGTGGGAGAATAACATTAACTATGATTTGAGGGAAGTAGATTATACAGGGAATGATTGGAAAACATTAGCTCAGGATAGGGATGCATGGGGAACTAATGTCCGCGCGGCCATGAACCTACGGGTTCGATAGTGCCAGTGAGTAAGTAAGTAAGTATATAATATTACTTTATAGTGGGACATGCTGTAGATAAAAAAAAATACACACACACCTCATCAAAATAGGTCCAGTCATTTAGGTAGTTTTTCATTTTGGATTTCAGGTAAACCTCCACTTCTCTTTGTCGAATTTCGTTCATTTTTCTGTAATACCTACCTCCGTTTATTTTAATAGGATATACTGAGTTTCGTTCGGAAACATCGAAAATTGTGACCGCTAGAGCGATTTAAACATTTTCACTTCCGGTCAATTCCTACACCTAATGTTTTCAGAGGGTCCAATAGTGAATCAAAAACCATCCAGATACCCACTCAAACACACACACACACAGAAAATTATCAAAATCGGTCCAGTTGTTTAGGAGGAATTCAATGACATACACACGTATGAGTATTATATACCATATAAAGATATATACAGGGGGGTTGCAAAAAAACACCGATAACGAAGATGAGGTAGTAAGTATTGACATATGTTAATCATGATCATCAACAACAAGGATTAAGCCCAATAGCCTGTTCCGATCTCATTATATGTCGAATTGGTCCTTCCATCTCTTCAATGGTCTTCCCAACATTCTTCTCCCTTTTGGTTTATAATTATACATTCTTCTTGGTATGCGCTGTTCATTCATTCGTAATACGTTCTGCAGATAAGCATTTTGATAATATTTTATTCTTTCACAGAGATTAAAGATATTAAGTTCTGTTCTTATATCTTCGTTGACTATCACCCCGACGTGGTGGGGGGCGCCGAGTACTCAATGAACCAGACGACCAAATCGGGGAAGTTTAGCTTTGCTAACTTGCCGATTGGTTAGAGGTGAGAGGAAACTAAGAATAGTCCGCAACGTGGGAGACGTCTGCCAGAAGGTTGACTTCGACCAAGAAGTCTGCAACGGTCTACGAGGCGACGTGATACCAGGCGATTATCACAACGGCTCAAGCAGCAACCCTCTCTAAAGGGGTTAATACTTGAGGAGCATGATAGATGCTCTGAGGCAGCAGCCCTGTCATTATCTTTACCCTGCACAGCGCTCGTAACGCGGTCAGGGGACATTTATGATTACTGATTCATCTCAAAGCAAAGGCCGGATTAGATTTCAGATGTGTTAATCATTTGTAATGAGCTACCAATATCCGGAACTGATGCGTTTTCACACTATGACTGGTTAATTATGTCTCAAGATCAGTGTTTGTTCGAAGGATTTGAAGACTCATTACTTGACAACACCTCACAGGTACGGAACCTGTGATACCTGGCTTCGCAAAGGAATGTGGCTGCAACACGACGAAGCTCCAGCTCACTTCGATGCCAATGTGAAGGGACATTTGGATACCACGTATCCAGATCAATGGATTTAGCATAAGGGGGGGCAGCCCTATGGCCTCAGAGATCACCTGATCTTAACCCTCTCGCTACTTTTTGTGGGGCGACATGAAACAGTCTGTTTATCAGACTCCAGTAGTGCCACGTATGGATATTATAGCTTGAATCCACGCTGCTGCAGAAACAATTCAAACGAGCCCAGGAGTATTTGAACGTGTGCGCCAATCACTACACGGCCGATGCACGCTCTGCATTGAGATATGACGTGGATATTTTGGAAACTTGATGTGACTATGACAGTATTTTTGAAGAGAAAAATTATACGCTCAGACCGGGACTTGAACCCGGGACCCTTGGTTCTCTAGACCAAGTGCTCTACCAACTGAGCTACCTGAGCAAGTACCGATCTAAACGCAAATCTTTCTCTATATACATTGTAATTCCCATCCACCAAATGCTGTGAAGCCATGCTTCTATCTTGCAAATGGCGGCTCCTTTATTAAGAAGACATATTTGGGAATTATACATTACAGCCAGTACGGCTTTTTCCAGGTTTTTATTATTGATTTCGTATATCTCAATGATGGATAAATCATATTTGAAGAGAAAAATTATACGCTCAGACCGGGACTTGAACCCGGGACCCTTGGTTCTCTAGACCAAGTGCTCTACCAACTGAGCTACCTGAGCAAGTACCGATCTAAACGCAAATCTTTCTCTATATACATTGTAATTCCTCTATATACAATGTATATAGAGAAAGATTTTTTTGGCCATCTTTCATTTTCCATTCTTTGTACATGGCCATACCATTTAAGCGTTTGATTTTCAATCCTCTTAACAACAGATGCGGTGACATTCATTTCTCTCCAAAGGAATTCATTTCTTATTTTATCCTGTCTTGTTTTTAAGTCTTCTTCTAAAATAATCAAATTCAACTGTTCTAATGCTATTCTTTTGTAATTCCGTCAAAGACCAAGTTTCACTTTCATATGACAAAATATTCCATCGACCGCGACTGTGTTTGAACCTGCGACCCTTGGAACCCCAGGCAAGGAGTATAACCACTAGTCCACCGCGGCCGACATTGCATTGAAATACCAACTAAAAACTTATAATTTAGAGAACAGTTGTAGAAGTTTCTTGTTTCGAGGTTGGTACTGCAAGGTGAAGAACTAGCTAAATCAAATTGTTGTTCATTTGAACAGGATCTCTGGTGTATGGAATGCGTGTGAATGAAATTGGTACTTTTTTATTAGTTGTACGAACCTTGTTGGAAAATGTGTGAACTTGGGAGAAAAGAAAATGGTGTTGAACTATTATCCGGGCATATAAAACACTCGATGCGTTTCCGCTATCTTTTGTTTCATATGTTGTAGACATCTAGCATGGGAATTCTAAGCTTGAAACAAAACAAATTCGAATGAAGAACTGCAGAAGTTACAATATATTAGTCTAATTCCCTTCTACCTTTGTATCCGTCGAGGTTTTACAGAGAGTCTTCCATTCCTTTTTGTTTAACCCTAAAAGTAGCAATGTATCCTATAGGATACATCAAATGGTTTGATTCATTAATCATTTTTAATGAAACTGAAGAAAATTAACTAAAATTAATTATTTTATTTATATACAGGATCTTAATGTTTACACAACTTTCTGTGCCTAAAGTTTTATTTTTCTTCTCCACTCGTCTCTCTCCATCCAATCCATGTCCTCCAGTCCTCTTGCTCTCATTCCAGTTCTTATTTCCTGCATCCACGAGTTTCGAAGTCTTCCTCTCATCCTTCTTCCAATGTTTTCCTGGGTAATCTTTCTTCTTGCATTCGTCGTACGTGCCCATACCAATTTAATTGCTTATACCGTATATAATCTACTATTGAATAACCAATATTCATTTTTTCTCTTATGACAGTATTTCTTATTTTATCTAATTTTGAACATCTTGCTGCTCTCCTCAAAAAATCCATTTCCATCGACATAAGTTTTTGTTCTAAGTTTTTGTTGAATTTCCAAACTTCAGATCCATATGTGACAGTACTTCTCACTATTGAATTATATATTTGTAACTTATTTTTCCTGGTTATATGTCTGTTCCATAAGACTCCATTCATCATTGCTGTTATTGCTCTGCCTTTATTTATTCTTTTCTTAATGTCACTTTCCTGTTTATCCTCTTCATCTAATTTTACTCCCAGATACTCAAATTCTTCACATCCTCTAATATACCCCTTTTTATCTTCTAATAAAATTAATTATATTAATAAAATAGTATGATATTCTTGTTGACTATTTAACTCATGCCCCGAATGGGAGTCAATGACCAATCACATTTACATTATTTTTGTTTTACAACCAATGATAGTCGTGTTTCACCTTGATAATTATCGAATTTTGATTACCAAAATAAAGAAAGCTCCTCCTTTTTAATATTCTGAACAGGTCAGATCATTATTTTTCAGTGACTGACTCTCTAACAAATACATTGAATGTAGCAAATAATAAACACATTCCTTCGAACTGCAAATTTGATAAATGTGTGTTTAATAAGTTTGTTTCTAAATAAAATTATTTTACTGAGTTGTTTCCTAAAAAGATAATTAATAACCTATAATATTGGTTATAATATAAAGTGTGATGCGTTTCATTTTTTTTTCTCCAATAGGGTTCATTCTTACAATTATGCAATCCTATTTGGCAATAAATAATATGATCAAGTTGCAGTGATGAACAAAAGAAGCGTACCAATCGTTTCTCATTTGTTTTCAAACATCGGCATTTACATTAAATATATAAATATTTTAAAATTTCTATATTTAAATAATGATTTGTGAGTAAACAGCTTAATTTTGTTCGTTAAATAGTCCTAACAAATGCCACTCTTGAATCCCAAATTCTCTAGATAAATTCCCTCTGCACTTTGTGACTCGTAAATTTATCGGTGATTTGGAAATCGCTCGTGGCATTACTTACGATAAATTTATATTATACTTAGTCAATAAAAACCCAAATTTCAGCCAGCGCCCTATTTTATTTAATTAAAAGCGGAGAGGATTTGATTTATGATGTCACAAAGTAATTTAAAATTATTAATCTCGTCATGTGATGTAGTCAACATTTTAATTGTTATTTTGTGTACCTATTTTAGTTTATTTTTCTTTAGTAATTCTGCCCGAGGGCAGGCCTTTCACTGCAGTCGTAACATTTTCATGCTATGCTTTGCAGCTTTACTAGGGAATTATAGGCGTGGTAGCTTCCCGTTGCTTTCCACACCAGTGAAGGATGATGATGATAATGATACAGATGATGATAATGAATTGAGTTGGTGTTTACTTGATGAAAATCCATATTCATTAATTAAATAAAAATAAAACGTAGTTTTATTTGATTTTCATATTTATTATACATCCATCCATAGTAATTCTGCTCGAAGGCAGGTCCTTCACTGCAATCATAGCATTTTCATGCTATGCTTGCAGCTTTACTAGGGAATTGTAGGTGTGGTAGCTTCCCGTTGCTTTCCACACCGTTGAAGGATGATGATTATGATAATAAGGATGATGATAATGATGATGATTGCGATGGCCATATGATTTCGGGGACCGTTTGGGCCTTAAAGTTTTCCTGACATTTGTCTTACAGGTGGGGAAAAACCCCGATAAAAACCTCACCCAGAAAAACTGCCCCGACCGGGGATCGAACCCGGGCCCGCTGCGTGATAAGACAGCACGCTACCTCGAGACCACAGCGGTGGACTTATTATACATATTATATGAAAATAAAATAAAAGTACGTTTTATTTTTATTGAATTATTAAAGATGATGATGTTGGCCAGATGGTTTTCGGGGACTGTTGGACCCTAAGCTTCCTGAGATTTATCTTACAGGTGAGGAAAACCCCGAAAAAAGAACCCTCACCCAGGAGCCTGCCCCGACCGGGAATCATACCCGGGCCCGCTGCGTGACAAGGCAGCATGCTACCTCGAGACCACAGCGGTGGACTTCAGTCAATAATCAATCTTAAAATTATAGCATCGCTATTGAAACTAGTTGACTCTTTTAAATATTAATTTTCTTATTTGGGTTTTATATTGACTATGTTTAATAAAATAAATTACTTAAATGTATGTAGAATTACACGATATACCTAATAACAGTTACCTATGATTTAGTTTTCAGTGCGGTCCGCCACATTTAAATAACTGACGACACATTCTTGGTCTACCAACTGGGCGTTTTCCCTCTGGTTTTGCTACCAAAACCCTCCATGTAACCTCTTTCATCCCCCATACGTGCCACATGTCCTGCCCATCGCAGCCTACGGGACTTAACTGTTCTTATTATGTCTGGCTTCCTATACATATAATGTGGCTCACTATTAAGCAGTTTTCTCCATTCACTTGTTTGTTCATCTCTTTTAGGCCCAGAACTTCATTCTCTAATATTCGTAATCTCCTTTCCTCCCTTAAAATAAGAGTCCATGTTTCGCATTCATATAATATAGCTGGGAGAATAACAGTTTTATATATTTTCAGTTTAACCTTTTTCGAAAGGAGTTGGCAAGACAAGAGTCCCTGTAATGCATAATAGCACGCGTTTCTAGAATTGAGCCTATGTTTAATTTCTTAATGCATCTCATTCCTATTTGTAATTATTGTTCCTAGATACTTTAAATCAGCCAGTTCTTCAAAATTTCCTTCATTTGTAATAGTTGTCCATTTCCATTATATAATGCATTTCTATGTGTGAACATATATTTAGTTTTATTGATATTTACTTCCAGTCCCAATTTATTAGTTTTATTCAATAGAGTGTGTGCGTTGGCCTTTAGTATCTCCTCGTTATCGCTCAATAATAGGGCTTACTACATCATCAGCATAAACTAACAGCTTATTAATACCATTGAGTTGTAGACCTTCTTCATACTCCAATGATGTTATGGCATGCTCTAATACAAAATTGAATAGTAGAGGAGGTAGTGCATCTCCTTGCTTTAACTTTAACCCATTGTGAATTTCAAAAGTATCCGAAAACTTCATGTTCGCGTTTCTTGACGGTTGTATTTTTTCGGTGAAAGATCGTCACTCTTTCGACCATGGTGGCGTTTATAAAGCTTCCTACATCTTTTTGCTGTCTTATTATTTTAGAAATTACGCAACTTCTATTCACAAGATAGCATTAACAGTAACTCGTCAATTGTCGGGGTAATATACTTCTTACGTCAGAATAACAAATGAACATCATGCGTTTTGACGGCATAGCTTAATATTGTAGTGGAATATTTTATCATGGAAACTGTTTGGTCAAACTTTAGCGACACGTAATGGCCTTTATTATGTAAAGAAACAAATGAAGCCGAATATGGTTGTGTTTAGATAAAAACGATTGTTAAGGAAGGAAGCTTAAAGTCACGGCACGCATGATCCCCCCGCCCGCTATCTAAGTCATAAAAACTCTTCCCTACAAATATCATAAAATCCTGAGAGGGGGGAGTAAATTAGATTCGTTATATTTTGTCACGCACGCGCTTTGCTTAATTTCTAGACAGATTATGAAGCAGTTGCTCTCAAACGTGTTGTCATTAGGAAATAAGTATCCAGAATGCCGTGATTTGCAAGCTGCGGCAAATTAAACAATGCAATATTTTAATAGATATATATTTGGTAGATAGTGCGTTTATTATTGGCTCTGTGCTATGTTGACTAAATAGTAATAATAATAAAAATAGTAATAATTTAGTAGTAGTAATATATATATATATATATATATATATATATATACTTTTTTTTGACATTTGGCAATGAAGGCAAATATGATATGAAAAGAAAAAATGAATGCTTGAGTTGGGATTTGAACTCGAGTCTCTAAAGTCTGTACCTTTAGCGCTCTAACCAACTGGGCTACCCAAGAATTCCAACACAAACGTACAATTTTCTTATACATATAGTATTCTCAATTCAAACAAGAGGTAGCGGAAATTTGTTCCAACTGACATCTAGTGGCTAACATAACAGTTAAGCAAATTTTTAAAGAGAATATTTACTTTATAGCAGTAACGCTTGTATATAATTTGCCTTCATTGCCAAATGTCAAAAATATATTTATAATATCTATATATATAAGCGTTACTGCTATAAAGTAAATATTCTCTTTAAAAATTTGCTTAACTGTTATGTTCGCCACTGGATGTCAGTTGGAACAAATTTCCGCTACCTCTTGTGTGAATTGAGCATACTACATGTATAAGAAAATTGTATGTTTGTGTTGGAATTCTTGGGTAGCTCAGTTGGTTAGAGCGCTAAAGGTACAGACTTTAGAGACTCGAGTTCAAATCCTGACTCAAGCATTCATTTTTTCTTTTCATATAATATATATATATATATATATATATATATATGCATGCCCAAAAGTTTTATTTTATTTTCCTTCTCCACTCGTCTCTATCCATCCACTCCATGTCCTCCAGTCCTCTTGTTCTCATTCGAATTCCTATTTCTTGCCCCACGAGTTTCGAGGGTACTTTCCTTCTTCTTCCAGGTGGACATCATTCCAATGTTTTTGTGGGTAACCTTTCTTCTTGCATTTGCCGTACGTGTCCATACCAATTTAATTGCTTATATCTTATATAATCTACTATTGAATATCTAATATTCATTTTTTCTCGTATGGCAATATTTCTTATTTTTTGAAATTTTGAACATCTTGCTGATCGAACCGCGCGGACATAAGCCCTCCATACGTCCCTATCCTGAGTCCCTTACGAAATAATAATGATGATAATAATAATAATACTAATAACTCTCTGGCCCTATTGAACCCGTAGGTTCATATCCGAGCGGACAGAAGCTCACCATACATCCCTATCCTGAGATGTTTTTCAATCATTCCCTGAATATTCTGCTTAAGATTAAGCTTAGGATTATGGACTCTACTGGGACCACCCATCATATCTGTAGAACTTAGAAAAACCATAAAGAATTAACAAAATTTGTATACAAAGATAAATATTTAAAAAATATGCTTTAAGAACCGTTGCAAAATGTATAATATAGTACGAAATGTTATTTAAAAGGGGAAAAAGAATATAATGCATCACTGTCATAAGAATGTTGTACGGAAAAGTTTAGAGAAACCTATTCTGAAGTTGAGCCATAGTGTACATATAAGGTGCGTTAATATAAAGGTCACACACAGAAATACATTATATAATGGAAATGGACAGCTAATGACAAATGAGGGAAATTTTGAGGAAGTGGCTGAATTCAAATACCTAGGAACAATAATCACAAATAGGAATGAGATGCACTAAGTAATTAAACATAGGCTCAATTCTGGAAATGCGTGCTATTATGCATTACAGAGACTCTTGATGTCCCAACTCCTTTCAAAAACGATAAACTGAAAATATATAAAACTATTATTCTACCAGTTATATTATATGGGTGCGAAACATGGACTCTTACTTTAAGGGAGGAAAGGAGATTACGAGTATTTGAGAATAAAGTTTTTAGGAAAATTTTCGGACCAAAGAGAGATGAACAGACAGGTGAATCGAGAAGACTTGACTACAGTGAACTACATGGTCTTTATAGGAAGCCAGATATAATATGAACAGTTAAGTCTCGTAGACTGCGATGGGCAGGACATGTGGCACGAATGGGAATGAAAGACGCGCACGGAAGTTTCTTGTAGGAAAACCAGTGAGAAACCGCCCAGTTGGTAGACCAAGAATGGGGTGGGAGAATAACATTAACTGTTCTTCTTCTTTCTTAGTAATTCTGCCCAAGGGCAGGTCTTTCACTGCAATCATAGCATTTTCATGCTATGCTTAGCAGCTTTACTAGGAAATTATAGGTGTGGTAGCTTTCCGTTGCTTTCCACTCCGGTGAAGGATGATAATGATGATAATGATATGGATGATGATGATGGCCGAATGATTTTCGGGGACCACTGGGCCCTAAGCTTCCTGACATTTGTCTTACAGGTGAGGAAAAACCCAGAAAAAACTCACCCAGAAGCCTGCCCCGACCGGGAATCGAACCCGCGCCCGCTGCGTGACAAAGCAGCACGCTACCTCGAGACACAGCGGTGGACACATTAACAATGATTTGAGGGAAGTAGATTATACAGGGCATGATTGGAATACATTAGCTCAGGATAGGGATGTATGGAGAGCTTATGTCCGCGCGGCGGCCATGAATCTTACGGGTTCGATAGTGCCAGTGAGTAAGTTAGTCAGTCTAGTTAATGCAAAAATGTCATAAGAATGTTACATGGAAAGCTTAGAGTAACCTATTGTGAAGTTCAGCCTGTAAGGTGCGTGTCATAAGAATGTTACATGGAAAGCTTAGAGAAACCTATTGTGAAGTTCAGCCAGTAAGGTGCGTGTCATAAGAATGTTATATGGAAAGCTTAGAGTACCCTATTGTGAAGTTCAGCCTGTAAGGTTGCGTGTCATAAAAATGTTACATGGAAAGCTTAGAGTAAACCTATTGTGAAGTTCAGCCTGTAAGGTGTCGTGTAATAAGAATGTTACATGGAAAGCTTAGAGTAACCTATTGTGAAGTTCAGCCTGTAAGGTGCGTGTCATAAGAATGTTACATGGAAAGCTTAGAGTAACCTATTGTGAAGTTCAGCCTGTAAGGTGCGTGTCATAAAAATGTTACATGGAAAGCTTAGAGTACCCTATTGTGAAGTTCAGCCTGTAAGGTGCGTGTCATAAGAATGTTACATGGAAAGCTTAGAGTAACCTATTGTGAAGTTCAGCCTGTAAGGTGCGTGTCATAAGAATGTTACATGGAAAGCTTAGAGTAACCTATTGTGAAGTTCAGCCTGTAAGGTGCGTGTCATAAGAATGTTATATGGAAAGCTTAGAGTACCCTATTGTGAAGTTCAGCCTGTAAGGTGCGTGTCATAAAAATGTTACATTGAAAGCTTAGAGTAACCTATTGTGAAGTTCAGCCTTAAGGTGCGTGTCATAAGAATGTTACATGGAAAGCTTAGAGTAACCTATTGTGAAGTTCAGCCTGTAAGGTGCGTGTCATAAGAATGTTACATGGAAAGCTTAGAGTAACCTATTGTGAAGTTCAGCCTGTAAGGTGCGTTAATAGAATGGATTAAATCAATGAATCAGAATGGCGTATCAATTTATCGAGAAAGTGTAGTGTAAGACATGAAACAGAATGTTGAGAATAGATTATTTCATTAGCATCTGGAAGCTGATGTAAGTCCGGAGTTGCCTCACCGTGTACTCTGCACGTAAGCCATTGTTCTCGAGCAAATAACGGTGACCTTGACGTACCGGTAACTCATTTCTAGGCAGACGAGTGGAAGGTTTGCATACTTGAGCACCTCAGGCGGCCACTTTAAGCAAATACCGGGTGTGACTAAAAGCAGTGGTGGCAGCGATATGTAGAACTTCTCTCTTTGGCTTCACAGCCCTTTGATTTCAGCCTTAGACGCTCCTTTAGGGTTTATTGACATATCTGATTTACTTACACCTATTTCCCTACATATGTCGATAGTGGCCTGTTGCCAGCATGTCGCCCTCAATGAACCATCTATTTGAATGGAGGATAATTGATTAAATTTTACCCAGATCAATATAATAATAGATAATAATAATAATAATAATAATAATAATGTAAGAATGGAAGATAAGAGAATATCAAAGAAGATCCTTAATTGGAAAGCTAATGGAAGAAGTGGAAGAGACAGACCTGCAGAACGTTGGCTAGATGGAGTGAGGAGAAGTATGGAAGCTAGAGATCTGAGGGAAGAAGTTACTTTAAACAGGAACCTCTGGCGATACATCACTTTGGGTTGAAGGAGAAATACTGTATTGTGGTATGTTCCTAATAAATAATAATAATAATAATAATAATAATAATAATAATAATAATAATAATTTTCTTGTAAGCCGATATTTTCCCTTAACAGAGATTTAGGCGCTCTCCCCCTACAGGGAAGTATTTGAACCATACTAATTTAGTTACACTTGTTTTCATATAGATGTCATTTAGAGTGGTGCGTGGTCAGCGTTCCGCCTCATACTGACATCTAGGAAACCAAGGTAGTACTAGGACGGGAAAATTCCGTAAATTTTGCTTAGAGGCCTTTTCATTCAGGCTTAAGGATTTTTTACGTGCCTGAACATCTTCGGACTCGGGACCCACGGCTTAAAGTCCCTCCCGGAGGACTTGCTCCTTGGATTTTTCCATCCTAAAAAAATCCATCGACCCCTGCCGGGTTTGAACCCGCGACCCTCGTGACCAGAGGCAATTAGCATAACCACAAGTCCACCGCGACCGATTCATAATAATAATAATAATAATAACCTCATAAGACTGGAAGAAGAGAGAATATCAAAGAAGATCCTTCATTGGAAAGCTAATGGAAGAAGTGGAAGAGGAAGACCTACAGAACGTTGGATTGTGTGATGAGAAATGTGGAAGCTAGAGATTTGAGGAAAGAAGATGCTTTAGACAGGAACCTCTGGCGATAAATCACTTTGGGTTGAGGGAGAAATACTGTATTGTGGAATATTCGTAATAAATAATAATAATAATAATAATAATAATAATAATAATAATAATAATAATAATAACAACAATAATAATAATAATAATCTTACTTTGAAGGAGGGTAGGATATTACGAGGATTTGAGAATGAAGGTCTTAGGAAAAATTTTGGGCCAACGAGAGATGAACAGACAGGTGAATGGAGAAGACTACTAAACAGTGAGCTACATGGTCTTTATAGGAAGCCAGATATAATAAGAACAGTTAAGTCTTGTAGACTGCGATGGGCAGGACATGTGGCACATATGGGGATTAGAAGAGGTAAATGGAAGGTTCTTGTAGGAAAACCAGAGGTAAAACGCCCAGTTGGTAGACCAAGAATTAGGTGAGAGAATGACATTAACCATGATTTCAGGAAGATAAATTATACAGGGCGTGATTAAAAACATTAGCTTGGGATAGGGATGTATGGAGAGTTCGTGGCCATGCACCTCCGGGTTCGATATTAATAGTGATTTAGCTTACTTTAAACTCAATACAGGGTGTAACTAAATTCCCATTACTTTACAGATTTTGAGGATGTGTATTAAGGACCAAGATGGGTTACATTTAGCATAGGTAGCCATGTCCGGAAACGCAGATTTCCCGCTACACGCACGAAAATTACCACATACACCTTCAACTCTCACGCATTTTCGGCGGCAAAGACCTGCACGTTCTCCCCACTTGACCCCGCTAGACAACTACCTGTGGGATCACATGAAATCCTTGAATTACAAGACCCCCGTGTAATCCGAGAAATACCTTTTGGCGCGGTTATGGCCGCGGCGGATGTTGAGGGATCAATGATTGGAGAGCGTGAGTACCAGAGCTTGGTACTGAGGTACCGTATCTCTGTTGACTTAGGTGATCGTTGCATCGAGCCCTTCTTGTGGACCCACACGACAAGCAGCAGGCGCCAGATAGAGCAACATATGTTGTATCAAACTAACTCACTGGCTCTATCGAACCCGTAGGTTCATGACTTCACGAACATAAGCTCTTGATACATCCCTATCCTGAGATTATGTTTTCCAATCATCCCCTGTGTTATCAACTTCCCTCAAACCGTGGATAATGTTATTCTTCCACCTCATTTTGGTTTACCAACTGGGCGTCTTCCGTCTGATTTTCCTACAAGAAACTTCCATGCACCTCTTTCATGCCCCATACGTGCCACATGTCCAGCCCATCGCAGTCTACGAGACTTAACTGTTCTTATTATATCTGGCTTCCTATACATATAATGTAGCTCACTATTATATAGTTTTCTTCATTCACCTGTGTGTTCAACTCTTTTTTTGGCCCAAAAATTTTCCTAAGAACTTTATTCTCAAATACTCGTAATCTTCTTTCCTCCCTTAAAGTAAGAGTCCATGTTTCGCATCCATATAATATAACTGGATCGGCCGCGGTGTACTAGTGGTTATGCTCCTTGCCTCTGGTCCCGAGGGTCGAGGGTTCAAACTTGGCCGGGATCGATGGATTTTTTTAGGATCGAAAAATCTAAGGAGCAAGCCCTCCGGGAGGGACTTTAAGCCGTGGGTCCCGAGTCTGAAGATTTTCAGGCTCGTAAAAGATCCTTAAGCCTGAATAAAAAGTCTCTAAGCAAAATTTACCGAATTTTCCCGTCCTAGTACTACCTTGGTTTCCTAGATGTCAGTATGAGGCGGAACGCTGACCACGGACCACTCAAATGATATCTATACGAAATCAAGTGTAAGTAAATTAGTAGGGTTCAAATTCTTCCCTGTAGGGGGAGAGCGCCTAAATCTCTGTTAGGGGAAACATGGGCTTACAAGAAGATAGTATAACTGGGAGAATAACTGTTTTATATATTTATCATTTTAATGTTTTTTTTAAACGGGTTGGGATGTCAAGAGTCCCTGCAATGCATAATAGCACGCATTTACAGAAATGAGTCTATGTTTAATTTCTTTGTGCATCTCATTCCTATTTCTCATTATTGTTTCTAGATACTTGAAATCAGCCACTTCTTCAATATTTTCTTAATTTTTCATTAGTTGTCCATCTCCATTATATAATGCAGAGTACCTGTAATTTACGCGTAGTAGGAAAACGGTACTTTACTGACACGAGTCCCTATGCTAAAGGCAATCGTTTAACAGGTCCTCAGAGTCTGTAATGGGAATTTTGTTACATTCTTAATATGACTTTAGAAATAAATAATAGTTTTAAAAAACTAAAACAACACGCTTTATTAGAAAACCGAACTCAAAAATGAAAAATAATTTTAATTTCCAACACGCTTGGGATAAATTTAAAGTGGTCAACAAAAAAATCATCTCCAACACATATAGAATAAAACTAGAGTTATCAACAAAAAGAAAATAATTTTACCATCAAAAGCGTGGGGTGCTCTATATCAATTAATATATTTGATAATAAACAGATATTGGTAAAAGTAAAGCCTCTAAGAAGAAAATGTAAAAATCATAAAAAAACACCCCACGCTTTTGATGGTAAAATTATTTTCTTTTTGTTGATAACTCTAGTTTTATTCTATATGTGTTGGAGATGATTTTTTTGTTGACCACTTTAAATTTATCCCAAGCGTGTTGGAAATTAAAATTATTTTTCATTTTTGAGTTCGGTTTTCTAATAAAGCGTGCTGTTTTAGTTTTTTAAAACTATTATTTATTTTTTATTTTTTAGTTTTAATATTTTACAGAATAAGATAAGAATGTAAATATCTTTAAATTCCATACTATTGTAGTATGAGCTAAAAGTATTACTCTTCTAAGAAAAATCCTCCCCAGCCGGTTCGAACCAGCGACCTATGGATTACTGAAATTATATACCACTGGAGTTCACCGCTCTACCAACTGAGCTCTTACAACGATTGACTAAAAGGTCGACAAGTCCGTAACCTATTATACCAGTTTTAATTTTTTTGATTTTCTGATGATTCTGGCCAGGAATTTAGAAATAAAATATGAAATTATTGTAGTGTCACGGGTCCTTTACAAGTATACAAAGTTTCAAGTCGATCCAATGTCTCTAAGTGGGTGAAAATCGTGTTCAAAGATTCCGTTACATAAATACAAAGGCACTTTTTTGATTTTCTGATTATTCTGGCCAGGATTTTAGAAAATGAATATGAAATTATTGTATTGTCACGGGTCCTTTACAAGTATACAAAGTTTCAAATCGATCCAATTATTTTAAGTGGGTGAAAAACGCGTTGAAACATTCAGTTACATAGATAGATACAGGTCAAGCTAATATAAAGCGTGTAAAAAAGAAACATGGCATGTCATAGGAATCCGTTCTCCGATGTTAACGTACTTTTGTCTTACAGTAAGCCTACATTGAAACATGATTTTTTTTCTTTTCCACTAATCCCTTGAATGAATTACAACTTTCTGTGCGAAGAATGAAATTATTATATAGCCTATATACATTCCCCCATTACTACGTGACTAGACACACAAACACATTGATTTACCAGCGCATTTTTTGCCGCTAAGTTGGTATTGAATGAAATTCCACAGCCAGTACACAAAGAAAATATGACCTTTTCCCCTCTAAGAGTTAGAAAAATCCGATCTGCTGTTCGATTGTCGTTTATTGAATTTTTATTCTAACGTAGTGAGTTAATTCGATTGTTAATTTATTTATAAATTCTTAGAGAACAAACAAAACACGCTCGTGATGGTTCTTCGAT
Source organism: Diploptera punctata (assembly GCA_030220185.1). Taxonomy (NCBI): domain Eukaryota; kingdom Metazoa; phylum Arthropoda; class Insecta; order Blattodea; family Blaberidae; genus Diploptera; species Diploptera punctata. The sequence continues at coordinate 554,701 of JASPKZ010007278.1, read as the reverse complement.
CCGTTTTTTTTAAACAAATGACTATTAAAATATTTGGCGTTCTTCTTGGATCTTAATGCGTTTGCAGATTTATTTATGGATTCTGGAAAACGTAAACCAATCAGCGGGGATTAAATTTAGAAGCTATTTTTCTTGTTCCTTTATTTTTCTCGTTCTTGTTTTTTAAGATCCTTAAACATCTAAGGACATATTTCGCCTGTTTTTCTCCCGCTTCGTAGCCGAGTGCTAGGGATTTTTAAGTCACGCTTATACAATTATTTATTGTTAAATCATTTTTCTCCATAATTAAATTTATTCTATGGCATTAATAGTATTTTGTACGGTACATTTTATATTTCACTAGCTAATACCCGGCGTTCGCTGCTACGACTAAATAAATGATAATTTATGTGATTTTATGTTTAGTTGAATAAGTAGAGGAAAAAAATAATTGTACATTTATATTTTTAGATACCCCGTGCTGATTATCCGGCTTTGCCCGGGAATCTACTTATCCCGATCTTCTGGACATAAATGAGCTGAAATACAGAACTTAATGTGTTTTATGTTTAGTTAAATAAGTAAAAGGAAACATTTATATCGTAATTAATTTTAGATACCCCGTGCTGTTTACCCGGCGTTGTCCGAGAATCTACTCATCCCGATCTTCTTGGTATAAATGAGCTGAAAGACAAAAATTAATGTACTTCTTATGATTAGTTGAATAAGTAAAATGAAAAATAATTATAAATATATATCGTAATTATTTTAAGATTCCCCGTGGCGATTACCCGGTGTTGCCCAGAAATCTACTTATCTCTATCTTCTTGGCACAAGTGACCTGAAAGACAAAAATTAATGTACTTCTTATGATTACTTGAATAAGTAATGTGAAAAATAAATATAAATATATATCGTAATTATTTTAATATTCCCCGTGCTGATTACCCGGTGTTGCCCGGAATCTACTTATCTCTATCTTCTTGGCATAAATTAACTAAAAGACAAAATTCATTACTGTGAGTTAACCGTAAAATAATACCCGCCATGTGCTGCTATGCTTGCACAGAAATCTACATACTTGTCTCGATCTTCTTGGCATCAATGAAAGACAAAAATGGTTATTATGAGTTGTCCGTAAGAGATAAACATATGCTGTCGCGGAATTTTTTGTAGAGCTTTTTGAGATATTCAATTCTGTGTACATTAATTTTGTGTATGTGTTATGGTTTAGTCATTTAAGCGTCCAAAGGGATGTGTTGAAAGGTCGGTGCGGAAGAAAGAGACATTCGACTGATTACGAGAGTACATCTTGCACCGTTCCATCGCCTGCATACTTGTTCGGATTCTTGGTATTGTTACCCTTGTTGGCGGTGGTGTCCCAAATTCAACCATCCAACGTCGTTGCACTTCAACAACATTCTCCACTTTCCAATAACACTTCAGTATCCACTTACGTCATCGAATGATAATCTCGCCGCCATTGTTGTTTATAAAGACGTGAAGATCGATCAACGTGTTGCTATGCTTTCCCAGTGCCTTGTGGATCATACACAACAAAAATGTATTCTGTCTCATTTCTTTGCTGAGAAATAACGTTTCAAAGAATGTATACATCAATTTGGGACACCCTGTATTACTACTCTTCGAAACCTAAAAGATGAAAGTTTACAATGTGTGAGAGACCTTAACATTGAACCTAGTGACATCAATATTAACACTCGAAGTCTTATACCAGATGCAAGGGAACTCAGGAAACAACTAAGAGATAAAGAAGCAGTTCTCTGGAGTCAACTTCCTCATAAAGGAAAAGGCGTTGTTCTCTACAATGAATATACACCGGCAAATCAATGGATTCGTGGCCATCAGGGATTGTCTTGTTCCGAATGGAGAGAAGCGATTAAAATGCAAGCCAATGTATCGGCGGTGCGTTCTTTGCCGGGCAGGTCTAGGGACGATACCCTCTGTTGACGTCGCAGAAAGCACAATACCCTTGCTTGTCCGTTTGGAGAATCACTGAGAAACATTCGGCACCACACTATTCGAAATATGATGGCAGAAGCCTTGCGAGATTATGGATACACATTTCATGAGGAAGTTCATGGTGTGGCCACTAATGGAAGTAACAGACGAATAGATATTATTGCATTTAGACCATCTTCTAAAATTGGTATGATATTAGATCCCACAATCAGTTTTGTGACTCATATTGGCCAATCTGAGGAAGTTGACTGTGAAAAGAAAGCCATATTAGAACCAACAATTAACTCTTACAAAGTTTTTTTTTATTCCGGCTTTTACAATGAATATACATTTTTCCGGTACCCATGTTCGCAGTTAACTACACGTTTGTTTCAACACATTTTTCCATTCCTGTCTGTTCATCCATATATGTTCTTCTATTTCCCATTCCCTCTTAGCTTCATTGATTCCCTGAATCCACCTAATGGTTGGTCTACCCTTCTTTTTCTTAAAAAGATACGTTTTTAATTATCTTAGGTGAATAATTACAAGTTTAGGTACCTGTGAGAGAGATGTACAGACTAAAATTGCAATAGCAAAAAATGCAACTAAGTCATTACATGGAATAATTTGGAACAAAAATATTACAAAGGAAACTAAAATGAAAATGTATAAGATCATAATGCAGAATATTTTGTCATATGGACGTGAAACTTGGTCTTTGACGGAATTACAAAAGAATAAAATTAGAACAGTTGAATTTTATTATTTTAGAAGAAGCCTCCAAAAAAACAAGACAGGATTAAATAAGAAATGAATTCCTTTGGAGAGAAATCAATGTCACCACATCTGTTGTTAAGAGGATTGAAAATCAAACGCTTAAATGGTATGGCCATGTACAAAGAACGGAAAATGAAAGATGACCAAAAAATATATACCAATGGTCACCCCCTGGAAGAAATAAACGTGGCAGACCAAGATGGAAATGGAAAACCTACGTCAGAACAATAATGGATGATAGGAATTTGGAAGAGGGAGATTGGAATGATACAGATAAATGGAAACTGAAGACGGCAAACCTATAAGTGGGAGAAAGCCGAAGAAGAAGAAGACAAAGATAAATACCAATTAGATAGTATAACTGTCACAGGGTTGATGTTCAGGACAAGAGGTACTATACCAGGATTCTTAGCTAAATTTTGGAATTCCTTAGATTTGGTCAGGGTGTGTCTTTCTAAAATTGCCATCGCTGCCATTAGAGGATAAATTTCAATTTTAAGAAACCATCTTTACAAAATTTCTACTTTATAGTATGTATACTTCAATTACAATTTGAAAAAAAAAATGTATTTACAAAATATGTATTTCATCAATTTCGAAAATGAATTGTCTATCATTTTGTCCTTGAGGCAATCTTATGAGGAAAGTTGTACATAATAAGGTACAAAAATCTTTATAATTCAAATAATTTTAACCTCAGCGGTGTTCAAAAATGATTTTTTAAATTTATAGATTCTTATGTATTATTCGCTAAATAGTCACTCCAAATCCAACGCGAAGTTGAGTTTTTCATTAGACAAAATCACTCGCGACTTTGTCGCTCCTGATTTTTTAAGAAAAACACAACCTCTTGTTAGATTACTGCTATTTAACTCATGCCCCAAATGGGAGTCAATGACCAATCACATTTAAATGATTTTTGATTTACAACCAATCACAGTCGTGTTTGGTCTAAAATTTACCAACTAAAGTTTATCATAATAAAGAAAGCACCTCCTTTTTAACATTCTGAACAGGTCATAGCATTATTTTGCAGTGACTGACTCTGTAAGTAATACGGGTACCAGATTGTATATATAGTGCATGAATGTCAACACGTAGCACATGCGGGAGTTAATATAAAACCACCAAAAAAAAAACACTGTTTTCAATTTCTTAAATGTTTTTTTTCCCCAGGTACTAACATTCCAGAAAAATATAATTGTCATATTTACATCATAGGACATCATAAATAAATTAATATACAGTTTGATGTTTCATTTTTTCTCCACTAGAGTGCATTCTTATAATATTGCGTTCCTTTGGCAATAAATAATATGATCTGGTTGCAGTGATGAACAAAAGAAGCAATTGAAACGTACCAATCGTTTCTTATTTGTTTTGAAACATCACCGTTTACATTAAATATATAAATATTTTAAAATAACTATATTTAAATAATGATTTGTGAGCAAACAGCTTAATTTTATTCGTTACATAGTCTTAACAAATGCCACTCTTGATTTCCAAATTCTCTAGATAAATTCACTCCTTACTTCGTGAGTCGTGTGAATCGATAATTTGGAAAACACTCGTGGCATTACTTGTGATAATTTCCTATATATGAATCAAACACGAAAATTACAAAGTTAAACTTATTACTATTGCTTTTTAGTGTCGTGTTATTTCCAATAAAACATGTTTTCTATACAAGCTCATATATTTTCCTCACGTAATAACTGATGATCATAATTACAAAATATCTGCTTGTTTTTACAACTTAAATTGTTTCTCAATCAAAAGTAATTGTGCAGTTCTAGTTCTTCGTACGTCAGTTGTTTTTATTGCAGTATTGTGACGGTGACATTAAACAGACAAATGAGTGATGGCTTAAATCTAGAATTGACAGATCCATACAAAAACAGGATTTGTTAATAATTTGGTGATATAATTACAAAGTTGTAACTAGAGCCAGGAATTATATGAAGGACATTATATGAATTGTCCACTACTGTGGTCTAAAGAGGTACCTTGTCACGCAGCGGGCCCGGGTTCGATCCCCGGTCGGTACAGTTTTTCTGGGTGAGGTTTTTATCGGGGTTTTTCCACACCTGTAAGACAAATGTCAGGAAAACTTTAAGGCCCAAACGGTCCCCGAAATCGTATGGCCATCGCAATCTTCATTCATATTCATCTTAGATTAAGATTACGATTAGGGACTCTCCTGGCGCACCACTATCATCACCCATCGTATCATCGGGGCAACGCCCCAACCTCAGAAGTGGGTTACAAGTACGCCATGTCAGGAGGGAACACCAGGAATGTCGAAAGACAACCTGGGGCATTTGCAAAAAAAAAATATATATATATCAAATTATGAAATGATAAAAACAAAATGCGAAAAATATGATAATTATGATACAAAAATGTTATGAAGCTACTTTCTGAAATTATATATATATATAATTTAATTTCGTGTCACTTTGTTTGTCCGCGATGTAATCCTAAACTACTGAACCGATTTTAATAAAATTTTGCACACTGTGTGGAGTTTGATCCAACTGGAGATTTAGGGTAGTAAATTTATAGTCGCATTATTTTTTATTGCAAATTATTTGTTTATTATTTAACAAAGAGTTATAATTATCTGTGGGTTCCATACAATTCTAACAGATGGCGATGTAATTATCTGTGAGTTCCATACGATTCCAACAGATGGCGGTGTGGTAATTTGGCAAGGTAGTTGGTTTATTATTTAACAAAGATAGATCCAGATGGCTGTGCTTTTTGTTGCAGCCGCGAATTTCAATTGAATTACAAATATTGATTATTTCATAATTTAAGTGTGTTCAGTGTTTATTTTATTTTCAATATTATTAATTTCCTGTGCAAGTATTAGTTTTAAGTAATCTGGCTGAAAGACAGCAACTTAATTTAAAATTTTAACGTATACTTTAGCCTTAGCAACGCATGGCCGGGACTTCTAGTATATATATATCCATCCATAGTAATCCTGCCCGAAGGCAGGTCCTTCACTGCAATCATAGCATTTTCATGCTATGCTTGCAGCTTTACTAGGGAATTTGTAGATGTGGTAGCTTCCAGTTGCTTTCCACACCGGTAAACGATGGTGATGGTGATGGTGATAATGATAAGGATGATGATGATGGCCATATGATTTCGGGGACCGTTTGGGATTTAAAGTTTTCCTGACATTTGTCTTACAGGTGAGAAAAAACCCCGATGAAAACTCACCCAGAAAAACTGCCCCGACCGGGGATCAAACCCCAGCCCGCAACGTGACAAGGCAGCACGCTACCTGGAGACCACAGCGGTGGACATTAAATACATATTTATATATATATACTCCATATAATCTATACCAGCAGTTAAATTAGATTAGCATTCCTTCCTCAAGGAATCAAGAATTTCACAGTATTTCGATTTCAACTCATTTCCTTGAAATATAGAACTGACAAATTTTAGACTAGATATAGTTTGGCATAATTGGTTTTATAACTAACTCACCAGCACTATCGAACCCATATTCTCTCCATACATCTCTATCCTGAGCTAATGTTTTTGTATCATCCATTGTATAATCTACTTCCCTCAAATCATGGTTAAATTTATTCTCCCACCTCATTCTTGGTCTACCAACTGGGCGTTTTCCCTCTGGTTTTCCTACAAGAAGCTTCCATGCAACCCTGTCATTCCTCATTCGCGTAACATGTCCTGCCCATCGCAGTCTACGAAACTTAACCGTTCTTATTATATCTGGATTCCTATACATACCATATATCTATTATGAAGTTTGCTCCATTCACCTGTCTGTTCATCTCTTTTGGCACAAATTTTTTTAAGAACTTTATTCTCAAATACTCGTAATCTCCTTTCCTTCCTTAAAGTAAGAGTCCATGTTTCGAATCCATATAATATAACTGGTAGAATAATAATTTTATATATTTTCAGGTTAACTTTTTTGAAAGGACCTGGGACGTCGAGAGTCTCTGTAATGCATAATACGTATTTTACGAATCACCTGGGTGTTCGCGAACCACATGTTGGAAAACAATGCTATAGTCTATTAACGCTCTAGCGGCCCCAATTTCTGTTTAATCGAAATAAAACTTGGCATATAGCACTTAACTAAATCGTCGGAATAACTAGATTCTGAGGCTGGGGTACCTCCTCGAATTAAATTTAATTGGGGTCACACAATAAGCCGTTGTTATACAGTGGTTAACGGTAACTCAGGGGTTGGCAGGTACATGCACCTAGCGAAGCGAAACTAATGTTTATTATAAAAGTGTAAATTTGATTGACGTGTTGAATACGTTCAAATTTGCAAAACAATAAATTTTGTTAGAAGGAATACTTGAGCCAATTTTAAAACTTCCTTGGGAAATGAGTATGAGGCCAAAAAATGTTATTGTTAAATGAGTGTGGCTAGTAGCTCATATACAGAGAGTGGGCAGTAGCTCCCATACATACAGAGTGTAGCCAGTAGCTCCCTTATTGAATACAGAGTGGGCTAGTTTATGATATTACGAGTATTCAGAGGAGCCTGTTGCTCCCATATTACTACCTAAAAGTATGAATCAATCTATCGTACGTAAATATACTAGGGAAGTCTAGATTTGCTCAAGTAGTCTACAAGCTATTATTAATTTGTTGTGAATATTGTGTTCTTCATAAGAGTTTAACAAAAAGAAACCCTATTTAATTAATTACATAACTCATTGTTACTGATCATCGAATTCCTTATCCTTCACACCGGTAGAACCCAGAAATAAGCTTAATCTAAAATACGCCCTGAAGAGACCATCGTGCCTACACCTAAGCATGCTGCAATCCCCGGGCATCGCCACGTAGTCAGCTGGTTTCGAATAGAAAAGTAAAATGGAATGAAAAGTTTGTAGTCACTTAGCCGTAGCCAATCTAAGTAATAATTATTATATTTCCTGATGTAATGCAAGTTGGGAATCAGGAAACACTTGATTAGTCACTTACTCGAGAGTTTGACGTCATAGGTATGCAATGAAGTTACACTTTACTATCAGATTAAGTTTAATGTCGCCATTATAGAGGTCTCTGCATGCAAACGTGGAGTTGGTGATGTAAATTCAAAAGGAAATCATAAAGTTAATTACGTAACGTTTATTTCCTGTTTCCAAGTTTCAAACTATTCAAAGAACACAGTTATATCACGGCCTTCTGGATAAAGTTACTTAATTCTTTATATATATATATATATATATATATATATATATATATATATAATTACATTTTTAACATTGAGCAATGCAAGCTTAATATGATATGGTAAGAAAAATAAATGTTAGGATTGGATTCGCCTGGTGGTGTAATGGATAACACGCTGGGGTACCGACCCAGAGTTCCGGGTTCGAAACCCTTCCAGGCATTTATTTTTCTTATCATGTCATATATATATATATATATATATATATATATATATATATATACACACACACATACAGGGTATTTCAAATTACATTTTTAACATTGAGCAACGCAAGCTTAATATGACACGATAAGAAAAGTAAATGCCTGGTCGAGATTCGAACCCGGAACTCTGGGTCGGTACCCCAGCGTGTTATCCATTACACCACCAGGCGAATCCAATTCAAACATTTATTTTTCTTATATATATATAATTATATTTTCGCGACATCTAGTAACAACAGAGAATATAATATATATATATATATATATATATATATATATATGTATGGTATGATATGATAAGAAAAATAAATGCCTGGACGGGATTCGAACCCGGAACTCTGAGTCTGTACCTCAGCGTCATATCCATTACACCATCAGGCGAATCTAATTCAAACACTTATTTTTCTTATATATGTATTATATTCTTATATATATATATATATATATATATAAGAAAAATAAATGTTTGAATGTGTGGTGTGTAACGGATAACACGCTGTGGTACATATATATATATATATATATATATATATATATATATATATGTATAAATAAGAAAGTTTTCTTGGGTTTTCCGCGTCTTGGATTCAAGTTCGGCCCCTGGCCACTGACTCCGACGTTTCGGCATGATCCCACATGCCATTATCAAGGAATGATAAGTTCGAGTCACAGGTTTAGGTCTTATATAATTAAACAAATAGAGTTTTCGCTGTGGTCCGTTTCCGAAGACGTACACCCATCCAAGGTTGTTCTTATGTAGTTAAACATTTTCAGTTTTCTTATTCATACTTATATCCGCGAAAATCTGCAATATAACATATATATATATATATATATATACACACACACACAGGGTGTTCCAAATTGATGGACGGGGTTTTAAAGTTATTTAATTTCCCTTTCATGATGTATAAGAACAAAACTTACATGGGATTAAAGAGAAACTCTTTTCAATTTTTCATAACATACTTTATAAGTATTCGATGTTAGCACCATTTGTTACACGACACATATCTAGTCGATAGTCGAATTCCTCCCAAACCTTGGTCAGCGTATTTGGAGTAATGGATTCAACAGCAGTAACAATCCTTCTTCTCAAGTCTGGAAGTGGTGGTACGTACACATGGTCCTTCACATAGCCCCACAGGAAGAAATCACGAGGTGTGAGATCGGGAGACCGTGGATGCCATGGGAATAAACCATGTTATCCGGACCGACGCGTCATTTGATGTTCGTGGACGTCCTGGGCTTTTCCTTTTACATATACATCTAGTTGTTTCTAACTGTTTTTACCATCGACGGATAATTTTATCTTTCGGAGGATCAATTCCAAATTGCCGTCGGAAAGCTCGCTGCACTGCAACAATGGAACCAGACCTCGCAAATTGCAACACACGGAATGACTTCTGTGCTGGAGTCGCCATTTTCACAAATTTAACGCTGACGACGTAATAATGACAAGAAACAAATTACAGGATATGAAACTTTCACAGTTTTTCTTTCATTACAGCAAATAATCACGCATCCAATTTCGTTTGTAAAGCTATACCAACTACTTAAAGCCCTGTCCATCATTTTGGAACACGATTTATTGTTGCAATATTAAATTGATTATAGTCTAAGATCCGGCTGCAATATTACTACGTTCAACGAGTGTATGAACAAAATCAATTATTTTCATAAAATTGTGAATGATTGAATACGTTTTTTTTGCCGAGTTGCCTATTAAAATTCGGCCGCCAGTATGTTTAATTAAAATATAATTTATTTATTTATTCGAAATAATTTGATTCACTTGTTATTAAAATAAATTACAATCCAGTTCACAGAAATCGATGTATAGAGCTTGAAAAGTTTTGGTTGCCATTGCACACTGGGCCGTAAACCTGCTCGTGGCTACAGCAGACTGTGACACCATCATCATCATCCGGTATCATGGCAGCTGCCGCCGTCTTCCGGAAACCAAACGCCATTCCTCTCTGTCCATCCATTGATCTTCCTCCATACCTCTGATATTCATAGCTGCTTGTACCCCTTTATTCCAAGTTTTCTTCGGTCTTCCTCTCTTCCTCCTTTCCATTGGGATCCATCCCATAACAATTTTTGGCAATCATTGCTCTGGCATTCGTTTGACATGACTATACCACTGCAATCTTTTCTTTTCTATGATGTCTATGATGTCCGGCTCCTCTTGTACACCCATAATTTCCCTTATTTCTTTATTTCGCATTCTATCCATTCTAGATTTTCCAGCTGATCTTCTTAAAACATCCATTTCTGTACTTAAAATTCTTTTCATTTCCCTGGTAGGAATTTGCCAGACTTCAGCACCATATGTTAAAATGCTCTGAATTATGGTTTGATATATTTGACACCAATTAGTAATAAAATGGCGGTAAGTACGTATTTATTGTTTTATATTGTTCCCTCGCAGCGGGAAGTAAAACCTATTCTCCCGGCCATGAACCTACGGGTTCCACGGTGCCAATGATATAGTCATAAAATTAAACAATTATCTTCACTTATTGGATAGCCCCCCCATAGTAATATTATCCATCATCTGGTAAGATTCGAATAATGTTGAGGTTTCGAACAAGTTTTCGGCGCTCTAGTATATTTTAAACCAGATACATTTGTTTCGCAATAATTAATTTCATGCAAAAAGCAAGACGCCGTGTTTGACAGTCATTTGTTTGCTGCTGTTAGGTAACCTTGGTGATATAAGTGTATATGTGTTGTAACGACAGCTCATGACTGATGTTCAACTGTTAGCAATGATTCATTGCTTGTCGCATTTTATTTCTATTTATGTTGGAAGCAGTCATGATAAATAATTATACCAAACTATACTTAGCACAAGTGCAATACATTTATCTGTTCGATCTCACAGACTTGCTGCAAGTACGAAGGGACAAGTACAAAAAGAAAAAAAAAGAAGATGAATTTTACGTAAAATCTGTGATAACGCATGAAAATTAAAGTTTATTGCCTGATTCTCAAAGTGGTATATTTATTTATTTATTTTATCAGATGGAGTTAAGACCGTATGGTCTTCTATTCCACTTCACCCGGGTTAAATTATACATATAACAACAATTATGAATTATGTACAGCCTTTGACATAATTGATGGCGCACAGATAATTTTAAAGTCTCAGAACGAAGCCACTGCGCATGATCAGAAATCAGCTATTTGGTTCACAAGTATACAACTGTTTGAGAAACTATATCCGTTCTATTTCGTTGTGTGTCGTGCAATAGAAAACAATTTCGTGTAAATACGTAGTGCGGTAAATACTGAAAATAAAACAAAGCAATAGAAATGAAACAAAAGAAAGAAAATTAATTGAAATAAGGACGAGAGATAAAGAAAAAAGCATGACAGCAGGATCGAACACGCGACCTCACGCACGGGAAATAGAAGCTCCCTCCACTAGACCACAACCATTTCTCCTAGAAATTGTCTGTATGAAGCGATTGCAGTACTTCAGGACTTACTCGTATAATGAAATTAGACATCAACGTAATTTAAATTAATCAGACGCATTTTGTATTAGTAATGGAAATAATTTTATTATGCCACGTGTTTTAATTAATTTATTTCCATAGAAGATTAAAAGTATTTGAGAATAAAGTACTTAGGAAAATGTTTGGACTAAAGAGAGATGAACAAACAGGTGAATGGAGAAGACTACATAACAATGAACTACATGGTCTTTATAGGAAGCCAGGTATAATAAGAACAGTTAAGTCTCGTAGACTGCGATGGGCAAGACATGTTGCACGTATGGGGAATGAAAGACTTGCATGGAAGCTTCTTGTAGGAAAGCCAGAGGAAAAACGCCCAGTTGGTAGACCAAGAATGAGGTGAGAGAATAACATTAACTACGATTTGAGGGAAGTAGATTATACAAGGAATGATTGGAAAGCATTAGCTCAGGATAGGGATGTATGGAGAGCTTATGACCGCGCGGCCACGGACCTACGGGTTCGATAGAGCCAGTGAGTAAGTAAGTATATTCAAGTCCACAGAAATTCTGCCCGAATGCAGGTCTTTCACTGCAGTCATAACATTTTCTTGCTATGCTTTGCAGCGTTACTAGGGAACTGTAGGTGTGGTAGCTTCCCGTTTCTTTCCACACCGGTGAAGAATGATGATGATAATAATAAGGATGATAGTGGCCGGATGATTTTCGGAGACCGTTGGGTCCTAAGCTTCCTGACATTTATTTACAGGTGAGGAAAAACCCCGAAAAAATCTCACGCAAGAGTCTGTCCCGACCGGGAATATTCCTATATATATATATATATCCATCCATAGTAATTCTGCCCGAAGGCAGGTCTTTCACTGCAATCATAGCATTTTCATGCTATGCTTGCAGCTTTACCAGGGAATTGTAGGTGTGGTAGCTTCCCGTTGCTTTCCACACCGGTAAAGGATGATGATGATGATGATGATAATAAGGATGATAATGTTGGCCATATGGTTTCGGGGACCGCTTGGGCCTTCACGTTTTCCTGACATTTGTCTTACAGGTGAGGAAAAACCCCGATAAAAACCTCACCCAGAAAAACTGCCCCGACCGGGGATAAAACCCGGGCCCGCTGCGTAACAAGGCAGCAAGCTACCTCGAGACCACAGCGGTGGACTCTATATATATATGATATGAAAAGAAAAAAGAATGCTTGAGTCGGGATTTGAACTCGAGTCTCCAAATTCTGTACCTTTAGCGCTCTAACCAACTGAGCTACCCAAGAATTCCAATACAAGCATACAATTTTCTTATACATGTAGTATTCTCAAAAGGTACAGACTTTAGAGACTCGAGTTCAAATCCCGACTCAAGCATTCTTTTTTCTTTTCATATCATATTTGCCTTCATTGCCAAATGTCAAAAATATATTTATAATATATATATATATATATATATATATATATACATAAAAATTTATTTATATAAAGAAGCCTGGTAACGTGTAGCCATTTTGAAAATTAACGATGTTATTAAATAATAATAATTAAAAATATATATACGTGACCAGAATCCAATGTGGGTCCGCGTCGTCGAAAAAAGAGCATCTTACCGACTGCTCCACTGAAGCAAACGATACGAATGCTGCATGAAGAGAGACTACGACGCCGTTCACTTTATACTCAAACGAGTCAAAACATGTAACAACGTGCTGGTGTGAATCGCTCTTCAAAACTCAACTTTCCATCATCAAGCGCGTTGCGCCATCATTTTTTTCAAAGGCTGTACAACTTGATTAATAATATATATGCTACCCACTGTACAGTTGACAAGGTAAGAACAAAAAAAAATCATCATCATCCAGGGATTAAGCCTGTTGGCTCGTTCCGGTTTCATGAAAGCTAGAATTGTTAAAATTGTTCAGACCATCTTCTGTGTGGGCAACCAACATTTCTCCTTCCGTGCAGTTTATAATTTAGTAATAATTTTGGAAATCTTCCTTCTGGCATTCTATCAATATGTTCTTTCCAGTCGTTCCTATATTTAATTATTCGGTCTGGAAGTTTTAAAATATTTAGTTCCTTTCTTATACATTTATTTCTTTTCTTATCCAGCAGAATATATCCTGCTATAACAAAAAATATATATGACGATAATATTAATCCATCCATAGCAATTCAGGTCTTTCACCGCAATCGTAGAATTTTCATTATATGCTTTGCAGCTTTACTAGGGAATTGTAGCTGTGGTAGCTTCCCGTTGCTTTCCACACCGGTGAAGGATGATGATTATGATGACGATGATGGCCGGATGATTTTCGGGAACCGTTGGGCCCTTAGCTAACTGACATTTGTTTTACAGGTGAGGAAAAACCCGGAAAAAAAAAACCTGATCCAGGAGCCTGTCCCGACCGGGAATCGATCCCGGGCCCGCTACTTGACAAGGCAGCACGCCACCTCGAGACCACAGCGGTGGACATTAATAATAATAATAATAATAATAATAATAATAATAATAATAATAATAATAATAATAATAATAATAATAATCTATAATTCAAGTAAAAGATCTAGTAGAATTAAAGATTGCAGTAAATTCAGTAATCGATTGAACAGCAAAATTAATTATTGTAGATTAAAATATTAGGTCCCAAATCTACATAAAAATCCAAACCTATTATCTCGGAAGAAGGGAGGAAAAGAACATCAGAAAGAATTAATAAATACTGCGTACTAAGAAAGGAACAAAACACAGAGAAATTGTACCCCAGAGAGGGACAAACGAATAAAGAACCCATAATTTGATTAAATAATTGACTTGGCAAAGAAAATGTAAAATATAAAGGAATAATAAAGGTACACATGGAACACGGTTATATACTATATTGTATAAGGAAATATTTAGTGAGTTTTTTTTATCTGTTTTTGAGTCGGGTAGTCCTTGATATACGAGGGGAGGGAATTGCACAGTCGGGTGGCTGAAACAAGGAAGGATGAGCAATAGTGAGATGTCCAATGTAGAGGAACAGCTAGAGTTAAATATTCATAAGTAATGCCACGAGTGATTTCCAAATTATCGATAAATTCACGACTCAGGAAGTGAGGAGTGAATTTATCTAGAGAATTTGGAAATCAAGAGTGGCATTTGTTAGGACTATTTAACGAATAAAATAAAGCTGTTTACTCACAAATCATTATTTAACTACAGTTATTTAAAAATATTTTTATATTTAAAGTAAACGGTGATGTTTGAAAACTAATGAGAAACGATAGGTAGCCTACGCTTCTACTGCTTCTTTTGTTTATCACTGCAACCAGATCATACTATTTATTGCCAAAGGAACGCAATATTGTAAGAATGCTCTCTAGTGGAGAAAAAATGAAACACATCAATCTGTATATTAATTCATTTTTGATGTCGTATACATTTAAGAAAGTGCAAACAGTGGTTTCTTTTTTTGGTGGTATAATCAATTGCTACAAATGTTGACATGTAAGCACTATTATATACAATCTGGTAGCCGTATTTGTTATAGGCTCAGTCACTGCAAAATAACGGTCAGACCTGTTCAGAATATTAAAAAGGAGGAGCTTTGCTTAATATATGATAATCCTAACGTTGATAATTATTTCGTGAAACACGTCTCTGATTGGTTGTAATACAGAAATCATTGAAACGTGATTGGTCATTGACTCCCATTTGGGGCATGAGTTAAATAGTCTCTGGAACACGTTTTGATGTATATGCACTATTAAATAGATTTTCTAGTGCCTACATCGGAAAATACTGTGAAATATGAACAAATTCCTACGTAACAAAGAATTGTTATTTATTATAATTAATAATTTTACGCCTACTCCACACAAGCGTTAGTTGTTAAGTCAGTTACCTTTATTTTATATTATTAATCACTAAAGTTTGTTAGAACATAAAACCCAAAAATATATTTTCTAACTCCTCATGTATATATATATATATATATATATATATATTGCTCAATGTTAAATATTTAATTATAACATCGATAAAGCGTCACTGCTATAAAGTAAAATAAATATTCTCTTTTTAATTTGCTTACTTGATATAATCAGCTACTAGATGGCAGTGAAGACCGAGTTCTCGCGACATCTAGTAATAATGGAGAGTATAATACATATATAAGAAAAATAAGTGTTTGAATTGGATTCGCCTGGTAGTGTAATGGATATCACGCTGAGGTACAGACTCAGAGATCCGGGTTCGAATCCCGTCCAGGCATTTATTTTTCTTATCATACCATATTAAGTTTGCATTGCTCAATGTTAAACATTTAATTATAACATCGATAAAGCGTCACTGCTATAAAGTAAAATAAATATTCTCTTTAATTTGCTTACTTGATATAATCAGCTACTAGATGGCAGTGAAGACCGAGTTCTCGCGACATCTAGTAATAATGGAGAGTATAATACATATATAAGAAAAATAAGTGTTTGAATTGGATTCGCCTGGTAGTGTAATGGATATCACGCTGAGGTACAGACTCAGAGATCCGGGTTCGAATCCCGTCCAGGCATTTATTTTTCTTATCATACCATATTAAGTTTGCATTGCTCAATGTTAAACATTCAATTATAACATCGATAAAGCGTCACTGCTATAAAGTAAAATAAATATTCTCTTTTTAATTTGCTTACTTGATATAATCAGCTACTAGATGGCAGTGAAGACCGAGTTCTCGCGACATCTAGTAATAATGGAGAGTATAATACATATATAAGAAAAATAAGTGTTTGAATTGGATTCGCCTGGTAGTGTAATGGATATCACGCTGAGGTACAGACTCCGAGATCCGGGTTCGAATCCCGTCCAGGCATTTATTTTTCTTATCATACCATATTAAGTTTGCATTGGCTCAATGTTAAACATTTAATTATAACATCGATAAAGCGCTCACTGCTATAAAGTAAAATAAATATTCTCTTTAATTTGCTTACTTGATATAATCAGCTACTATAATGGCAGTGAAGACCGAGTTCTCGCGACATCTAGTAATAATGTAGAGTATAATACATATATAAGAAAAATAAGTGTTTGAATTGGATTCGCCTGGTAGTGTAATGGATATCACGCTGAGGTACAGACTCAGAGATCCGGGTTCGAATCCCGTCCAGGCATTTATTTTTTCTTATCATACCATATTAAGTTTGGCATTGCTCAATGTTAAACATTTAATTATAACATCGATAAAGCGTCACTGCTATAAAGTAAAATAAATATTCTCTTTTTAATTTGCTTACTTGATATAATCAGCTACTAGATGGCAGTGAAGACCGAGTTTCTCGCGACATCTAGTAATAATGTAGAGTATAATACATATATAAGAAAAATAAGTGTTTGAATTGGATTCGCCTGGTAGTGTAATGGATATCACGCTGAGGTACAGACTCAGAGATCCGGGTTCGAATCCCGTCCAGGCATTTATTTTTCTTATCATACCATATTAAGTTTGCATTGCTCAATGTTAAACATTTAATTATAACATCGATAAAGCGTCACTGCTATAAAGTAAAATAAATATTCTCTTTAATTTGCTTACTTGATATAATCAGCTACTAGATGGCAGTGAAGACCGAGTTCTCGCGACATCTAGTAATAATGGAGAGTATAATACATATATAAGAAAAATAAGTGTTTGAATTGGATTCGCCTGGTAGTGTAATGGATATCACGCTGAGGTACAGACTCAGAGATCCGGGTTCGAATCCCGTCCAGGCATTTATTTTTCTTATCATACCATATTAAGTTTGCATTGCTCAATGTTAAACATTTAATTATAACATCGATAAAGCGTCACTGCTATAAAGTAAAATAAATATTCTCTTTTTAATTTGCTTACTTGATATAATCAGCTACTAGATGGCAGTGAAGACCGAGTTCTCGCGACATCTAGTAATAATGTAGAGTATAATACATATATAAGAAAAATAAGTGTTTGAATTGGATTCGCCTGGTAGTGTAATGGATATCACGCTGAGGTACAGACTCAGAGATCCGGGTTCGAATCCCGTCCAGGCATTTATTTTTCTTATCATACCATATATATATATCATGATCCGGTATCATGGCAGCTGCCCCCGTCTTCCGGAAACCAAACACCATTCCTCTCTGTCCATCCATTGATCTTCCTCCAATCCTCTTATATTCATATATACTTACTTACTTACTTACTCACTGGCACTATCGAACCCGTAGGTTCATGGCCGCGCGGACATAAGCTCTCCACCCGAGATGAACCCATGTCCGCATTTCTTGACGGTTGTATTTTTACGGTGAAAGATCGTCACTCTTTCGACCAAGGTACTTTTTTCGTCTGGCTTATCACCTTCGACCAGTCCGGCATGGGTAACCCTATCGGCAGCAATGCTACCGCCGGCATACCTCTCAGGATCATTTAAGCACTCAAGCCACTCCACCACAAGGTAAAGATACCATGGAGGGGATATTCATATATATATATATATATATATATTTTACATTCATTATATTGCTTGTTAAAATACTTGTTAAAATAAAATTGAAAAAATCACAGAAATTATCACGATATATATATAAAGTTTTATTCAGCAAAGTACGTTTAATTGTGTCAGATAGATAATTGAATCGTTGTATTTTAATGTGTTTATCTAAATTTCTGTAATTAACAAGTACTTAGGAAAATTTTTGGACCAAAGAGAGATGAACAGACAGGTGAATGGAGAAGACTACATAACAATGAACTGCATGGTCTTTACAGGAAGCCAGATATAATAAGAATAGTTAAGTCTCGTAGACTGCGATGGGCAGGACATGTTGCACGTATGGGGAATGAAAGACTTGCATGGAAGCTTCTTGTAGGAAAGCCAGAGGGAAAACGCCCAGTTGGTAGACCAAGAATGAGGTGGGAGAATAACATTAACTATGATTTGAGGGAAGTAGATTATACAGGGAATGATTGGAAAGCATTAGCTCAGGGTAGGGATGTATGGAGAGCTTATGTCCGTGCGGCCATGAACTTACGGGTTCGATAGTGCCAGTGAGTAAGTAAGTAAGGTACCTGACTTCAGCTACTTGTTAAACATCGCCCTCATTTGTTCGCTGCTCTAACAGGAAATAAAATAATCATCATCATCATCAACAACAACGAGATGGATTGAGCCCAATGGCCTGTTCCGATCTCATTATAGGTTGAATTGGTCCTTCCATCTCTTCAATGGTCTTCCCAACAATCTTCTCCCTTTTGGTTTATAAGTATACATTCTTCTTGGTATTCGCTGTTCATTCATTCGTAATACGTGCTGAAGGTAAGCATTTTGATAGTATTTTATTCTTTCATAGAGATTAAATATATTAACTTCTGTTCTTATATCTTCGTTTTTCTTTTTATCGATCCTTTGGTATCCTGCTGTTATTCTCAACATCTTCATTTCAGCAGCCTCTATTTGTTTACTATCTTCCTTTGCTAATGTCCAGGTTTCACATTCATAGATAAGAGATGGAACTGCCAACACTTTGTAAAATTTTAAAATAGTTTCTTTTCTAGTTTTATTCAGCAAAGTACGTTTAATTGTGCCACATAGATAATTGTTCGTTGTATTTTAGTGTGTTTATCTACGTTTCTGTCATTACCTAAATGACATCCCAAATAATTAAAATTCTGAATTTGGTCTATAATTACATTGTTTATCACTATTTTTGTTCTTATTGGAATAAAATATTGTAATGATGATCTTGAAGAGAATTTTCGGGCTGTAGGCCGTGGTCGTGAGGCTTAAAGAATATGCAAGTGTTTCAGAATATCTACCTCAGCTATATTTTGGCAGCAAACAACTCGTCCATAAGAAACGTAACTATGAATTATTGAATCATTAATAACTATGCGTATAATTTAACATCGCAGACGCGCTTATTAAATTTGTGGCAAGATATACAATTAGAACGGTATTGTTTTGGTTGTAGTGCGCAGAATCAGAATTTTATTGTTGAATGTCTTCAGTTCACATTTTTGACATTCTCTTGTTTGTATTACAAAAGAACACGAATGTAATATTTCCTTTCTTTTGAAATATCTTCTTTATGTTTTCAATTTGCTATTGTATTGCTTAAATTAATAATAATAACCCGCTTCCTTGCATATCTCTTGCATCCACAAGCGGGTAAACTTATTTACAGACTGGATTTAGCATCCGCTGCGCTTTTGTTCCCATCTTCTTTCTCCACAGATGAGTTTCCAATATGGCTGAACTTAAATAGAAAACAATTTATTTTCTAAAGTACATTCGATATCATAAGCTATTATGTTTATGAACACATTGAGAAATAGGGACTGAAAGTAAACATAAATAATACTAAATATATAGTCACACATAGAAGTGCACCTGTATAATTGAAAAGGACATGACAAATGAGGGAAAATTTTGTAGAAATGACTGAATTCAAATACCTAGGAACAATAACTATAAACAGTTGCCGCTGTGGTCTCTAGGTAGCGTGCTGCCTTGTCATGCAGCGAGCCCAAGTTCGATTCTCGGTCTGGACAAGTTCCATGTTTTTTTTTCGGGATTGTAAGACAAATTTAACATTTTACAATACTGTTATTTTAACACAGTTCCAATAATTGATCATATTATAATATTATAATGATATTATGAGAAGAAAAATTAATGTCTGAACCAGGAATCGAATGTTAATGTTTGTGCCAGGTCTAGAATGGTGTAGTGGGCTGCACACTAGTCTGGAGAACTAGAGGTCCATGGTTCGATTCCTGGTTCAGACATTAATTTTTCTTTTCACAATATCATTATAATATTGTAAGACAAATATCAGGAAACTTTAAGGCCAAAACGGTACCCGAACATCATGACCATCAAAATTATAATTCATATTCACATTAGAATAAGTTTAGGATTAAGGACTCTACTGGCGCACCACTATCATCATCACCAATCATATCATCGATGCAGCGTAACTGCACCTTTCAGGTGCCCCAACCTCAGAAATAGGTTACAATTGTTCCAATCCCAGGAGAGAACACCAGAAATGTCGAAATGGCAACCTGGGGCATTGAATAAAAAATACAAACATGAATGAAGTACACAAAGAAATTAAATGTAGGTTCCATTCTGGAAATGCATGTCGTCATGTATTACAGGAACTCATTGAAGTCCCATCTTCTCTCAAAAAACGTTAAACTGAAAATATATAAAACTGTTATTCTACCAGTTATATTATATGGATGCGAAACATGGACTCTTACTTTAATGGAGGAGAAAACATTACGAGTGTTTGAGAAAAAATTCTTGGGAAAAATTTTGGACCAAAGAGAGATGATCAGACAGGTGAATGGAGAAAACTACATAACAGTGAGCTACATGGTCTTTATGAAATCACACATTATAAGAGCAGTTATGTCTCGTAGACTGCGATAGGCAGGACATGTGGCACGAATGTCGAATGAAAGACGGGCTTGGAAAAATGTGCCTGATGGAAACATTCTGATTACATTTCTGATTTCAGTAAGGAAAAATGCACTAGATTCACTAATCAGATATCTTGTGAAGAAAACCTTGTCGACCAGTGTTGTTGATATTGTGGCAAGAAGTAATAGACTCGTGAGTACATTAATAGTAATAACTGGAAGGCGCACAAACGTGCACACGAGTCTATTACCAACATAGAAACCCAAACGAATGGTACCTACCCTTCTAAGCTATAATGAATAACATATACACTCGGAGTGGGGATGGGAGGAGTCATCGCCCTTATAAGGCAAGGACGCGTGTGAAAAAAATTTCACGCTCCTACGTTCTGCAGTAGTCAAGTTCTTCAGTTACCGTTCGCGAAGGTGATATTAAAAACACGTGGGCGGAAGTAATTCATCAACTCCACTCCGAGATAGTAAAATATCAAACATTGTAAATACCATTGTACACACAAAATTGTACAATAAATTGAAATAAAATGTGTATAATATAAACATCCCTGAGTGATCATATTCTACCCTGAGCGAACCGGCACAATATTTAACCCTTAAATTGGCAAAACACAAATTTCTTCTGTTGGTTATTTGAATGTGGCGGACCGCAGTGAAAACGGAATCTTGTGTAACTGTTATTATTAGGTATATTGTATAATTAGACATATATTTAAGTGGTTTCTTTTTGTTTGTTTTCTTCTGATTTATTTAAAATATTAAATTAATTAAACCATCCGATGTATCCAAAAGGATACATTACGAAGGGTTAACTGTCAAATAAGGAAAATACGTAACTTGCAATATCCAGTATTGTTAGTTTGGCAAAACAATAAATAGTGAAGACTGACTTAAAAATTTAAATGTATTATTCTCAGAACTTACGTAATGACGCATAGCCAGTTGATGCATAACACCGTCCAAACAACATTTGTCTATGAAACATATTTGTTGTTGAATTATACGTAAATTTTAGTCCAGCAAGGAATACGACAAGGTGACTCATTAAGTCCCATATTGTTCACACTAATAATGGATGAAATCATCAAAGAACTAGAAGTTGATGTTAGAAAAGGGATTAAAATAGGTAACGAAGACCTGAAGATAATAAACTATGCTGATGACACAGTTCCAATTGCACAAAGTGAAGATGATTTACAAATGCTATTGCACAAATTTAGAATCATTGCAGCAAAATATAACATGAAAATCTCAACAAATAAAATCAAATCAATGGCAACATCCAAGGACCCACGACGTGTTAAATTAGAAATAGAAGGGAAAAGTATAGAACAAGACATGAAATTCAAATATTTAGGAGTAGAAATTAATAGCAGCAACAGAATAACAGATGAAATCCTCCATCAAGCAAATAATGCAAACAAAATATCGGGATGTTTAAACAATACTGTTTGGAAAAATAAAAATTTAAGAATAGATACAAAAGTAAGAATTTACAAATCTGTCATAAGACCAGTTCTAACATATGGTTGAAAATGCCGAACAGAAACTCAAAACACAAAACAAATCAATGAAACAACCGAAATGAAAGTTTTAAGGAAAATCGCTGAGAGAGAAAATTCTCAGCTCTGTTATTAGAGAAGAATGTGCAATTGAACCTATAAACCTCTGGATAAATGATAGAAGACTAAACTGGAACGACCACATAGGTAGAATAGAGAACAGTAGATTAGTGAAGAAAGTACGTGACTGGACACCTCAGCAGAAAAGGCCATTAGGAAGACCACAACTACGATGGAAGGACGTCACCATACCCCGGACCTGTAGTGAATGAACACGCAACAAGCTGCCAGCTTTCATGCGTAGAGGAAGAAGAAGAATAACTATACGTTAAAACAGTGATAATTTATTCAATTTTGACATTCGATGGTGAAACTGGTAATTAATGTGGACCTACTTAGGCAGGTCTCCACTGTGGTGTATTGTTGGAACACTTGCCTAACGGGAAGTGTACTGTGCGCGCTTGTATTTAAATAACATTGACTTTCCTAGGTCCAGTACGTTAACCTACTACGACAGTATGTCAGGATCATTGCGCCCATTGATTGAAGTACCCCTGGTTATGAATGACCCGGCTGGCCTTTATCACAGTTACCATGAGCGCGTTTAGCGAGGCAGACGGGAAGCATTCGAGCGATAAATGTAATACTGCTCCGGTCACCAGACTGGCAGGAAAAATATAATAAAAATAAAATAAAAGGAAGTGATAATTTTTTTAGGAAGATCTTTCACACCTGATTACAGAACTGTTTAATTGAAAGTGTGGCGAACTGCCTTCAATGCCTATTGACAATATATTGCTTGGACTAACTTTTTACGGAAACACTAGTATCTCACTAACTACCTAACTCGCTGGCTCTATCGAACTCGTAGGTTCATGGCGGCGCGGGAATAAGCTCTCCATACATCCCTATCCTGAGCTAATGTTTCCGCTGTATAATGTATTGTAAGCCCATGTTTTCTCTTTACAGAGATTTAGGCGCTCTCTCCCCCTACACGGAAGAATTTGATCCATACTAATTTAGTTACACTTGTTTTCGTATAGATGTCATTTTGAGTGGTACGTGCTCAGCGTTCCGCCTCATACTGACATCTAGGAAACCAAGGTAGTACTAGGACGGGAAAATTCGGTAAATTTTGCTTAGAGGCCTTTTCATTCAGGCTTAAGGATTTTTTACAAGCCTGAAAATCTTCAGACTCGGGACCCGCGGCTTAAAGTCCCTCCCAGAGGACTTGCTCCGTGGATTTTTCCGTCCTGAAAAATCCATCGACCCCGGCCAGGTTTGAACCTGCGAACCTCGGGACCAGAGGCAAGGAGCATAACCACTAGACCACCGCGGCCGATGATGTATAATGTACTTCCCTCAAATCATGAATAATGTTAGCGGTGGACATGAATGATATAGTAATGCATAAAAGACGGATAGACACATTATATATATATATATATATATATATATATATATATATATATATATATATATAGCGGTTGGATGACACCTGTCGTCCAGGCTTCCGGATAGTCTCCTCCATTAAAAAGTTTGTTGAACGCAGTTTTCAAAACGTCTAATAATTTATTGGATGATATCATATTTTTCAAGAATTCCCCTGGTATTCCATCAATTCCAGGTGCTTTACCATTCTTTAAACATTTAATGGAAGAAACCACTTCATTTTTTGAAATATCCTGATCCAGTAATTGAATATGAATTGATATATATATATATATATATATATATATATATATATATATATATATAATAGCGGTTGGATGACACCTATCGCCCAGGCTTCCGGATAGTCTCCTCCATTAAAAAGTTTGTTGAACGCAGTTTTCAAAACGTCTAATAATTTATTGGATGATATCATATTTTTCAAGAATTCCCCTGGTATTCCATCAATTCCAGGTGCTTTACCATTCTTTAAACATTTAATGGAAGAAACCACTTCATTTTTTGAAATATCCTGATCCAGTAATTGAATATGAATTGATATATATATATATATATATATATATATATATATATAGCGGTTGGATGACACCTATCG